>JAQFVV010012501.1:1825756-2025224 GCA_028023455.1 Epiperipatus broadwayi
TTGCTTGTCTTTCTAAAAAGTATCCACTAATCCTTTTTGTGGAAGAAATATAATTTTCTTCTTCTTCTTCATTTTCCTATGTATTGATTTCTATTTTAACATATCAAACCATTTACAACTTTTTTAAACATTTTATCAATACTCTTTATTTATAACAAAACTAACAGTTTCGACTGTTCTGCAGTCATAATCAGGGCTACATTATTCAAATATATAATTATATAATTAATACACTTATACACATGTTCATATATATAATTAAATACACAAAATAAACAAAATAAAATTATAATTACAATTATAATTATTTATTTATAATGGCCAGGTTCAAATGTATATTTTATTTTGTGTATTTAATTATGAATATGAATATGTGTATAAGTGTATTCAATGAATATTACATATAGAGCTCACAAAATAAGCTCTTAACAAGGTTTGCAGAATAAGCTTGTTAAGAGCTTATTTTGCAAGCTCTATATATAACATTTGTAAATACAAGCTTATTAAATTAGGTCATGTGACATCTGACTTAATTTTTTTTTAATATTTGAATATTATAGCTCTGATGATGTCTGCAGGGCAGTCAAAACTGTTAGTTTTGATATAAATAAAGAGTATTGATAAAGTGTTTAAGAAAGTTGTAAATGGTATGATAATCATTTTTTGGGTGTTCACAAAAAATAGTCCTAACAAAAATTATATACTGAATATGGAATGTTGTGGGAGAAAACTACACTAACATGCATGTGTTATAAAATTGATACACATCCCTCCCATCAATAAATATTTTGAAATATAGATGATCAATCTATGCTTATAATTCATTCTTTGAATAAACTAACATTTATTGACTGAGCTTGGATATGGGGTTTAAAAAAATCTTATTGATAGCTCAATCTTTAAATCGGCATATTCCTTGCACAAATTCAGATTACACATCACTGGGAAGAAAAAGTTTCTCATTTTTAACTATCAGCGACTCTGAACTTTTTTACTTGATATATATGTAATAATTGATGATATAATGATTTAATAGCACATGCATAAAGCAAGTGTGAAGGGTACTTCTCTTCCACAACATTTTATACATATAGATCGCTATATTATCAGTTATTATTATATATACTGAATATATAAAAATATATTAAGAGTCATATAAAAAACGTTTGTTTTATTGAACTAATTTATTTTTTAAAAAAAGGAAGAACAAATTTTAATGTGAATAATTAAGATTGATTAAATTAAAGTTTTGATTTATAATTTAATTATCTACTAGGACGTACTATTCGTTAAATAATATTTTACTTCATGCTTCAGTACGTTCATTAATCAGAATATTATCGGTGATTCAAGTTTTTGAATTTTAATTTTAGTTAATATTGGGTAACAATAATGCCTGCATATTAATAATGCAATTTTCTACTTTTAAATTATTAATCACAAAGAAAGCAAATTAGAGAAATTATATTATTAATAAAATTATAGATTGATGTTCTTTAATAAAAATAATGAGAAAAAATAAATACAAAACTAATTTAAAAGCATAATTTCTAAAGGATATATATATATATATATAATTAATATATATATTTATTTCGTAGCTGGTATTGCCCTGTGTGGGATGGTATCGTGATAGAATGGCAAACTCTGGAACTTAAGTTCAATGTATTACTACTTTGTCACTGTTGTGTTTATATTGTAATAGGACCAGGAATAATATTCCTGGTCACTTAATAATAATATACCTGTAAATAAATAAAAAAAATATTTATCATAGTACAGAATATATACGAAGATATGCAAGGCTAGTTGTTAGTCTTACAGCTAATATTTGGGAAGAAATGCTATGATTTCTCTTTGGAACCTGATCACTCCAGCCTAGATGCAATGATGTCTGTAGCTAACATATTCTTGTTTTACTTGAATATGATTTATTGCATTTTATTATATAATGGACAATGTATGCACTGCCATTCAATGTCTGACAGTTGTTCGATATTGTCTCTTATGTCAGTTTTCCATGGACTTCAATATATAGCAAAATCTCCATTCTTTCTGGAAATAATTGGATTCATTAACTTAGTTCTCCAGCTGGCCTGATCATGCCATTAGTTAGATTTCTTGTATCTATTATCTCAATGCTCAGTTTTATTGCCAAGTCAATGCTGATCTTGATAATATTGTGTAGTAAGGATAATTCATTATTTGAAGGTAAAGTTAGATTAGGTAGGATGAATTCACAACAGTGATTTATAATATTTCTTATAAACTCCTAAGCAGTACAGCTGTATGATTATGTGAAGGTAAAATTTAAACAGACGAGTAAAGTTCTCTCTAATATCCTTCAAGATAGAATATAATAAGGAAGGCAACAATTCTTATTAAGCTAATCAAATGTCAAACCATAAAGGATGCTATTTTTTGAAAAATTTTACCTTCTATCTAAAAAAATCTATATATCATTTGCTGGAAATAATGAGATAGGTAACTATGTTGTTTGAAAATAAATATTATAAAATTGAATAGGTAACTACATCCTATGAAAATAAATATTCTAAGATTGCTTAAATTTCACACGCATTGAAATTTAGATTATGGTCATGGCCAATTGACACACCAGTCAAAACACTATCAGGTTTTAGATTTATCTATCTATAAATACATAATTATAATGAACATGAGTATTAGAACTTATAATAACTAATACAGTATTATATTAATAAAACTGCATAACCAGAATTTCAATACAAAAGTATCTTTATCAGAGTTAAACAAAAGTAAACTTTTATATATAAATATTATCAATAAAAAAAAACAGTGTGTGTTACATGGAATTCTAGTAATACTATTTGACATTGATTATTTGTGAAGTTTAGTTAATTCAAATAGATGATTACACACTATTGTTTTATGTTTGTTTTACTTATTTATACAGTAAATACTAGTGAAAAGATAACTAGTGACTCATTCTCTGTTCAAGCTGTCCACAGAGCGATTAATAATCCAATGCATGTGAGACATGGTGATGTAGTTTAATTATTCTCCACATAAATTATGACATAAAACATGATGGTGCATTTTGTATTTTAACTCAAAATTGAGTATTATGCTACCATTAAATTTTGTTTTAAATTAGGAAAAGTTGTTTCTAAAATATTTGAAATGATTTGTAGTACATACACCAACATCCATGAGTTACAGAAACATTTCCCAGTAATTTGAACAATTTCCTGATGTTTGGACAGTTTTAAAGATAATCAACAAATAAATCTACTGCCATATTTCATGTTTTAATTTGGTGCCCAGAAATATTAACATCTTTAAAATTTTTGTGGCAAATAGCTATCTTTAATCACTGCGCAACACAACTATTGATTCAGAGATAGCATTGCAGACAACTTGAAGAGAAATACTAACCTATTCAAGGAAACATACTATACTAGGAGTAAGTTTTTCATGAAGATTAATTTATCTGATATTTAATAATATAACATGTTAATAACAAATATGTGTTAAGAGCATTCTTTTAAACCAGGCATATTAGTGAAGCTGGATCTTTCCTTTTCAGAAGTTTGAGCAAGTACAAGGACCTTAAAAGTTTTATACTAAACAAATAAGTGTTTTACTTTTTAGATATCATAAAGAATACAAATAAGAAGATTATATCCCTGTAAACAAAGATAACTTTTGCCTTTTAATGTTGCAGGAAACTATCAGTTACTACTAATTGATAATCTCCCTGAGACTGAACACATTTTTCCATTAACCTAAAAAAGCTTTTTTGTTGAAGTAAAAGGTTTTCTTTTACTTCAAACCCATATTAAATGGATTTATGCCCCAAAAGCTACTTTCTATAGGTGCAAGAATGTTAAAAAAGTGCATCTTTCCTGACATTCTGCAAATAATATTTCAAACTTCTCTAAAGAGTTATATATGTTGAATTAAATATTTTCATGGATTGTTATTATAATAAAGAATAAAAATAAGAAAATTATATTCTTCTGGGTTTAAATCCATTTAACAACTTGTGTTTGAAGTAAAAGAGGATATCCTTATTACTTCAACAAAAAAATAAAATAATTATTATTGGATAATGGAGAAACTTGTTAGCCTCAGAGAGATTATTTAGTAGTTTTTGAATATCATAGTAAACCATTTTATAAAATATTTTTAAAACTATTTAAATGCTGTTTATAAAATCCCAATTTACTATTTACACAAAGTAATTTGTTCATATAATTTTTTAATTGAATTATTAGTTTTAAAAACATCTAATAGTAAGACATTAATATCATTTTATATATTGTATTTTAAGCATTTTTAAGGTGCATCTGCTAATGATTTTAGCCTTTCATGTTATTATTATCATCTGCTTGCACTTAATAAATTAATATATTTACATTTGTTACTATCAATTTATTGGATTTGAAAATTACTTCGTAGTAAATTGAAAGATTTCACATTGTTTATTTATATATAATATTTAATGAATTAAATGTGAATTTGTTTAAAGCTTTATGCTTTTAGTTTAAAATGCTTGAGTCTGGCTTATTTATATGTAAATTTAAGTAAAGAAAAAGGTGAAACCATTTTTTCTCATAAAATCTCTGCCCTGTGTTTTGACTTGAGGGTTCTTTGTGCAGTCAGTATTAGATCTGATTGGCTGTCTTATAAGCATTTTAAAGGTACATCTGTCAAAGATTTTAGCCTTTAATGTTATTATATTGTATTTTGTTTGTTATGTAGTTAAAGCATTTTCTGATAATGTAAAGTTCCATTCAATTGAAGAAAAATGATTATTTTCTTTATCCTCTTCAAACATAAACTGTTCCAAGAACTTTTGTTCACAAGCAAGCAACTCTTTTAACTAAGCTAGCTGCTTGGGATATTTAACATCATGAGATAAAAAAACTTTTCAAAATATTTTTTTAAAAAAGTAATAAAAAATGTTTTAAAATTTGTTGATTCTAAACAAAAGATTATTTACTGTGAATCTTTAGGATATAATGAGCTTTTTAAAGAGTATAATATATGCTAGAATAAACTGTAATAATGAGGTGGGCAAATGATGGTGAACTATTTAATGATCAAAAACAACTTTTTCTATAGCAAATCATTATATAGTTTTTCATTTTCTTTAAGGTAAAAAATTTAACCTACATTCGATAGGATATCAAAAATTAACTGAAAATTTTATAATAAAAAATTGTTTATTTATTCTTGTGTTATAAATTTAATCTCCTTCAATGTACTGTCCATTTAATACAATATACTGGCCTCTCCAAGTAGTTCAGAAACACACAATAAAGAAGATACTTCCAAGAGGGAAAGCTAAATAAAACAATAAACCTAGTGATGGCATAAACCAAAACATGCACCTACTTTCTGAGGGCAAGAAAATGTTAGGACTCTTGTCTTTAGATATATATAATAAAATGGGAAATGAACCATTACAAATACAACATAATACACAAAGAGAGTATCACTCAATATTGGAGAGAGTAACTTTCTATCTCCTAATAAAATATCTAAATTATTCCAATAACAACATTGTTAAGGTGGAAATAAAATTTGCATACCTTAGAAACAAATAATGGTCAGATAAATATATCACATATAAAAGAGAGGAATTAATTGTAAACTCTCAATAAATATAATACTAAATTGTTGCATAAAATCAATAAAGTAATAAATGTAGCCTAATTTTATTCTTCTTTATTAAAAACCTTCCTTTTCAAACACATAGGCATATTTCCTTTTAGTATCAAGTTATTTCTACCAAAAGCTCTCCAACCAAGTTTAATTCTATGATCAATTTTATCCATTATATTTCCATCTGTATTAATAATCTGATCAAGGTATTTGTAACTGTTCACTTCTTCTAACTCATCATAATCAATCTTTATTTTCATATTTTGAGAAAATCCATTAAACATTACTTTAGTCTTTTTAACATTTATCTTTAGTTCTACTTTCCTATTTTCATATGATAACTCCTGCAACATTTCTTGCAGATCTAACACATTATTTGCAAAAACAACTACATCATCTGCAAAATCTAAATGACTTAAATAATCTCCATTTTATTTCACTCATTTAGCTTCCCATTTTAATCCACAAAATACTTCTTGCAGCACTGCTGTAAAAAGTTTTGGAGATATGGAGTCATCTTGTCTTACACCTTTCTCAATGTTGACTTTCCCAGTATCATTATGCAATCTAATTGTTGCTGTTGCATTTTTATAAATATCTTTAAAATATGACAATATCCTGGATTTATACCTTGATGATCCAATGCTTTAATCACTGAAGAAATGTGTATAGAATCGAATGCCTTTTCATAATCTACAAATCGAAAGCATAATGGCAACTCATATTCATTTGTCCTTTCTATAACTTTTCTCATTACCTGAATATGATCTAATGTACTAAAACCACTTTTAAATCCAGCTTGTGTTCTTGGTTGGTGGAAATCCAATGTTCTTTGTAGATGAGTTGTAATTATCTTGGGAAAAAGTTTGCATAAAACTGACAAAAGGCTGATATGTCTGTAATTTCTAATATCTTATTTATCTAATTTTTAAAACATTAATATTAATACTGCATTCTTTCAATCATCTGGTACATCTTTATCATTTAGACATTTGGTATATAACTTTGCTAAAAAAATTTCTATTTCTTCACCTGCTTCTTTTAATATATCAATTATAATTCCATCATTATCTGGAGCCTTTCCTTTCTTCTTATATTTAGTTGCATGTCTCACTTTTTTATTTAAAATTCTAGGCAATTTGTAAGATGTAATACCCATAAAGTTTGCAAACAGTTAACTTGTAAAAGACAATTAATAATTATAATTACTCTAGGTACCTCGAAGTTAGTCTAAATTAGTTCTCTATACAGATTATTATTACATAACTAGATTGTGCATTCAAATCAAAGTTGAATTTACTAATATTAATGGCAGAATGAACTGCATATCTGAGAAAAGAAGAAAAAGAAAGGAAAAGAGAAGAGAAGAGAAAGAAAAGAACAAAAAGCAGGAAAAGGAAATAATAAGGAAGGAGAAAGAAAGAAAAGCAGAAAAATATTATTAAACAATTAATTATTAACAAATACTATTAAGTTATATTTTATTATTTTATCTCTTATATGCTTTTAAAATAAATACTTTAACCAAGACTAAAAGAATTTATATTACTTCAAGTTAACTAATGTGAGGTTCAAACTCTAAGATAACCAGAAGTAACCTTTACCTTCCTTGGTTTAATAAATAAATATATTTACTTTATAAAATTTAGAATTATACCCCCTAACATTTACTTCCAATTTAATTTATGATGAGGTGTACCAATATAAAAGGGTACAATATATATTGTAGCATATTTTTGTACTATAAAATATATAAAAAATGATAGGTTTTCTTTTGCCAATAGTAGTACTAAAATATTCAAAGTAGCTGAATATATGATATTACTAATCAGTTTAATACAAAGAACATGCTAAATTTTCCCAAAACACGTTTTTTTAGATAAATTACCAAATAATTAAATGGATTAGCATGGCAAATTTATGTCAAAACTTACAGAAGTGCATCAACAATTTTTCTTCAAGAATACAAAAATGTTTGACCATATGTTCTATATTACAAATTTTCAATTGCTGTTTTAATATAAGGCTACGTCACTAGTGCATTGTTATTGATCCTGTATGGCAACCACATTTTTTTTTAAAAAAAGTCTGTGATTTACCTATAAAGCATATCAATTAATAATATTTTCAAACCTAGTCTGTATAAATGGTATTGGTTTTGGAGTGCTTTTTGTCAAAGATGATTATTTGGCTGTTTTAGATAAATATATATGTGTTGAGAATTCGGTCTGCTTTCTTCATTGTGCTTTAAGTAATGTTTAAACTTTTAATAATATTTCTAGTGAAAGAAAATCTTATTTATATCTTATTTTTAATTTTATTTTCTTATAACGTTCAACAGATTAATGTTTTATTCGCATATTGGAAATCCCATTGAGTTATAATATAATTTCAGTTTTTAATTTGCTTATAGCTAAGTGAATATAAAATATTGAAATACAGTAATTAAAAAAATAACAGAATTAAATTGTTCATTAATTACTTTAAGGCAAACATTTGGAAAATGATTAGCAAGATCGTTCTACAAGAGAAAAAGGAGAATAAAAAGAAAATGGTAGTCGTTATTAAAACAAACCACACTTATTTAATTAAAGAAAAAATATTTACCCTATAAAGATCCATTTCTAAAATTACGTGAATTGCTTATTTCAGTAAGTATTTTTTACACAAAGAAGGTTAGGTCAACTAAAATATTATGAGCAAATGAAAAAAAAAACCATGACTATTCCGATAATTTTTTGCTAGCTACCCCTTCCTTATTTTATTAACTAGTTCGAGCAATAGAAGTTCTAAAGATGGACGTGATCCATAGTCTTCAGTTCCAGAATCTAATCACTTTAATACTCTACCAAATTATACCTAATTCATTAAAGACATTCTATTATGTAGATGCCTTATTCCGTCTTCAGACAAAGAATTTGGATAGAAAATCATATTCATGCATAAAATTAAAAGTTGTAAACGCGCGCACGCACACACACACATAATCTCTAATGCTTTGTATTTATTATCGCCCCCCATTCCAAAATAAAATATTTTAAAACCTTTAATGGTTTTTAATTAAGGTTAATTGTTATGTATTTAATTTTTGAAAATTACTAAATGAAAGAAAAACAAACATTATTTAATCCGGATAAAATCATTAATGAACATAATCTCTCTAAAAACTGCATTTGAAATTCTGAAAAATGATTTTTTAATTAAAGTATTATCGTAGAAATATAGTTGGTAAAATAATAAATTCTGTACTTTTAACTAACCTAAGCATTTTAATGATGTAAAAAGCTTATTAAAATTTATGACGTAGTTTTAAATTTTAAGATGCTACAACATATTAATGAACTCGCGATTAGTAAATCATTCAATAATTTTCATTTATTATTTTTCCAATTCATTATACATTCATTTATTATTAATACTTTGCCTACGCTTCTTATATCTTGAACTTAGATCTCAATATTTTTAATAATATCAAAAACTTTACGAAACTCTTTTTATTACTAAGATTATATTGTACATGCATATACATGTGAATGGTCGCATTTTGCAGTGGTTATTACATCTGTTCGCCTCGTCCATAACTTAAGGTTTTAATCTAGATAGAACTAAAAATATTTTTATTGTCCAATCAAAGTTATCCCGTTTTTTTGCTGAGGGAAACAGATAGGTAATTTACAGTTAAGCAGATTTTATTGGTCAGTAAATGGGTATCTAGGTATTTTTTTGTTGGAAACTGAATAGAATAGAAAATTGTAAACTATCCCAGTAGTTGATTAATCTGGTCAATACTCGTTTTTTATTCTCTGTAGAGGAGTGCTGAAGGCATCCTCCTCCCCTGTCATTTAATGACAACTTTACCTATCATTATATAACAGCATTGAAAAAATATTTTAATAGATTTTTTATTTATTTATGATTCATTTGCTTGAGAGTTTACTCAAATTTTGAAAAACACTAAAGAGTGAAAGCAAAACATAGGAATTCTGTCTTTGTTTTTATGTTTGCCTTTATCCTTGGGAGATCATAAGAAGTTTGAGTATCGGAAGTGATGGAACCAAGCCGTAATTCCTGGGACCTTGAGCTTAAGAGTCTATCGCTGCATCACTGCACTGAATATAAAGCTTTTATTTTACCATTCAGCTAAGCAGAAAATGTTTTATTTTAATGAACTATCAATAATATGGATACTGTCATGAAAGCAGCATAATTCCTTTTCAGTAAAACCAACAATGAACTTACACATGCCCATAACTTACTTTGTGAGAGAACTCAATATTTTAACAAACATTACAAACTTGAAAATTCAATTGGCAATTTTAGTGCTTAGCAACTAACTGTTTAATGAAGTGTCTTACAAATATATTTGGAATAGGATTTATTTTTTACTGTTGATTGTTTTAATATTAAATATGGTCTATCAATACTCAAAACAATATTAACTTTTTACAGAGGCAAAATTCCATACAATAGCACCACTCAGTGCAAGCCAGAGTAATCAATGGATGCAGGAAGGTTTGTGCATAAAATTCATATCTCATGCCTACTCATCCAATATCTCCAGACTAGTTTCTAGTTGCAGCTTTCATCAGAGAAGCCTTGGATCTGTGACCAATGTATCTAGATCTTAGGATCTAACACAATCCTCCAGCAAACACCTTTTACTTTTTTTTAGCTAACTATAAAGCTTTGAGTCCGAAATGAAAACACAATAATGTTTTCAAGATAAACTCCTTAGCTTGTATACTTGTATAGGTATGAACTCAGTTCAGCATCCATACATTTTGGTTATTTAATAACGGCAGTCATAATTAGCTAGAAAAGTAAAAGGTGACTGATGGAGGATTGCATTAGATCCTAAACTGTAGGTGCATTGCTCTCAGATCCAAGCTTCTTCACTGATGAGAGCCACAAGCTAGAAACTAGTCTGGGGATATTGAATGAGTAGCACTAGATAGAGATTTTATGTCCAAAACTTCCTGAATCCATTGATACTCTGGCTTGTACTAAGTGGCACTACTGTATGGATAGTTTTGCCTTTGTGAAAAACAGCTTGTGTAAGCATAAAGAATGATGATTATGTGATGTTTGATGGTTTAATACCAATCCTGCCCAATAGGATTATGGTGACTGTGGTTATCAAAGAATCAAAGACACCAAAATGTATAGATGTTGAACTGAGTTCAGATCTATACAACTAGTTTGAAAACATTATTGTGTTTTCATTTTGGACTCAAAGCTTTATAGTTAGCTAAAAAAGTGAAATGTGGCTGATGGAGGGTTGCATTAGATCCTAAGATCTAGGTGCATTGCTCCCAGATCCAAGGTTCTGCATTGATGGAAGCCACTAGCTAGAAACCAGTCTGGAGATATTGGATAAATAGGCACTAGATGGGGATTTTATGTACAAACTTTCCTGCATCCATTGATGACTCTGGATTGCACTGAATAGTGCTACTGTATGGAGAGTTTTACCTCTGTGAAAAACAGCTTGTGTTAGCATAAAGAATGCTTATCATGTGATGTTTAGTGGTTTAATATTAATTTTCATAATATTGACTTCTAATTACAACATAATCAATTAGATTATATTATTTTGAATGTGAAGTCATCCATGCTCCTTTACAGTATTTTGCTGCCTAATGAAAAAGCATGTTTCAACATATAGTTGAAGATCATTGTGCCAATAAATTTCAAGCTATTGCTTCATGCTATGTCAACATATCCATTAAGTGATACTCTTAATGGCATTAATACAATGATATTATTCAATATAGTGTTAATATCTTTATTCTTTATTACTTTTTAGAACACTTTTTTACAATCCACTATTGATAGTTTTGATTGCCCCAGCAATCTTCTTCAGAACTTTTAGTTATTTGGAAATATAACTAGAAGTTCTGAAGAAGATTGTTGGGGCAATCAAAATTGTCAATAGTGGGTTGTAAAAAGAGCATTCTAAAAAGTAATAAAGAATATAGATGATATTAATATTATATGAAGACTGGTAGGGCAATCGAAACTGTCAATGTGGGTTGTAAAAAAGCATTCTAAAAAGTAATAAAGAATATAGATGATATTAATATTATATGGATTTGGCAATGCAATAAGAAATATAATCTTATTCAATAAGGAACAAAACTCTTTTTGTTCTGAACTTAACGTTATAACATAAACACTGATAAAATAACACATTGCATTGGTATTAAACAATTTCAATATCAATAACACAGCACCTCATTGACACATTAAGAATAATATGAGTAGCAAATATAAATTAATTTTTTTAGAAAATCCACTTTAATGCACTCTTATTTCACTCATATAATCCATCTTTATAAAAAAAATCTAATAGTCATTTAAAATTCTTCTATCTTATTTCATTATTTCTATTAAATCTTTACAAATAAATGACACTTTTTATAAAACACTTTTTCCAAATTCTAAAAAATATTGCATTACAATTATTTATTAAATAAACATCCAACAGCTTTATCTATATACATATATAATTATCAATATTTATAAATATTTCAAACACATAATATATTCATTATTAACAAATTCCATCAATTAAAACTAAAAGTATTTAATATCTATATATTTATTTGCAAACATATAAATCAAACATAAGTGATATATTTATTAAAGTAAAAAAATCAGTATTTTAATTATGCTACTTTAAATTGCAATGTTTTAATTCTTTACAATATATTCTTTAAAACACGAGTACTTTATTTGAAACATCTTATATCTATTCCTTTCAAATTACAAAGTATTGATTTTTTAAAACTACTAAACATTAAATGATCACCATTATTTATGCTTACACAAGCTGTTTATGCAGATACAAAACTATCCATACAGTAGCACCATTCAGTGCAAGCCAGAGTAATCAATGAGTGCAGGAAGGTTTATGCATGAAATCCCTACCTAGTGATTATTCATTCAATATCCCCAGACTAGTTTCTATCTTGTGACTTTCATCAGGGAGGAGCTTTGGATTTAAGATCTAGGTGCAGTGCTCTCAGATTCAAGGCTCCTTACTGATGAAAGCCACAATCTAGAAACTAGTCTGAGGATAATGGATGAATAGGCACTAGATAGGGATTTTATGCACAAACCTTCCTGTATCCATTAATTATTCTGGCTTGCACTTAGTAGTGCTACTGTATGGAGAGTTTTACCTTTGTGTGATTTTGTAATACAATGAAAATATAAAACTTCATCTAAACCTCCCTCTATAATTTTTTGTAGGAAACATATGAGAGCTAATCAGGCAAAATGGTCATATTTGAAGAATTATGGAAAGTGCATTATGAGAAGCGTGGGTTATTTGTAAAGCTATTTTCATAATCAATTAATATTTCTTCTTATAAAAGATAAACTTATTTAATCGAAGGTACAATAATCACAATTCTTAAATTCTTAAGCTACAAGCAATGTCCTATATTCACATCTTGATGAACTCATCACATCTTATATTTATAAAAAAAATATTTACTTACTTCTATTGTTACCACTATTATTTTATTTCCAATATTAATATTGCAAATATATCTAGTATTCAATTTGGCATTGTCTTCAATACTGCAATATAATCATATTTTGTAAGACAGGCTATTGTAAATCAATTTTCCTCTTTTAAAATATGTGGAAAATGTTCTTATTTAGAGACATCTAAACAGTCAATCCTTTGTTAAGTGATACTACTGTTTACATCCACTTTCAGAATAAATAATTAAATTAAAGCCTGTGCAATGTTATAAACAACAACTCCCAGAATGTTAAATCTGCCTCTATTGTTGTAATTTCAACAACACGTTCCTAAAAAAGATAATTTTCTATTGTTGTATATGTAAATAAATGATATGAGATATGATTTCACAAGTACACTTTCATTGCCGAGGTTATTGTATAGGAAGACTGATGATATAAATATACTACTCAAATTTACTTCCAGATGCTTAAAACAGCAATCGAATATAAATGTATATAACTCTGCTACTTAAAATAAGGTCAAATTGTAATGTGACATTATCAATTATTACATATATATTAATAATTTATTACCATACTAAATATTCTTAATAAGCGACCTTTTCTGATGAAATTGAAAAACTGTATTTCATTCCATATGATGCATTTTGACATATTATATACAATATTTATTTTCACTTTATATTCTTTTATATGCATTCATAAAATTATAAATAATTAAATAAATCCACTTTTATTTATGACTGTAATAAGGCTTGTTTTATTTAACTTAATCAGTCTGATAGTTTTGACTGATAAGCAGTCTTCTTCAGAGGTAATATATATATATGAATATATTTTAGCTCTGAAGAAGTCTTCTGGATCAGTCAAAACTTCCAGTCTGAATAAATTAAATAAAATAAACATTGTTACACTGATTAAAAAAAAGTAGATTTGTTTAACTATGCATTTTGACTAAAACAATCAAATTGAGTTGGATAGATATTTTTATATCTTCAAGTGATTCACTCATTGTTTGCAAAAATAAAATATATGTTCATACATCTGTATATATATATGTATGTATTTTAATTTCGTTTTAAAACTATCTAAAAAGTAAAAAAATAATGCATATCTCTGATTTTTAAAAAAAATATAAATCAAATTTATTAATAAATTTATAAATAAAATAAAAATGTACAACTCATAAATTCTTCAATCCTTTGTGAATATTGAATGCATTTGTAATTGGCTTTCAAAACTTACAAGAAATTATAACAAAATCTATTTTGAATCTTCCTTGCCATAATTTTTTATTTATCTCGTCTTCCATTAGCATTTACATTCAATATAATAAACTTTCTCGGCTGTTTCTTTAAAGAATAGAAACATAATTACTGTATTTATGATAACTGTAAACACTATCAAAACGTTGTTAGTTCAGAATTACAAATTATTTTATTTATTGTCATGAGTAATAAATAGGTTATTAACAAAATATGTCTGAAATACCAACTTTATATAAACATTATATATATATCATCTTAACGACAATTCAGAAATGGCAATAGACATTTTAATTTCAGAAAAAGATGGATTTTATGTTATCTAATGAAAGTTGGAAGATAGAATTTATGATGGCTGTTCGTGAACCAAAATGAGTCCATGGTTACATTTATTATACACTCATTTAAAATAAACATTTAAAAATGCCTATAATTTAAAATTATTATTTTTAAAAAAGAATACGTACGTAATTTTATTATTGGAATATAAATATTTTGCTTAATACACATTCCCCACCATTTCTCCCCTCCCAATTGTCTACATTTTTATTTCTCTTCTTACAACATTATTCCAGCTTAATGGAATGATAATCGGTTATAATGAAAATTTATTGTTTTTTTTCTCTCTCTCTGTCTGTCGCTCTCTTCCTGTCTCTCTCTATATCTATGCACTGTGTATAAGGTTATTTTAAATATATTGGTTATATTTTTCAACCATATATATTGTATATCCGACCTATTTATACATAGATCATACTCAGGGTGTTTTGTTTAAATAATTAATAGTTGTGACGTAAAAAGGAATAATCAAGCAGAGATTGTGTTCTCTGTCAGTCTCTCACCTCACTGCTCTCACATGAGGTGGAAGTATTTATTATTAGCCTTGTGATTCCTTGAAAATCAATAAATATTGCATTTCAATATATATAATTAGTAAAGTATTATGGAATATATACATATAAATGTGAAAGTTTGTTTATTTGTGACTTTATAACTCTACAAATATTGCACCAATTTTGAAGAATCTTGCATAATCTTCTTTTTAATTTTTTTGTATAAAATTTTATGAGCTTATAATTTTTTTAATTGTTTTAAAAAAATTGTAATTTGCAATATAAAAATGCATGGAAAAATCTACATCACTCATAATTGTTTTTGAATGATGCCATAAAAATGCTAAAAGAGGGGAACATTGATTAATAGATTAAAAACATTAGTTTTTGGAAATTCTAGTCAAAATTTTATTGTGGGAACCTATTTTAAATTGTGGAATATATATATCAAATAGGTTTAAAATTTTACAATAGTCTTCTTTGTCTCAAAACCAATCATAGTGTAATTATCTATGAGTGTAAAAGTTTCACTCCATCTTCCCATCCTATACATGTATTTTCCATATAATCTTCACTTATAAGATGAGATAAAGATTTAAACAGCTGTATATTCATACCTATAATAATAATTCAATATTTATGTGTAATCTGTTTGATTTTAGAGTTTGCATCAAGTTTAACTCTTCAACATAATATTTAAGTTTAATCTTCAAGTTGATTTATTTGTTTATCTACTTAAGATTGTCCAATGATTCATCATTCATATATATATATATATATATATATATATATATGAATGATTGGTTACTATATATATATATATATATATATATATATATATATAGTAACCAATTGACTACATAGCTGCACTAAGAAGAATAAATAATTAAATAGTTGGCAGCATCTTCCCTCAGATTTGAGCATAATAAATTATTTAATCAATGAAGAAAAGTAATATTTAATTTTTTTAGATCTATTTTTTTTAAAGGATGTTTATTTAACTCAATATTTTGTAAGTCCTCAATATGGTAGTATGAGAATTCTCAAGCATGAAATATATTTAAGAGCATTTTTTTTATAAAAAAAAAAAAAAAAGTGAGGAAAGAACAAAATAAGATTTTAATTATTCAGTTATTTTTTTATCTCTCTTTAATGAAAAAGAAAATCAAATCAATGCAATTAACTGATTATCTTGTTTTTTTATTTTTGTAAGAAAATTTAGTTTTTAATTATAAAGGAATGTTAAGAATTTTATAATATTAATTTAAGTTCTTGACTTGTTTTCAATCTCTATGATTAAAGAGGGAATTGTCTGAATAATTGTGTTTATGAAATTTTATTTATTTGGTTGTCACGAAAATTATCATGTAAGAGACAAATTGTAATTGGCTTATTGGCAAGACTGTTCTAGAAAGAAATATATCTGTGGGTGTGAATTAGTGATAATATCCAAATATCTGATGAAATTATTCCTAACTTAACTATTGAAGAGACAGCAGTCAAATCTTAATCCAGTTTTTGAAAAATATAGAAAAAAATTATTCCTAACTTATCTTTGAAAAGAGAGCAGCCCAAGTTTAATTCAGCTAATACCAAACTATTGAATAGAATAGCAGAAATTTTAATAAAGCTTTTAGCATACTATGAGTTTAGCACTAAAATGGTTTAGACAATGAAAATCATGTGCTAAATTCATCTAAAAGCTAGGCATCACCTTCCTCCATGTAAACCACCTTCAATAGAATAAAAATGTAGAACATAAGGTAACCCCCTAAAGTAGTCTGCAATCTTGCCTTCAATAAAGAACATGTTCTCTCTGTGTCAGTCTCATCTGGAAAATCAAGAAAACCCAATGGACAAAATTTGCTGTTTTTTTGTTTATCTGGAATTACTACCGACTAGGAAAAGAAAACATTAACCATGCACATGTCTAAGAAGTCTTTAAGAAGAAAGCCAATTGAAAAGAAACTGGAAACTCCAACTGGAAAGGACTCCCTCAACTCTAAAGCCATGGTTAGAGGTATTATTATATTTTTGTTGTGTGCACCCTATATTTTTTTAATAGAAAAATTATCTTTTGTTTCATAAATGTAATATGTTTTTTGTGTAAGAATTGACAATGTTAAATAATTCCATTAAGTTAAAATATTTCAAATTGTGAAACATTCTTTTTTTGTTGTAAAACCTAGACAATTTTTTTTTTACAAATGATAAAATAACTTTTTTTTAAAAAAAATATATGTGTAATCTATAAATCTAAGTTTTTTTCTTTTCAATTTGCTCTCTGGGTAGAATCAAAGACTGTTATTTTTGATTTTTGAAAATGTTTAACAAACTTTTAGTTATTTTTAAAGAAAGAAGCTAATGAATTTAAAGTTAATCCATGAATAAAAATTAATTGGTTGGTTAATATAATTTTTGTGAAAAAAAAAATATTTTGATGAAATGGGTGCTTGAAATGTCATACAACATGCCATTTTTATTTTGCTGTTATTAATTAGATATTAAATAATTGTTTTAAAAATTATTCTTTCTAGCCTTAATTACTTTATTCTGCCCAACTCCAGTTTTATAAATTGCAGGGTGTGTGATCTTATATCACGACAGCTTATATTTTAGGATTTAGTTTTTTTAATGATTCCAATAAAATTGGTTATTTGTAAGTAGGGAAAGCCCATGATTTGCTTAAGGTTATTTTAATAAGCTAATCTACTTATTTATTTCCCTTTTGCTTGCAGTAATAACTTATAGAGTTCTTGCTTCCTGAACTAGATTCATGCATAACAGCTATATAGAGTGAGGGGTATATATAGTTAATGTATGGGAATCCAGTTGATGATGATGATGATAATTATCATCCTGGATTGTTACAAAGAGTATATTCTTTAAAGTCCATGCACTATATTTTATTTTAGTTTAGTCTCTATTAAATATTAAGTATATAATGGCCAGTATATCAAAGTTACTAAGTGGGCAGAGTATTGATGATGGTTAGCATGTTTTATTATCGCAGCATTATCTTTTTTATTGGTTGGGTATTCGTATGAATTAGCACTTAAGCTTGTTCACCCAACTTATTGTTTCAATGATCACCCCAAGCTGACAAGGGCTAAATAATTAATATGGACTATAGTAGACCCATTTTAAATCCAGTCCCAAGATTGACTGTTGATTTATTTTTATTGTTAATCATTCATGATGATGAATGAGTATTGCATATCCCTATTTATAATGCTGGTGAATTTATGGTTAATGATATTGATAGTTACTGTAGTGAGTTAACTGGGCTGAACTCTCAGAGTGATCTATCATGCTCATCCTATTGATATTAAATTTTATATATTTTTTACTTGATGACCAACAAAGAGAAAAAATATAAACCCTTTATTTCCCTGTAGTAGATTAAAGTAATAGAAGGGAACAACTACTGTTAATCTATATTATAAAGTCATGTGATGATTTGCTCATTCATATGTCATTACATACTAGGGCTTATTAATGTAGATCCAAAATAAAACTGAAGTACTAAAATAAGAAGTGGTTAAAAATAACAAACTAATACTATTCATAATCAACTGTCACTTCTGGTCACGGAGATATTTTAATTCAACTTAATTCCTATTAAAAAAACTAAAAGTCATATCTATAAATGGTAAATATGAAAACAAAAATAACTTAGAACTAAGTTTCTATTATTTATAGTTAAATATTAGCCATCGGTTTTATTAAAATCTAACACACACACCCATACACACTTTTTCTTTTTTTGCATATTTTAATTCTCACATTTTTGAAGTATTTTCCGTATATGTACATTTTCCAAATGTAAATATTGCTAAATTGAAAAAAAAAAAAGTGATCAAACAATATTTAAACAAACTACCCACTATGCTCAAATAACTAGCCATTGTTAATTATTTGCAAAATACACTGAGAATTTGGTCTGTTATCAACTAAAGAGCAGTTTTTGATGCCAGGAAACAATTACCCTGAAAAAAATGATCCGCTAGGTATTTTAGTATGATGTCAAAGATGGCAGTAATCTGATTGAATGATTTTTTCAAATGTTGTTTTATTAAGTAATTACATGTAAAATTATATGTGATAATTTTATATTCTAAACATGGGAAATCTAATAATAGGTAAATAAGATAGTCAAAGTGATTAACTTTTAGAAATGTATCACATGAACCAGTAGTTATTAATAATTATCGACGGTCAATGGTAAATATAATATATTGCAGTACTAGTACAAAGCTTCTCCATATTCCAAAAGAAAAAAAAGACCTATTGTTGTATCCTCATTAACCAGTGCCTATTAGTATGCTATTGGAAGAGATTGTTTTTTATCCATGTCTATCGCTAGTGTGACTAGCACACTATTTTTATATTAATGGAGGATTTAGATATAATGAAGAAACGATTTAATGATCAAATAAATTATTTGAAATTAAAAAAAGGGGGGGGGGATCAGTTATTTACAAATGAAGAGTATCATTCATTTTGGCTAAAAACTAAAAAAAAAAACAAAGAGAAGATTTTTGGAAAATCACCTGTAGGATATCAACTGTTATCAAGACATGATATTATAAAAACTGGAAATATTGAAAAACTCATCATAACAATTAAAAATGAAAAAAAAATCAATTATATATTACACATTTTGGAAAAGAATTTTCAATTAATTCATAAGATCCATATTGCAATGGTAAAGGGAAACAGGATGATGAAAGAGCTTAAGGTAAAGTATAAGAACATTATAGTAGAAATTATTATTCTGCATTTAAATTTTGATAAACCCTGTTGAAACGAACTAAAAAACAGGGTTCATTGTGAATATAATTAAAAGCAGTCAATTCAATTTGAGATATCAAGTTGGTCTGATAGACATTCAATTACAAGTGGATGGCAATTATAAATTTATAATGGTTTATCAAGATCATCTTATAAAATTTGTTCAATTAAGAGCTTTAAAAACAAAAGGTATCAAGGAAATTGCACACCAATTATTGGATATATTGACAATATTTGGAGTACAATGCATCTTACAAAGTGACAATGGACAAGAATTTGCAAACAGAATTATTGATGAAGTCCTCAGAATGTGGGATGAACTTAAAATCATTCATGGAAAACTGAAACATAAACAGTCATAAGATTCAATTGAAAGAATAAATGAAGACATTGAAAATGTGTTATCCACTTGATGAAACAAACAAGGATTAAAATTAATTCAGGTTATAAAAACCAGAGTTCATTACTCTGAAATAGACTGTAGTCCCTATGAGGCTATATTTGGTTATAAATCTAGAATAGATTTGAAAGCATACTTGTCAGTCAAATTTTTGTTAAAAATCACTAGTGAAGGGAATCTTGAGATGACATTAAAAGATAAATTCAATAATAATGCTGAACTCCAGAGAATAACCTCAGAAGAGTATTGTGATATAGAGAATGGTGATAATGTGAAAGTCAAAGTAAATGATTTGAGTAAAAATTTGTAGTTAATATTTGTGAAAGATTTGAACAAAAATAAAAATGAGAGTATTATCCAAATTGTAGATCAACCATATTTTTCTGAAATATTACCAAACAACATGGAAGATAATGAAGAGAAAATATTGGCAGTATTGAAAATAGTGAAAAGATCAAAGAAGATTCTTGTTTCACACTCGATGAAATCTGTGAAAAAATCCAAACTTGAAACTCTGCTAAACAGAGTCTGAATAAGTAAGCTGAAAAATGTTATGACTTTTGAAGACTAAATTTCCAATTGTAAATGTAGGAGAATGCATTTAGATAAAGATCACAGATGTAGATAGGGCTACAGACAATAATCCGAATATTATAGCTGTTATAAGATCAATCAAAACTAATAACTTATATAAACTCAGTAGGAAATATGGCATTTTAAACCAATTCTATTCCAGGAATGAATTTATAGTCTGTGAAGAAACTTTTATTTCAATTAATGAAGATGAAAATATGGAAATAAGTTTAAGAGAGTGTGCTCACAGGAATTCCAAATTTAGGGGTCAAGGATTCCAGCATTAGAATTGCACAAGCAATTGTAACTCATATCACAGCAAGTGTAAAAAATAAAAAATTCTTTGCAATTCTAAATGCCACAATTTCTTACAAAAATAAATAGTTTTGTAATGTATTTTGTATATAAGTAGTTTGTAATTTTATAAAAATATAAAACTTTTATCTAATTAAAATTTTCGTATTCCTTATTTGTATAATTTTGTCATAATTTTGTTTAATTTGTATGCCATAATTTTGTGCAATTACGTCATAAGTTTCTTTTTCTGTTGGTTTGTTAAATAAACGTTTTGTTATTAGCTTATTTATATGATAAATACTTGATGGTTGTTCTAATAAAAAGAGTAAAATGATATCTAATATAACAAAAATCACTAAATATTAAAATAAAAAATAATATTATCCAATATATTTTTATTACATTTACCAGTCTTCACTGTCAATTATTAATAATTATCTGGTCAATGTGAGTTATATGTATTATTTATCACTTTGACCAAAAAAATCGAGCAACTATTAATAATAGCCTGTAATTATTAACACTTATCTAATTTATTACAAGAATCATAATATATATATATATAATTAAACATTCTACTTAATTAATTATTCTGCATATGCAATTATATTACAGGAAAAAAATAATATATTTATGTTAATTACTAATATATCTAGAACAAGCTCAAACAAAATAAATAAATATTTAGTTCAAAAAGAGAAACTCACTTTTTTAAAAGTCTTACAATTAACAATCTGATGAAGAATATATAGTTTAATAAATATTGTAAACAATTTAATAATAATAATAATAATAATAATAATAATAATAATAACAATAACAATAATAATAATAATAATAATAATAATAATAATAATAATAATAATAATAATAATAATAATAATAATAATAATAATAATAATAATAATAATAATAATAACAACAACAACAACAATAATAATAAGAATAAGAATAAGAAGAAGCAAAAGTAAAAGAAAAAGAAGAAAAAGAAGAAGGAGAAGAAAAAGGAGAAGAAGAAGAAGAAGAGTAGTAGTAGTAGAAGAAAAATTGTTAATTCAATTCATGTTTATTTATTAGGTACATCTACATCTAGAGCCCAATTATAGGCTGCATATAAATTAGATTTAAAAAAAAAAAGAAATACAATAAAAGCAAACAACAAAAAAGTATTGTTTATTATAAGGTTAGATGCATTTTTTTAGAATATAAGAAAATTGCTTACAATCAAGATAAAAAAACTTTTTACTAAAAAAAAATCAATATTGCAAATATTAGGAAGATTAAAAATAGGAAAAAAAATTTGATGTATTGCATAAACAAGTTTTTATAAAAAAATAATTCTGTGCATTCATTTTATATTGATAGGAGTTAAGATGCAGTTTTGAAAACATATTAGAAATAGTAACATTGTTAATGATTTCATATAAAAAATTCAGATTTATATTATAGTCACCTTAAGATATTATATTAACAAATGTAAAAATCAATTAAATTTTATTTATATTTTTTTCCAAATGGGAATGCCTTAAGATTAAACCAAACTCCAAAATAGAAAGAACTAGAGAAAGAAAAAAATTGTATTAAGTGGAATATTTTTTAAATACAATACCATGTCTGCAAAAGATTCCCACCATTTTAAAATTTTTATTGATCATTGTATGTATAATAATAATACCACCACCACCACCACTACTGTTGCCCCACCACCACTACCTAGATCTTAGGTGCAGTACTCTCAGATCCAAGACTCCTCACTGATGAAGGCCATAAGCCAGAAACTAGTTGGGGGATACTGGATGAATAGGCACTAAATAGGGATTTTATGCACAAGCCTTCTGGTATCCATTGATTAATCTGTCCTGATTTGAGTGGCATTACTGTATGGAGAGAATTTTGTCTATTTAACAACAGTTATGAGAAAGCATGGGCGATAGTGATCATGTGATCATTACGTTTGATTTTTCTTCACTAAATTTAATCCCCATCTCTTTACCCAGGTCTTCAGCATAACTTCCATAATTTTCTTTTTTTCTGCACACAAAAAACATCATCTGCAAATAAAAGACCTGACAATGTATATACTTCCTTGCTACCTCTTAATGGTATCTCTATCCCTCTTCATAATCTTTCTGTTGCTCACTCCATTTCTCTCAAATACAACAAAAGCAAAATAGGTGACATAGGATATTCTTGCCTTAGACCCACCCAATTTTTAAATTTAACTGATTCTATATTCACTAAGTGATATGTATAGTAATTATTTTTATATAATTTCTTAATAATATCCACTAAAACTCAATCCATTAAACTTACCGATAATATATTTGTATTTACTCTACCATATATCTTTTCTATATCTATAAAAAACCATATATAATTGTCTTCTTCTATTCCTACTCACATTCATAGGTTGTGTAACTACAGATAAACTGTCTTATTAAAAACCTCCTTGGATTTCTCCCACTATATTATTTTCTTCCATCCATGACGTTACCATTATCGACCTATAATTGTTTAACTTTTTATGATCCTTACCCTTTTCTTTAAATAAAAGCTTCACTCTTGTATTACTCCAATTATCTGGAAATTCTTTCTTCTGTGCCATCTTATTAAAATATGATAATAGTTTTAATTTTGCCTTATGCCCAAAATTTATTACCATCTCTGTTGCCCATCCATCCAAACCTTTTGCTATCCACCTTTTAATTTATTATCTGCCTCATTCAGTTCATTTTCTGTATGTTGTATATTTCCATTACAACATGCCCTCAAGTTTGCTAATACTCTGCCCTTCACATCTAGCATCTTTTCTATATCCATTACATAATTATTTAAGATTATATATAATTCTTCTCTAAAACTACACTCTATTCCCTCATCATCTAGTAATAGTATTTCTCTCTACCATACATTACTTCTTTTAATGTATTTCCCAAAATTTTTTATTCCCATCTCTTCTACTTTTATTAATATTGTCCAATAGTTTATTATTCAATTTCATTCTCTGTCTATAATTATCTATTTTAGCCAACTTCTTTTTCTAAGTACTTTTCCCATTTAGCATTAACATCTTTTTCTCTTTCTTTGTTCTTAATAGCACACTTATATTTCTGCATGCCTTTCTCCTCTCTTTTACACTCTTACTAACTCTCATTTTCCTATTACTTTTATTTATCTGAATATTCTGATCTAAAACTCTATTTGCCACTTTTCTATTTCATCACACCAGACCTTATACTCAACCCCAACCAACACTGCCATAGTTTTTCAACTTTTATTTTATACTCTTCTAATTATTCTTATCATTCACTCTTCATTTACATCTTTCACTCTCCTTTCTACTTTTATTACTATTTTTATCACATTACTAACCATTTGCATTATAAAAAAGTTATGATCACTATTACATACTCTTTCTTCATTATCAAACACCTTAATTTTTCACACTTTATTCATTCCCTTTTTTTCTACTAACACATAGTCTATTGTGTGGAATATATTATTTCTAGACCATGTGTATTGTCCCTCATAAATATTCAATAAATTTCCAATGCTCAAATTCACTGTGAGACAAAAACTCATCAAAAGCTCTCTATTCTCATTATCTGCATCAACAATTTCTTTAATATGCCCATCCATATCCTTTATAATCATTATTCTCTTCACCTTTTCTTTGAAACTCTGTATAGTGTTAACTAAGCATTTATATATCCTACTGTTCCACTCCATTATAGTTTGACTATCTCCAGTATCTATACAAACTATAGTCACCATTCATTCTTGTCTTCATAATCTTATCTCAAACCACAAATGTTTTGGACATTTAACAGTATTTAAATTTTTTTTAACATAACTCCTATATCCCCACCCATTTCTTCTTTTTCTTTTCTATTTATACTCTGCCATACCAAGTCTTCCTGAATAGATTATTCTTTTCTTAGATGTATTTTCACTACTGCTAATACATAAAGCTCTTCATTTTTAATTGCTTTGTTTAATTCCAGTCACTTTTCTGGTCTCCTACAACCTTGCATATTCAAATACCCAATTTTAATAATTTCTTCTTTCCTAACTACTCTTTTCTAAATTCTTTTGACTATTTCCTCTTCATTACATTTATAAATAACTTGCTTACCATGATTTTTACAGACCCATTCCCTCTTCACATCTACATTTATATCTAAATCAGCTACCCTTTGATTATTACTTACATCCTGTCCATTCTTCTTCTTTATAACACTGCCACTTAACCCCCCCCCCCTTTATAAGTTTCCTGAACTATATTCATTATAAATCAAACTTTCTAAAACTTCTCTTTCTTTTTTTCTAAGTGCAAACCATCTTTACTATATAACTCCTTTCCAATAAAAAAATCCCACACATCCACAAACATGACATTACTTTTTTTGCACTAGTTATTTATGAATGCATTGCCCTTTATTGTTCGAATGAGTTATTTGTTTACATATGTACAATTATATAATTTATTATCCACTTTGTATTCTGCTTTGTAATTCAAAAACAACACATTGCCCTTTATTGTCAGAATGAGTTATTTGTATATATACAATTATATAGTTTATTATGCTCATTCTATTTCTGTTTTGTAATTCAAAAACATATACATATTTAGTCAGTGATAAGTTTAGAAAGTATGAAAACATTCAATAAATATAATGGTATTGTATAAAATAATAATATAAAATGTACTTACTTTGTCTTTAGTACCACAAAATAACCGTCAGTCATTCCTGCAGCCAGTTGACTTCCATCTGGACTGAAGGCACACGAACGAACTTTTTTATCCACTTTGACTTTTGTAATCATTTGGCATTGTTTCATATCCCAGATTCTAAGATATCATATAAAAAGTAATATTTTACATTTCAGTGCACTTTGTAAAAGTAATAGTTTCTATTGTTAACAATATTTTAATTATAATGTGAATAATGTTTGAATGTTGAATTGAAATTGTAGATAAAAATTATTGCAAAATATAACTTCCTAAAAACTATAGCTTATATTCATACGTGTGTAAGAAGGGGTAATAATACCGTAATATCAAAACAACCAAGCAAAAGCCAAATTTTCTGACTACTTCTTTTTATGTTGTTCTGATGTAGAATAAGAAACATATCTATAATTTATAACACTTGTGGAACAACAATTATTGTGCTGCATTGAACTTGATCTTTTTATAATGATTCTTTGGAAGACAAGTATTAAAAAATACAAATATATTTCATGCAACGCAAAGAAGTTAAACTTTTTAAATGCTTTTTTTTTCATAATTCCTTCGTTCTACGATGTTTCACTAACTATTACAAATGCAATCCTTACCATGGATTATTATACATATATAATTACAGAAGACGAAGAAGAAGAAGAAGAAGAAGAAGAAGAACAACAACAACAATAATAAAACAATTCTCCATTCTAGTAAATTTGAATAATCAGTCTTACCAAATTCGTATAAAATCTTTATCCCTAATACTTAAGCTCTCATCTCAGATTTGTTTTTATCAATGAATCCTAAAATTAAGTTGAAAGAAAAGCATATATGCCTCTAGAATATACTTTTAATCCTATTTCATCTAATAAACTAAAAACTTGAAATTTAAACCAGCCTAAGATTTTAATTCCAAGTCAATCTGCTTGAACAGTTATATAGATCTGAAAGCAGTTCAATATCTATATATTTTAGTACTTTAATTTGTTCAATAACCATAAGAAATTTATTTCCATGCCCAGGAAGGTTAATAATAGCAATAAAACAATAAACTACCAACTTAAAACAACGTGATAATATAAAAACAACTCTCTATTCTAGCTAGCTTCATCTGGCATAAACTTAAATAATCCATGATTATCAGAAGCTTATAAAAGCTAGTGATATGAGGATGGAAATTTAAATACTAAAAGTAGAGATTATATACACATCTGGTAATCACTGACTAGTCAAGATTACACTAGGGAGTTAGAGAGATGGAGAAATAGTATGGAGAGTAAAAAGAGTTGAAATATATATAGAAATAAACAGAATATGAGGTGCAAGTTAATATATGATAATAGTAAGAAAAGTAGTTTATTATTTAAGGTTCAAATGGGATCTTTAGCAACAAGAGAATATACATGTAAATGGAAAAATATGGGTGATTTATTTTGTAAATTATGTAAGGAAGGAATAGAAAATATTAGGCATTTGTTAATTGAATGAACATGCTTGAAAACAGAAAGATTACATATAATGAAATTATGGAAGAATAAATATGAAAAAAGTGATTATATAGAAAGTGAATTATTGGTTTTTATGCTGGGTTTGGGAAAAGATAAGGGAGATTTAGATATAAAGGTGATAGAGTTCACAAAGATTATGTTGTGGAAATGGGATGGAGCAGAATATGGTAAAACTTAGAGTGGGGAATGGAAAATTAAGTGGTTTAACAGGTTTATCTAGGCATAATTGCTGAGATATTCTTGACTTCATTTAAGGAGAAGCCACAGTACATCATATTACATCACATCACATTAATATGGGAAAACTTAGAGTGGGCAATGGAAAGGGAAGGTAAATTGGCTAACAGGTTTTTCTTGGCATAGTTGTTGAGAGATTGCTGACTTTGTATAAGGAGAAGTCACACTGCATCACATCACATGTATTACATTGTTACCATTAATAATAGTATATGCATGAAATAATATATTACACAATGTTCTATATTACATCAAGAACAATAATCCAGTTCATTTTTTTACTATAGGCCAGTTAATTAAGCATGAGTAATCAATAAATGCAACATAGGCAAAATTCTTTATTTAATGCACAACATTGTTCTTTATTTAATACATTTAATGAATATGATTGAGATATGTAATGATAATATGGCAGAACTAAAAACATTATCATTACATATATACACTAACAAATACAAGTCTTTTTATGATTGATATGAAATAAATAACCAAATGGTTTGTTGCTTATAATATCATGTCTTATTTGAATTCTAGTGATAAAATTGGGCTTCAATCCAGGAATCACTAATTTTTGAGTTGATCTCTAAATCACAGCGCTAAATACTTTTATTAAAGACAGATTTTTAAATACTATTTATAATATTTAATTATTTAATCTGTTCCATATGATTTGGTGCATAGGTAAAGTGACAGACTTTGAAGCCCAAGTCTTAGAAATTTCTGCCCAAATGTATCAGTTTTAGTGATCAAACATCATGTGAGCTCCTCAGGAATAAATCGTTTATTTTTATTTTATTTTTACTATTTAATATTATTTCATTTTATGTTAAGGCTAATCTATCTATCTATCTATCTATCTATCTATCTATCTATCTATCTATCTATCTATCTATCTATCTATCTATCTATCTATCTATCTATCTATCTATCTATCTATCTATCTATCTATCTATCTATCTATCTATCTATCTATCTATCTATCTATCTATCTATCTATCTATCTATCTATCTATCTATCTATCTATCTATCTATCTATCTATCTATCTATCTATCTATCTATCTATCTATCTATCTATCTATCTATCTATCTATCTATCTATCTATCTATCTATCTATCTATCTATCTATCTATCTATCTATCTATCCATCTATCTATCTATCTATCTATCTATCTATCTATCTATCTATCTATCTATCTATCTATCTATCTATCTATCTATCTATCTATCTATCTATCTATCTATCTATCTATCTATCTATCTATCTATCTATCTATCTATCTATCTATCTATCTATCTATCTATCTATCTATCTATCTATCTATCTATCTATCTATCTATCTATCTATCTATCTATCTATCTATCTATCTATCTATCTATCTATCTATCTATCTATCTATCTATCTATCTATCTATCTATCTATCTATCTATCTATCTATCTATCTATCTATCTATCTATCTATCTATCTATCTATCTATCTATCTATCTATCTATCTATCTATCTATCTATCTATCTATCTATCTATCTATCTATCTATCTATCTATCTATCTATCTATCTATCTATCTATCTATCTATCTATCTATCTATCTATCTATCTATCTATCTATCTATCTATCTATCTATCTATCTATCTATCTATCTATCTATCTATCTATCTATCTATCTATCTATCTATCTATCTATCTATCTATCTATCTAATTTTTGGAATAGAATGTTCACAAACATATGTTGATGTGAACAACTTGAGCAGTATTTGGATACACTTTTGTATAATATTGTTGTTTTCAGACACTAGTTTTCAAAATTTAATGTACTCCTTTCTCTCCCTCTTTTCCTTAACAATAACCTCTAGTTTTCTATCATTTTGATTTGATCAAGTAGCTTTGCACAATCATATGTCAATGCTGATAGTTATACAATAATTGCTGTTGCCAAGTGCCAGAAATTTTCTATATGCAACAAACAATTTTAAAAATTTTTCAATTTCTCAAATTCCTTGTATAAGGCAGTTAAATAATTAGAAATGATTGCATAGTCTTCTGCTGTGATGTGAATACCATTTTGTTTAGATTTTGTTATAGTTGGAAAGATATGTGGTATTTGGCTTTGTACTCACAATAGATGTTTAGTTTCTCGTCAAAAGCAAACACTTTATTTATGATGTGTATGCTTAAATGCACACACACACATATATATATAGGTATAAAATTAATAAGAAAATCTAATAAGTTTAATAAATTAAAGAATTTTAATAGACTGATTTTTTTAAAATATTAAGCAAAACATTAATAACTTTTAAGATTTTATTATTTTCTAATAAGTAATAACAGTTTAATTAATGAGGATAGAATATGTTGTTGTTAATGAAATAAAACAATTAAAGGAATTCATGTTTAGATTTCCTTCATAAGATAAACGATAAACAGAAGTATCTCATCAATTAAAGCCAGAGATAACAATGTAAATTCTTGTATGGAGCATTGAAATAAAGAATCATTTAAGTGGATGGATAGGAGTATACGCCAACCAACTCCAGAGATGAAAACAATTAATGCTCAATACAAATTGGATTAAGAAGACTTCACTTGATTCTTGGAGCTTCATCTGTGCACACAGACATAAGCTGGAGCTGAACATCTCCATTGGCACAGGGATTTCAAGTATGAAGAGATATCCTCTGAATATGGCAAAAGTCAACTAGGACTTTTACAGGTCATATTGATCTATATTATTATTTAGGTATGCATACGGGTCTTATTATATAAAATAATAGTATATATGTAAATAGTTGACATGCTATTATTCTCTAAATATTAATTGTGTAGTGGTGATTTGTATTTTGGGGGGAAGTGCCCTCTTAGCTTAGCTAGATATAGCAATTAGCACAGTCATAGTCTTGATTTGAACCCTTAACTAATATTAAATGATTAAATTTAGGTAAAGGAATGATTAAGCAATGTAAGTAACAGTTGATGATTTTGATGTCAGTGAGACAACATCCCTTGTACATTCAACATGTGAAAAAATACTTATTCATTAATAAAGTTAAAGATGATAAGTATAAGATTGCTTCATTATTATGCTTTCTTGGGAAAGGAGTTATTGAGATAGCCAATAGGCTCACTGAACCTCTAACTCCTGAAGATTGTACATATAATCAGGTTAAAAAGCATTTGTCAAATCACTTTAACCACCAAACCTTTAGGCATGACACTAGACTGCAATTGTAAGCCCAAAACCAAGGTTGGGATAAAAATATAAATGATTATGATAGTGCTTTTTGTAATTGAGCAAAGAATTGCATCTATGGATTTTTCCTAGATGAACCACTTCTAGAACAATTTCTGATGTGTATGTGTAATGATATCTTATGGCAACAATTATTGGCGCTGTTAGTGATTTAAATTATAGTAGGCTATAAAATGGGGGATAGCTTATGAACTTATGCTTGAACAATCTTGAAAATTTGCCAAATTCAAGATTAATAGCAAATTACAAACATTTGTAAAACTGTAAAGAATGATCAAAGAGTAATGATAATTGTGCTAACAATGAAAACCCATTTATATGTCTTTGCTGTGGGGAAAAAGGGCTACAAAGCTAGAAATTGTTTTCATAAATGTGACAATGCAATAATTGTAAAAAAAGAGGGCACATGAAAAAAAAACGTGTAAAGAAAAACTTAATGATCCCAAGAAGGAAAGAAATAGTTATAAATGTTTATATCAGTGCCAGGCAAGTCAGCATACAAATATAAAAAAAATATCCACTGGTAATGACAAAATTATGTTAAAACTAAAGCTGTGTAATCAACCCATATCAATGGAGATAGATGATGATAGTGGTGTATCATTAATATCAGTCCATGACTAGGCTACTATAACCTCTATGAGTAAAAGAATCCCTGAACTACAACAATCTGACCTTAAAGCATTAAACATAAATGGCTCCATCAAACTCCCTAATTAGGTATCAATGCTTTAGGAAATTAGGTATTAAACTTACATTTGTGAAAAAGGTCAAAATTGAAAAATGAAATGCGAGTCAAATTTTCTAGCTTATTTAATGGGGAACTTGCTGTTATTAAAATGACCCCTATAATGATAGAATTAAGCACTGAAGCATTACCTGTAATATGCAAACATGGAAAGTTCTCTTTGCACAAAAAGAGAAAAGTTGAAAAGGAAATTGATGATTTAGTTAAGAAAGGGTGTTACAACCCACCAAAAGTTCTAATTGGGCAACACCATTGGTAATTATAACTAAACCCAATCAGCAAATTCATTTGTGTAGCAATTATAGGGTATTGGTAAACAAGGCAATTAGTACATTTTTTTACCCAGACCCTAATGCCAGGGAAATAATAACTTCACCCAGAGATCAATTTTTTGCTAAATTAGACCTTAATGCTGCTTTCCATCAGATACCAGTTAATGATCAGACAACAAACATTTTAGCACTTACTGCTCATGTAAGGTTATATAAATGCATGATACTCCTGTTTGGGATAAAATCAGTCATTAATATCTTTCAATTAAAAATTGAAACCCTCCTTAATGAATTAAAATGCATTATTCCATATTTTGATGACAATCTGATTACAGCTATGACTGAAAGCAAACTTAAAATGCATCTACAGAAAGTTTTCAAAAAACTGGATGAATTCAGGGCTAAACTTAATACCAAAAAGTGCATATGGAAAGCAAGTGTTCTTAGGGCACATTATATCTAAAAACAACACATCTTCTGCTTCTGAAAAAGCTAAAGCTGTTACAGAAGTGCAGAGACCTAACAATGTGAAACAACTTCAAGCCTTACTAGGTGTGGTTAATTACTTTAAAAATTTTTTTGAAGAAAAAGCCCATGTGGCCAGACCATTATATGATTTTCTCAAAAAAAAAAAGAAGAAATGGAAAGTGTAAAGAAGAAGAAAGAAAGCATTTCTATGCACAAAAGAAGAAAAAAACATTCTATGCATAAAATCACTGCTGACTTCAAATGTCAATTGTAACAGTAAATTGGAAGTAACTCTGACCATAGATGCATCAGAATTCAGTTTCAAAACAGTATAGTGTCCACCTGCTCATGAAGGTGAATGACCCATTGCTTATGCATTGCATACATTATCCAAAGCAGCGAAAAACTGTAAATCATGACTGAGTTTGCCAAGTTTTTCTATGATGTCATACAGAAAGGCTAAAAGACATGATCATCCATCATTTTTGAGTTTGCTGCATACCTGACAGTTTTAGTGTAAAAATAAAAAAAAATTTTCCCTAAGGATGGGGAGGATGATCCATAAATTTTTCTCTGCTTAGGCTATTACACTAATGTTTGCAAAATAGGGTTTCATCACAACATCTTATTTGGCCAAAGAGATATGTCCTGCCAATTTTTCTTGAAAAATTATACATTGAAATGTTAAGAGTTTTGTTAAATAGTATTTTTTTTTCCAATAGAAAAAATATTTTCATATCCAGTCCTGGAAGAACATCCACCAGTGCATACCACAAAACAATTTTTTACATTGACATTATTATTCTTTACAAAAACCCTAACAATATTGAAATAATCTGTACTTTGGTTTGGTTCTTCATAGGAAGAAATTTCAAAAAATCTTCATGAATTAAATTTTATTCAATGCACTATCTAACAAAAGCAAAACATTGTAATGTTGCTAAAATGTTGATGCTAGAATGAAAAGCCAAGCTAAAATATTTACAGTTTTTCAAATCTTCTATGAAATGATTAGAAATGTGTTGTGCAATATCTTCAAAGCAAATAAAATCAGATAGCTGCATTTTTTAAATTTACGATAGTATTTGATTTTTATTGTTAAATTTATCCAATAATACATTAGAAGTATTGATGAATTATTCTTTCACAATCTCTGCATCAGTAAATGGTTTCATATGTTTACCAAGTATGTAACCAATTTCCTATGATACTATTATTATCACAGCACCTTGTGATGTCACTAGTGATGTAGCCTTTTTTATTGTTGCAATGATTCAACTTTTTACACTTTATTAATGATCTGTGATGGGAGTGTCATTAAATTTATTTGTGTTTTGTGGCATAATGATGAAAAATAACAATCAGTCATTTGGCAAACAGGTGTGCCCTGTGCTTCCATTAAAAACTGCACTCATGGTATGTTTGTTTGTATTTTGAAGGCACTTTTTTCACCATGGGTAATTAATATTACAGCATGAGACAAACAGTATATTTCAAAATAGTTACAAGTTTGCTATATTTTGACATTATAAATTGTAAGAAACAACACTGTCAAGTATTGAGATAATTAGAAACTAAATCAAACAAACACACCATGAGTGCGGTTTTTAATGGAAGCACAGGGCACACCTGTTTTGCCAAATGACTGATTGTTCCAAGCATCTCAGGATTTTAAAAACTGAGTGTGTGTTTGACAGGCTGTATGTTGAGTATGGTAAAGTTAGTAAAGAACACAATGTTTTGAATGGTATTACTTGTCTTTCTTTTCCAGACATTACAGACTCAACCAGAGACAGTATTAGGATGGGAACCAAGTCCGGGACTCTTAGATTGTGAATATTAAATTTAAGATAATGTACTAACCAGCTAGGCTATTCTGTTAAAAGCAACAGTCAGCAGAAATTTGAATCATTTATAAATATTTGAAAAGTTACAAAAAAATTGTAGTTCAACATATATTTACAAGCAAAATGTCATTATCACAAATTTTTAGATAAACACTAGCCATTCACACTGTATAGAGTCTAGGATGAATTATAGATCAAATCACATCTCAGTTATTAAACAAAGAATAAGTAAAACAATTAGACTTTTATTTTACTGCCAATTTATTTTTTAAAACCACTTTAGCTAGGCTTCTATATTACTTATTGCTGAGTCTTATATTGTACCATCTAATAATTATTAAAAAAAGCAATAGGTTTATTTTTTTAAAGTTCATAAAAGTTTGAGTGCATAACAGAGTTGGCATGTTGCATTAATAACACTTAGATTATTTAACACTATTACCACACACATAATATATTTATTTATTTATACGAAATTGGAAGTAGTATGAAAACTCTTATAAATTCATCAGTTACACACTGAATTGGTTATAATTTATTTTAACACAATATTTATGTTAAAGAAATAAAACTCATTCAAGTTTATGACATATCTCTAAAACTGAAATGCTAAACGAAAATGTGTGTGGGGGCCTGCAAGCAAATTACTAGAGCTGTTGATTAGATTGCAGCATCTTATTGCCTTTTTATTTTCCCTACTATTGTATCAAATAACATACATACATAAACACAATCTCTAAATATCTCACCACTTTCTCAATTTAATAAACTTGCTTCCAAGAATAGTTTCTTTTATCTGACTGCCATTGATTACTCAAGTTTACTGTAGGTGGCACTAAAATAGAATGAAGACACACACAAACTAATGACATTATTTTGTTTTTCTTTCATAAATTGCATAATATTCAAATTTTATTTACTAGCACAGCGATCATATGTAATTTAGACAGAGGGATTTACACTCTAAACATGTGAATTGTATATCTAAATTTAGGTATAAAAGATAAGATGGTTGCTCTTTTCAAGTCTCTATCTTGTGCATGGGTTTGAGAGTATCCTCAGTATTCAACAAGGTATTATTGAGCTATTATATTTACATCATAGTGCATATGCTTATGGTGTAAATACTTTCTTGTGTGTTAGTAAATAAAATTAAGTATTACATAGTTCATAATATTAAAATGTACTAAATTGAAATTTTTTATGAATATCAATAAGAAAGAAATTAATTAATGTAAACTAAATAAAAAATATATTTGCTTCTCAAACTAACACACTTTAGATTGGCCTATATACATAACTTCAGCTACAAAACCTAAGACGACTGCTCTTTTTTTTAAAGTTTCTATCTTGTGCTTTGGTTTGAGAGTATCATCAGTACTCGACAAGATATCGTTGAACTATTATAAGTATATTACAGTGCAAGTACTTAAGATATAAATTTCTTCAGTTTAAATAACTTTTATATATTAATAACTTAAAAATAATAGTTGAAATTATGAACATTTAAATTTTTGTTTTTCACTTACTTTATATTTTATTATAAATAATGTAAACCATTTTTATTTAAATTTTAATGAACGACTATTTATATGTTATATATAATGTTTTATTTGGGATGTAAGTTTGGTATATAAAACGTGTCGCAATTAAATGAAATATATATTTAAAAAAACAACTTAAAGGAATATAAAAAATATCAACAAAATGTAGGAACATTTTTTATAGATTTAATATTAGCGTGTATCCTTGGACAGAATATCTCTTAATTAAAATTAATGTGTTGCTAACAAAACGCAATGCACAGAATATTCATTACTCATAAATCTGCTAATTGGAAGAATTGTGGATTACATCAGTAGATAAAACAGACAGATTTTTTTAAAAAAGAAAATATACCTAAAAATGCTTTCAGTTGTAAAGTGAATTTTTAAAAACATATATAATTAAAAAAGGAATTTATTTAATGTCATTCTTCAGTTAAATAAATACATATACATGAATTTAATCTTTTTTAAGCAAGCAGTACACTACCTGCATTATTGTCGCATTTGCCAGTAATACATATATAATAGTTATTCTTTTATTCACTTATAAAAAAGCGCAACGCGTGTAACAATGAAAAATTTGATAATTAAAATTTGTTTTGCTCAGTGAAACACTTTTTTTTTAGTTTAATTTTACACTCTTACTTGAACATTGTTAATTTTCAATTATATCACTGTTTACAAACTCATTCAGTCATTGATTGGCTCATTAGCAACTCTTGATTGACTTTGAATAGAGTAGCTGGCAAAACTCAATTATTGTGAAAATGAAAATAATGTTAACACTTTAGTTACTAAAGTGTTAACATTAGTAAATAAAGTTTTAAAAAGTGAATTCTGTGTATATCAAATACGCATACATTTATAATTTATTTATCTGACTTATTTTCTCCTAAAAATAAGATATACGTAGTATATATATATATTCAAGTGTTTTAAACAAACACGTACATATATGAAGAAATTATAGATTATTTATAACAAATTATTTTTTAATTGTTCATTCACTATCATCATCATCATCAAACATTATCAATCCACTGCAAAATGAAGGTTTCTCCAAAATCAATGCATCTTCCTCAATCTTTAGCTTCTTTTCTCCACATCACTCCTGCACACCTTCTTATTTCATCCATCCATCTCACGTGTTGTCTCTTTCTGGGTCTTTTACAATCTCTTGGAATCCAATTTAAGATTTCAATTGACCATCTATTATCATCTCTTTTAGCAATATGTCCAGACCAACTCCACATCAGTCTTTTAATTTTTTCAATGAGGTCAGTAACACATGTTTGTTCTCTTATCCATATATTGCATTTTCGATCTCTTCTTGTTACTCCTAAAATGCATCTCTCCATACTTCTTTGACTAGTTTGAATGTTTATTATAGTAAATGGAGTGATTTGAACTTAAGAATTTTCAGTTTATATTCATCATCCACTTCATATCTAACAACCAATACATATGACCACACACATGTGGAAAGATAAACAATCTACAATATAACTATTTTGTATGAAACCAGCACTCATCAGCTGGACAGATCATAATCACCCATACAATCAATACTTGGATTACATTAAGATAGCAATTCTTTAAACTTTAATGGACATAGTTCAATCTTCTCACAATTCCAACATTTCAATCCATCTATTTTATTGAAAAACCAACAAAATGCTCAAAGCCCTTGGTGGATTTGATATGGTAGTCATACCTATGTAACATTACTTCAATGTTAAGTCCTCATATTATTGGATCATTACTTATCCATTTATATTAATAGGAGAGGGATGGGCTGGATGTATACTATAATGTAACATATTTCCAAAGCAATATGTAATTAATCTATTCATAATATGGAGGGTTGTATTGAGACATAATATCTATATGAATATGGTTACAATATCAAATCCACCAAGAGCTTTGAGCATTCCATCATTGGTTTTTCAATAAAATGGATGGTTGAATTGTTGGAAAGATAAAAAAAAATGAAGCCTGTATATTAAAGTTTAAAGAATTGTTATCTTAATATAAGCCAAGTACAGATTGTGTGTATGTATATATATATATATATGGGAAATTATGATCAGGTCTAACTGATGAATGCTGATTCTGCACATACTGTGATTATTTATCTTTTTTATATGTGTGTGGTTATGTGTATTGGTTGTTTGAGATGGAATGGAGGATAAATATAGACTGACAGTCTAAGTTCAAATCCCTCTATTAACAAATTCTTTTATATTTACAAATATTTTATTACCATTTTCAGCCATCTGCAGGATGAAATCCTCTTTGTTTAATGCAGTTCCTATGATCAATAGTTTCTCACTTTCCACACTGCTTCAGAAAACTTCTTCATCTCATTCTTGCATCATACATATAGTCCCTTTATAGATTCTTTGTAATCTTTTGGAATGGAATGTCAGACTTTAGTTGTTCGTCTTTTCTAAAAAACTGTTGACCAGCTTTATTTTAAACTATTATTGATAAACAGAGCAAAACTCTCCATACAGTATTGCCACCTGTGCTAAACAGAGTAATCAATGGATTCCAGAAGGCTTGTGCATAAAATCCCTATCTAATGCCTACTCATCCAATATCCCCAGACTAGTTTCTGGCTTGTGGCCTTCGTCAGTGAGGAGCTTTGGATCTGAGAGCACTGCGTCTAAAGTCATCAGTGATGTCTGTTCTCTTATCTATGTTATTACCTTCAGTATTTTCTTGTTATTCTAACATATCTCTGTCTATATCTTGCTGTATAAACCAAAGTTTCAATATTGCTTTTCTATCCAAGTCTCAGATCCATATATAAGCACTACAGAAAGATGCTTATCAAAAACCTTACATGCTTTTCAAACACATAGATATATTTCTTTTAATAGTAAGTACATTATTATCAAAATTACTCCATCCATCTGACCACAGTACTTGTAGTGGCTAACGTCTTCTAATTCATTGCTATCAATCTTTATCTTCTCTTTTTTGAAAAGGCACTCCATATTATTTTAATCTTTTTAGAATTTAACTTTAATCCTTGCTTTTATTTTATGGCTATTGTTAAGATATTTTTGGAAATCCTGAAGTATTATTTGAAAAATAGATGTATCTGTAAAATTTAGATAAGTTAAATAATCTCCATTTATTTTTATTTTCTTAACATTTCATTTTAATCCCCAAAATACTTTTCACAAAACTACTGCATAATGCTTAATTGGATGTTAAGATTAGAATCACAACACAGAATATCCTCATTCCAAATATATTACTCAGAATTGTTTTAGCAGGCAGCCTCATAGCAAGATATTTTAATAAAATACAAATAATTCTGAGTAACATAATTGAAATGAGAAAGTTTTGTGATATGATTATAATCTTAAACATTACATATTCAAGCAATAGTAAGTTATTTATGTACTGTTGAAATTAGTCATAGTTAAAATTAAGAATATGGTATTCTCCTATCTTCACTAGAATTTAAAATAAGATAGAAATATGATTTGGAAACGATGCATTTATTGGATTAGTGGAGCAAATGATAAGGTTTGATAGAATTAAGAAAAAAATAATTTGGATGGTAAAAATATAACAAATTATAATTAAAAATTATGTAGTTCATTTCAAAGAATGAGGGTTTAAATTGCTTTTGAAAGAAAAAAAAAATTATGTATGAATTAAAATGAAATAAAAAACATTGTAATTTAGAATATATTAGAGAGAAACATTGTATTATAGTTGAAACTTGTAGATTTAAATTTTTTATTGCAATTTCATGGTTTAAACTTAAAAAAAATCATTATAGAATGACCAAAGTTTAGTTTTTTTTTTAATAATGTAGAGCAACTGCACAACACACTGATGGTTATTAAATAGTAATTTCTCTCAGAATAGTTGTCTAATTTAGCAGCCTATTAATAGAAAAAATATATAAATAGGGTTCATATAAAATTAATCTTTTTCAATTTGCTTATATAATAAAACTAGAAACTATGCTGTATCAAAGCATATGATTTTTCAATTAAATGCTATCAAAAAAAATATAAATAAGCAAACAAAATTTAATAAACAAACAAACAAAAATATTAAAATTTACAAATTTACTATATTTTATAATAGTCAAGTAGCCATTTTTTGTTTCTGCAAATAAATTTAAAATTATCCTAGCAATTGTTTTTCCATTTTGAAATAATGAAAACAGTCAGTTTCATTAATAAACTTGTTTATGAGAAAGCGCATATACTTTACTTTTAATTTATTATCCTTTCTGAATTTGATAAGCAGTATTTTGCATAATAAAATATTTTCTAAGAGTATTGCTAAAAGTTTTACAAAATTTTAGAACATACTTTAAGTTAATACAGATTTAAAACTATTAGGATAATTAGAGAAATCATATTTTCTTGATAACCTATTATGTTTTTATAAGAAAAAAAGTTACTGAAAAAAAAATCATCCAGAACATATTTATTTTTTTATGAAAACCAGACATTTCATTATTTACTTTATTTAAAGAATAAATTTAAGCTACAGTACATTTTTTTTCTTATTTTTTTTTATAAAAAGAATGAGTGAACACACATTCAGTAAATATATGTAAATGTTTTGCCTCAGTTTATTACTTTTTAAATTTTTTTATACTATAATCTTAATATATATGTGCATGCTATGCAAGATACCCCCATATAACATGCCATTCCTGCAGCACTGTTTTGCTCTAACACAGTTTAAAAGTTGAAGAAACTTCCTTTATAACACAGCATTCATATATGTTTTGACTATTAGAAAAATTTTCATATAACAAGGATGTGATGAGAGTTTTAAGAGCAAACATAATCTCTGTCAACATATGCTATTTAAGCATTATGTTATATCAGATTTCAAACAGAATTTGAGAATTTATTAGAATTTTAAATTCATTTCATCCATGGAGTATTAATTAAGACTTTTACTTTTCTTCTTTTCACTATATAGATTACTTTTGATCATTAATTATTTTCATAAACACATTTCTTTTAGTTATAAAATGCAAATATTATAGTTTTTTACCTTTTGAAACCTAATCCTATTTTTGAAGTAATTCTTTGTTTTGTATAATATGAATTCACATAACACATCAATTTTTAGGAACCTATCGACTGTGTTATACAAAGGTTATCTATATATAAAAAGCATCTGTCTAATATATATAAAATACATATTTTGCGGGTTCATCCGTGTTAAAAAACTTTTAATATCAATATACTGACGTTTCGACTTGTATCTTATGATGAATACTATTGGGTTACTTATAAGTTTCCCTCTGCGATTGTCGGTATCAATAATTTTGTATTTTGATCGTTTATGTTTATTTTGAAATGTTTTTGACCGTGGAATCTATGCAATCGCTCTATACCCAACATTTTTAAACAAATCTGTGCGAATGTATTTAAATGTTAAAATTAAGTCGGGCGTGAATGGCTATATAGTTTTGTAAAGTTGTATTAAGGGAGGGTAATCTTAGGTTATTCATTTCGTAGTTGAATTGGTTCAATGGATTGGATATATTTGTGTAATTAGTAGATGTAGTATGAGGTCCGCTATGGGCAGGATTATAGATATACGCCACACACCCTCTGTTTGCCTATGGATGGGTTTGTAAGTCGGCAGAAGACCGCAGTCCATTCCTATGGAGTTTTTTGTTTATTGTTCTACTTGCCAACAGATGTCACATTCCTGTTGGTGGAGAGTCAATGTCTTCTCTATTTCTACTTATTGTTCAGATGTACATTCCTGACAATATAGTATTTTGTGTTGTTGTATCATGCTACATTGAATACATGAATGTATCAGATGGATTGGCGCCAATTTGGTTGCGAAATTTGTTGCCTAAGGTTAAATCAGGGAAGAATATTTTCTTTTCAAATGCAGATCTATGTAGTCTATTCATACTTGACTATCTAAATAATAAACAAACTTATTGAAACTTAGTTAAATGTAAAATTAAAAGTTAATATAAAAATCTAAAATGTTAAACTTATTCCTCAAAATTTAGAATGATTTTATATGTGCGTAAATAAATATTTTTATATGTTAATTTCTGGCAGTGGCTTTTACTCTTTGATATTTAAGATATAAATTAAGATATAGATTTTTATCTCTGCGTCTCCACTGAGACCAAGTCGAAACGTCAGTATATTGATATTAAAAGTTTTTTAACACGGATGAACCCGCAAAATATGTATTTTATATATTTAACCCGTGCAAATCTTTGTTTTAACATATATATATATTGGAACATATTGTACATTTATACTTCAATAAACAATATGCATTCTACTGTAATTAAAATTTATCAACAAAACATGAGCTATTATATGCTATATACATTTATATATTTAGAACAAATTATAGCATAGTTTGTAGCTCCTCTGCATAATAGCATGGCTGTTAAATTTTTCAAATATTTGATATTTCTCTTATTAAAAATTTAACCACTGCATTTTCATTTTTTAAACATCTTATAGCAGTAGGAATAAAATCTCTCCTGACAATTTTAAAATGCTACTGATTTATTCAAAAACATTTTATTTAAAAATCAACCGCTTCTTTATTAGAATAAGAACTTGCTAAATTATAGATCTTAAATATTTATTTGAGGAAAATCAATAATATTTATACTCTCTTTAATATAACATCTGATCTACCAATGTTATGTTTCATTTGTAATAAATTCCAATTCGTGACTGTTTTCATGAGTTGTGCACTTAATTATATAAAATTTACTTCTGCTTTTTATCTGTGAAATTGAATAAGAATCTGAATCAACTATCTAGAGATTTTTTAGAATCCTTTGGCTTTGTTGAAGCATTCACACACAATCTGCTTTCAAATATATCCAATCAATATCTAAGTAAGAAGATATTAGATTTTTAAAGAAGGAAAGGTTATAATATTTTCTTGTTACAACAACCAGAAAAGTCAATATGGTAGTTTTATACATTTTAATGGGCAGCATAACCATGCTCATTTAAAATGTTACCAACATATATTATATTAACAGTTGCAACAATAGTTTGATTAGAAATTAAATAATTTCAAAACAACAAAAGTTATTTCTAATATGCTTTTGTGTGCATAAAAATAAATAGAATAACCATTTTTTAAGTTCTAAATACGATTCCTTCATTTCTAACAAAATTTCCACTTACTTATACTGTTTACTAAAATGTGAGTAGAGATTTGTGACTTATCTCTCAAATTTCTCTTTTATAAAACGCCACTCTTCCCTTCCCAAGATATTTAGTACTCTTTGATTCTTTTTTGCATCACTTATGTAAATAAATCTCTAAATAGTACACTTCACCTTGCACATTTTACAAAGCCTTTTGTTAATATGCCTGACAGTTTTGACTGTTTAGAAGTCTTCTTCAGAATTGTAAAATGCAATTGTATTACTTTACTTCTTGCTTACTTACATAAACACACAATTAATTTATATGGATGTTTAAATATAAATATATATATATATTTACATATCACATCTTAAATTTTTTTTATATATTTTTATAATAATTATATATATTACTTTTAATTTATTTAATATGGATGGATACACATACCAACGTACATGTAAATATATATATGATGGACACACTGATAAAAAATATAAAAACTTGGAATTATCATTGCAGTGCAACAATAATTCATTCATTCACAAGATATTAAAATTTAATAGAAATTAATTCTACTTTTTTTGATAGTGGTATAATGGAAAAATGTTAAACTGAGAATGTGGTCATGGAAATTCAGATGTTTGATACTCCAAACTCCATGGATGAAAATTATTCATAAAATATATGAGTAATGAGAGAATAGTCTGAATTTATCCATTGATGTATGATTGTGACACAGTAGAATTAAAATGAAGAATATATAGATAAAAGCTAAAAAAAAACTTGAAATATATATACATAATTGGAATTAATAAAAAGGGCATAAAACTATGTACCAAAAAGATTGTTTATGTGTAATTATTAATATATATATATTAATCAAAACAAGTTATAAATTTCGTAACTTGCTTTAAGCTTGCATTTTATGATCACTAGATGGAGCTTTACAAATAGGCCTTCACTGACGTGAGCCACAAGCTCGAAACTAGCTGGTCTGGAGATGGGTGACAATGATAGAGATTTTGAATTTCTATCTCTCTCAGCATTTATGTAAATAAAAGCTTGTTAGGAGCTATTGGTAAAGTACCATCTAGTGATCATAAAATGCAAGCTTAAAGCAAGTTTTGACATTTATAACTTGTTTTGATTAACATAAATGTACCTTTGAAGGTTTTGCAATGATATATATTGCAGAGGCTTTTACTATATGGTAAAACAACTGATTTCAGACCCATATAGTTATCTAGTTTGTTAGGCTGGATTTGAAGACATTACATGTCTGATAAATTCATGCTTTCAAACTGATAGAAACATGTTTGATAAATGCTGACTTTAGAGTTGGGATTTAGATCTAGTTTCTAGTCTCCCAGCCCTTCACTGATGTGAGCCATAAGCTCAAAAACAGCTGGTCTGTAGGTGGGTGACAATGATAGAGATTTTGAATTCTATCTCTCGGCGTTTATGTAAACAAAAGCTTGTTAGGAGCTATTGGTAAAGCTCCATCTAGTGATCATATATATATATATTATTAACATAAAAATCAGTGATTTTACTCTCTTGATACTACTGTCAATGATTAGGCTAGCAATATCTAAAAAAGAGGAGAATACTACTACTTGAAATGTTGGGTTATATACCAATCCTGTGTGTTATGATTAACTGTTGAAGATATTTGAAAAAAGTATAATCAAAGTTTAAATTTTTCTTAAAATATTTAACACCCTGGATGATGAAAATAGTTTAACACATATTTACACACACACAAAATCCATGATATATATATATCTAAATTATATTTTTATCTATATGATTTTTATTTAATAATTTGTAATGCAAATCTTAAATTGCATTAATTAATATTGTATATATGTTTTTATATACAAATATAAAGGAAAAATTATTTTTAAAAATGTAATGTTAAATACCAAAAAATTCATTAACGTTTAGTATATGTATAAATATGTGTATATAAAATATCAAAATAAATTAATTGTGTCTATATATAAACAAAAAAATAGTACTATAATACAATTATATTTTGAAATTATTTTTGTTTGTTTACATACACATGCAATTAATTTATTTTGATGTTCTTATATACTTATTAAGATGGTATTTTCTGCCATATCATATGTGTGTGCATATATATATATATATATATATATATATATATAATTTAGTAAAAATGTCAGTAGTTTATTGTATGAATTTTACAAAAATATATTCTTTATTAAATCAATTAGTTTTTTTTTTTATCTCATGAGAAAATCAGAATTCTTTCATTTGATTTTTTTAAAATTTATTTAAATTAATTATAACTAAAGATAAACTAGTGTCTTGAAGTATAAGTTTTTTTTCTTAAAAGCTTTTTTTTTGTGTTTCTTGGAAAAATATGGGTTGGGGGATGAATTAGAGAAGTTCACAATTAACTCTATTGTTGAAATCTTTGCTACAAAAACAGATTTGTAATTAAAAATATTGTTATGGTCTATCAGTTGTATATCATGCTAATTAATATTTTTTTGTAAATTAAAGATTCCTAAGGAATAAAAGGACAGAAATTGAAAGTGACAAAATTTGGCTAAAAATAAACCAAAAGTTATGTGAATCCTGTTCACAGAAAAATATATAAATTGTAAAGTTTTCTTTTGTTCAAGGGTTATTAAGAACTTTTTTAATTAAAAGTGTTAATATACATCACTATGAAAATGTTCTCCCAGCTAGAGAGCATCAAGACTTCCCTCCCAGGGGAAACATCTGCCAGCTACATCTGGAGCTACTCAAGTGATTTTCGACTATGGAAAGGATGAGTCCAGCTAGTTAGTGAGGACATGTTCAGATGCCAGAGAACTAAAAAGGATTCACACCAGAAGCTATGAACTAATGTCACCCATAGATTGTACCCTCATGATAAAAAAATAACAGCTGATCAACGAGAATATTTATAAACTATTGCTTAAGTAAACTTTTATTCTATAATTAGTGTCTTATCAACCTAGACTCAGTTAACTGTGTCTGATGTACATTAAAAGTTTCAACAATAGAGTATCTTTGTTGTATTTATATGTTTATAGAGTTTAATTTTTCAAATGCTAACTGCTTGATTTTAAAAGACAACAATGAGGTGGTGTAGGTAAAGTCAATTAAAATTCCAGTCATAAGCAAATATCTAGTAACTTATGCTGGGAAAAGGAGTAAGCCAAAGTAAAATCAATGGTTATAAACAAACACCTAGTATAGAATTATTTTACTTGAGTGAAGGTAAGGATCAATGTAACACAATACAGCTTTCTCTATTATTAAATTGCCTTGATGCTCACCCCTATTTGGTTAGGGTCACCCTAATAAATTTGGGCCATTGTCAGTTGTAGAGTTGTGATAGCACATTTTCTTGGGAAAGGTTATAAAAATGTTAATAATAGGACCATTATAAAATTGGTAATTAGTTATTTTTGTGGGTATTTACTGTAAAAGAAGAATTGGAAAAGGAGATAGTAATAAAATATGGTATAATAAAGATTATTGAAGTCATAAATGCGTTTATTTTATTAACTTAATTATAGAATTAACAGCAATTGTGTTCTCTTGAGAAAATATCACTCATAATTATTAGAGGCCAAGAAAGATTACACCTTAAATTATTATGTGGTTCATGTTACATAAATAAATAATCACTATGATCATTGAAGAATCTTCTTGATCTAGTGCTAGACTATACACCTAGTGGGGTCCTCATCTCGGCTTTTTTGTTTATATATATATTTATTACATGGAAGCTCAAGTAAATAATACTATGAATTCATCATTTATTCCTGAGACTATTATAATTAATATATATATATTGAAGCAATCGATGTCTAATCATCATCGATGCTTCATGTTTCACCATGACTAACCTCCTAGGGGTCCGCAATTCAGACCTTGCTATAAATATATGCTATTCACTCACATGCTGTATGCCGAATCATTCTAAAGATTAGTAACATTAAATTTTATTTAGTAAAATAAAACAGTAGTTTGAATGATGCGTATATATATTATGACTAAAGCAATAATTTTATTGCTATGCTTATTGCTGGAAAATGTAGTTGCTTATATATTTGTGATTATTTTTTATGTGTGTATTTAATGTGACAACAAAGAAGAATGGGGGAGGCTTGAAATGCTAAAATAATCTTTGTTTAAATTCAGCTTGTTGTCTATAATTAAAATTTATAAATTTTAAGATCGAAAACAAATCATTTATCAGTTGTTGTCGAATGATTTAAAATAGCTAAAAATGGTATTTCAAGCCTTATCTATTGAAAATATTTGCTAATTAAATGTTGTTTTTAAAGGGATTATAGAGATAAGGTTGGTATATGAAATTTCATTCTGGGCAGTATTAAAATGTTATAAAAGGAACCACAGAACAAAGAAAGTTAGTTTACTTAGAGTTTTTAGTTACTTTCAGTTTTAGTTGAGTTCAGAGGAGTTTAATTACTTTTAAGAAACCAACACAAGTTCTGTGTGATGAAGAGTGAGTAGAGGACTCTTTTCACCTTTTTCTTCTCCTCTCAAAGGACTGTCTACCAGCCGTCAAAATTCCAGCTGACCGGCCATATGAGATGACATAGAATTGCCAACCAACCTTCCTCCCTGCTGATATGCTGATATCTTAGGTAAAATCATGTAATTTAGAGCTGCCTTAATACGAATTCACGGATGATTTATAATTTGTAGCTAAATTAATTCATAGATCCATTTATAATGTTTTTCTAGTTTTGCTCGTAAACTCTCTCTCTATAATCCTTTATTAATACTTATGTAATTCTAAATATACGTTTGCTTTCATGCTTAATTTATGTTTATATAACTTTATGCAGCTCAATTAAATGTATACAACTTATTTTGTTTAATATATATATTATTTTCTCTAATATGTCGGTATCAATCAATCTCGCGACTTTTATTAAATTCATTAGTAAAATTATATTCATTTGCTTATTTAGAATAGAAATCGTTCGCTAGGTTGGGGTTGTATACCTAAAACTATTTTATTGTGGATGCTTATTTTATTTTGTTGTTTAGTTGCCTTTATAAAAGATTGCGACACCTAATATAAAATTCCACCTTTTCTTACCATTGCCCGAAGGGGTAATTCTTTAATTAATACATATATGGGAATCGAATTCAAATATAAATTTTATTAACTTAGTAATATAAATAAAAGTTATTATTCATTATGATTTGTTAAATGACTCAGAATTGAAAACAGATTATTGCGCAAGAGGTTAGACAATTTCCAAGTTCTAAAATAATATTATATGAAAATTATGATATAAAATTATATTCATGTCCAATAACGTTGTTGGCATACCATCCACTTTATTCTGATATTTTATCTTCTCCATTTTTCGACTGTTTAGTCATTGGGAACGTCTAAAGCTCCCATCCTACTTTTAAAATCGTTCATAATTAGGAACACTACTTCCTGTGAACATAAAGTTTATGAGGGTTATGATATTATGTGCTGCAGAATACAGTGCATCCAGATTCTGGGCTCTCAAACCCAGACCCTCTTTCGATATCGCTCCACCAGAATGCGCGGACATATCAAATCTAAGTTCATTTTTCAAATATGCTTTAAAATGATAAAATATCCACAATCGCCATGAAGGCCAGATTTCTTTAATGTATGCTAGTACCGTTACTCTTGTCCTTAATTTAATCACCGTCTACCTAACTTCAGTAAGTCGCAATGATGTGTTAAAGATAATGATTCATTTTGTAAAATACGTTCTGTTCATGGAGTTAAAATGCTTTCTTTGAAAAAGTGTTATCGATTCCCATAGACGTAGACAAATGTAAATTATTTATTATATCATATAATCTCGTAAATAAAGCGCATTGTTTGTTTCTTATTTCTAAAAGACGTCTTTGCCAAACAATGCGAATAAATAATGGTTCTCCTAAGAAATATATGATTGAAATCATATATTTTGCCCGTCATCAACTAAATCAGTTACTGTTAAAACTGTCACGATCTTTTATATTTAATTTCGGCATCCACAATGCTACGTAGCAAAAGTTTTCTTGAAATAGTTTATCAACTCCGCACTAGTTATAAAACACTATAAAACTGTATCTGTAAAATTATATTTATTAAATGAGTGATAGAGGGGATTTTATACAACAAAGTCCCAAGTCTTGTAAATAAACAATATTGTCATAAGCATGAAACTAGTTGGTAAAATGTACATACGTTTCTTTGAACTTTTGTAATATATATATGCATTTGTTTAACATTTAATAAATATATCTATTTCATGTAAATCCTGGTTCGTTTTTGAATTATTATTTTCTAGTTAATATTTAGAACTATTTTCTTTAGCTAAGAGCTTAGCATTAATAAATAACTATAATAATGTAATAACTGGGCTACTCCGACTCGATCATCATCATCAGTCTGATCTTATGCTCTACCGCTTTGTTTTGCTTCTGGGCACGGATTTAAAATAATTTTACTATGTCATCAGAATTGTTGTTCATTGGGTCAGAGATTCGAAGAATAGGCAAATAGGTTAGAATTCAGGACTGCTCCAGACCTGTGTATCTCGAGCATGATCGGATTCGAGGTATTTTTGCTTAGGATTTGAATCTTGTTAAGTGAGCATACTATTTTGACCGGTACAATATATATATATTGGAGCTATATATATATGCATATATATCTATATACTTTATGTCAGTAATGTTAAAAATCATGAAGAAATTTAAAAGTAAAAGTTTTTAAATAATTTTAATAAATGAAAATTATATAGATATAATGTAAACACACAAATAAATGTATATGGTATAGTAATTGTATGAGTTATTTTGTTAACTTTTTAAAAAGTTATAAAAGCTAATTAATTGTAAATTTAGTTTAAAAGTAGGTTAAAAGCATAAGGTGTTTTCTTTTAATAATTAAAAGTGGAAAATGACATTCTAGGCAAAAGTAATTAAAATGCTTATAAACAGATCAATAGATTAAAATAAGAGATAAATAATTGACATGATTTAATTAAAATGACTGATATTTCTGCTCTAAGATAAGAACTTGCAAATATGGTATTGGGAAAATAAGCTTAGACCACAGTGGATTTTCTGAAGTTATCTATAGACACTAGATCCAAACAGGCAAAACTCACTATACATATTGCCACACACAGCAAGCTAGAGTAATCAATGGATGCCAGAAAGCTTGTGAATAAAATTCACATCTAGTGCCTACTCATCCAATATACCCAAAATAGTTTCTGGCTTGTGGCCTTCATCAGTGAGAGCCTTGGATCTGAGAGCACTGCACTACAGCAAGCTAGAGTAATCAATGGATGCCAGAAAGCTTGTGCATAAAATGCCCATCTAGTGCCTACTCATCCAATATCCCCAAATTAGTTTCTGGCTTGTGGCCTTCATCAGTGAGGAGCCTTGCCCTCAGATCCAAGGCTCCTCACTGATGAAGGCCACAAGCCAGAAACTAGTTTGGGGATATTGGATGAGTAGGCACTAGATGGGGATTTTATGCACAAGCTTTCTGGCATCCATTGATTACTCTAGCTTGCTGTGTGTGGCAATATGTATATTGAGTTTTTCCTGTTTTAACAACAGTTATACACAAGCATAAGAGGTGGTGGTCATGTGATGTTTATTGACACTACATCAAAGAATGCAAAGTTGTGAGATGGATCCAAATTTTTCTCATAAGCTAACTCCAGCAAATATAAATAGTGCTTACAATTTATTCTGCTTTAATTAATTCTTGTTTGCTTCCAGAATTCTATTCTGCTTCCAGTATTCTTGTATGCTGTTATTAAGAAGATTATTATCATTATTCACTGTTTTGCCAGATCTATAATGCATGAGTAAAAAAGCCATTATCTGTTTCATTCTGCCAATCTGGAAAATGGCAAGCTGGAAAAACTAATTGCTGAATCCTGAAAAAGAAGCCATTAATAAGTGAAAAAAATACCCAAATGTCTGTCTGCTATGTATCCACCTGAGATAAATAAAAGTCTGATGTCCAGTGAAACAGGTAAAATCAACTATTAAACCAAAATGATATCATTGCTGAATCTTTTTAATAATGTCTGAATGGTCATTTAAATCTTCATCCACCATAGCTATGGTTTTAAGAAGAAACTATTCCAAGATAAACCAATATCTAAAGATTGATCATGAATTTTTGATCCTGAAAGAGTAAGTATAAACTTAAAACAAATCTTTAATTAATTATTATTTATTTTTTATCTAATGATATATGTTGGTGAATAGTTATTTATTTAATCTGTTTATGGGCAGGTGTGGCAAGAGATTATAGTTTGTTGTATTTATCATGTGACAATTTAGTCATGATAATTGTATAAAATTATTTTATAAAAGGTAATTAATTTGTAATTCCAATTTCTTGCCATGCTATTAAAATTTTTTATGTTAATTAAATCAGTTATTGCCATTTTAAAGAAAATATCAACAATATGTTTAACTAGCAAGTTAATAATTTATGAATAGAGTTCAATCATGCTGCATAGATAAGCCAGGTAAATATTATATTAAATAGAGTTCAGTTTGAGCAAACTATTCTTGTGTTTTGAGATAATATAATTGATAGAAATGAGTGGCTGTTAACTGTCAATTCAGGTTATGCCTTTTACATCTGAAACTCATTCTTATGTTACACATTAGTATTAAATGATTGTAAAACCATTTGTGAACTGCTGGGCACTTGCCATCATTATTTCTTTAGTGGAGTGATGTGCAGTAGATGGAAAGTTCCTATTGTATATTATCTATTTTATTTCATACATGTTTGTAGTAATATGTTTGCAATTGCCAGTCACTAGTATGCTGTATCAAATACTCTAAGAAGTAATACATGGTAGAAAATTATTTCCTACTGTATGCACATAATTTATCATGTATTGGTTCTTGTTCAGAAACTATTGTAGCACACATACTATTTCTTGAATTTTACAATTATTGCACTATTTATATTCTTGCTAATATCATACTCTGATATTGATTACAGCAGACAATTAGTTAAATTATTCTTAAATTATAATATTGTATTATCCTCATTTGGCAGGGTCACTTAGTCTTAGAATAGCAATAATGAGAAATGCTAGCATTTAGATGTCTATGCAGTAGATTGGGATCCATTCAAAAACATCTAATGATAGTAATATTCTATATTAGTGGTTATCAAATGTTAATTAAGAAAAAAAGCATTTAAGCTTTTCAATACTGTATCTGTGCATAATATAAGTTAAAATAATACTAATGAGATCTAGAAGAGTTAAGTTATCTTTAATTCATTTATAAAGCAATTAACTAAAGTTATGTCAGTGTGCATGTTATTTTGTATATACGTAAATGAATTGTTTATCTAATTATTTTGGGCAGTTTGTTATCATTATTTGCAATCAATAATTTAAGTAAAATAATTAAGAGTTTTTTGTTTTTCCCTGACCTTAGCGGGATGTAAAAAAAAAAAAAATTAATCTGTGATGTTAGAATGTGGAATGTTTCTGTAGATTGCTCTCGAGTGATTTTCATATGGGTTGCACAATTCTGTTAGTTCCAATATATATATAATTAAAACAAGTTAAAAAATTTTGTAACCTGCTTTTAAGCTTACATTTTATGATCACTAGATGGAGCTTACCAATAGCTCTAAACAAGCTTTGTTTTTATAAGTGCTGAAAGAGATAGAATTCAAAATCTCTATCGTTATCTCTACCTGCAGACCAATTGTTTTTGATCTTATGGCTCACCTCAGTGGAGAGCTAGGAGTCCAAGAAATTAGATCTAAAATACTAACTCAAAAGTCAGCACTTATAAACATGTTTCTATCAATTTGAAAGCATGAATTTATCAGACATATATATATAATTTTTAAGTTATTTCAAAATTATGTGAAAGTTATGTTGCAGTCATTATAACAATACTCTTTTATAAAAATTATTATTGTAATTAGATGTTAATTTAAAATTCATTGGAAAATGGTTTTCTAGATAAAACTAACAAAAAATTATGAATGGTTAATAAATAAGTACACCAAAGGCTTATTTTTAATTTAAAATACAAGCATATTCATGTGAAAAGTTTTACAGGAATATAAAATTATTAGAATATAAAATATAAAAAACTTTTTTCCTGTTATATCTAAATTTCACCTATTGATTATAAAAATGTTTATTTGTATAATGCTTGAAGCTTATATTAAAGACGATATTAAAAAAATATTCTTTATAAATGATTTAATTACTTATATAAAATGAGTACATGAGATTTTATGACTTATATGCAGTTTTTTTCAAATAGCTAAGTTTTTTTTATTTAGTTTTAAAACATTTCTTTAATATTTATGAAATAAAAAGTTTTAAATTTAATTTTAAATTATAAATATTTAATATGTGGAATCGTAAAAAAATTTCACAATACACAATGATGTCTATGCCATTTTTCATTATTTCATTTTTGCTGTGTTCTGGTATTTTTGATTGCAATTTTTAATAAATTTAAATTAATAGCTCTGAAACATCATATGTAAAATTGCCCATGTAAAAAACAGAGTTCTTCTAGAATAAAGTAGCTGCTATTTTAATCCAGGATATTTTTCCACTTTAATTAGACCAGCTATATAAAAAAAACATATTTGTGAACTTAAATTAAGTACTACTTTTAAAATGATATCTGCTACTCTTTGAATTTTCTTAATTTTAAATATATTCATATTTATTTCATAGTGCATATCTACAATTGCTAGAAAAATTTCTATTATTAAATATCAAATATTTGGTTATAGAGAAATCATATGAACATGAAGTTATTTCAAACCATTTCCTAAGATGAATATTTTGTTTTTATAATAATTCAAATTACCAACTTTATTTTAAAAGCCATCAAATGTGTAGATATTAATGTAATTTTATTATTATTTGTATACACCAAACAATTATTTTTTAAATATAAGATTATTAAATTTTTGATATTTATGATGGGCATTTTATTTAATTTCTTAAATTTATGATGTGCATTTTAAATTAATTAAAAATTAAACATATTGTGTAATTACATTTTTTCTATTACTGCATTATATTTTTTATGTCATTATTAATAAACCCTTTTTAAACAAATGAATTTTAGAATTACTATCTTCCAAATTCAGCCTTTACTTATAATAATGTGTGGAGTGTTTCCATCATATAGTTCTAACTGTTAAATGTGTGTTTTTTTTAAAAAATTGAAACTTTATTTATATAATTCAAATACATTAAAGTGTTAGTAATAACATACAAGTTAGTGCATAATTAATTGTTACAAATGATATTGTATTAAACCACTAAACATCACATGATAACTATCTCTTATACTAGCACATAATTGTTATTAAACAAGGCAAAATTCTCCATTCAGTAGCGCCACCCTGTGCCAACCAGAGTAATCAATGGATGCCAGAAGGCTTGTGCATAAAATTCCTATCTAGTGCAATAGATCCTAAGATCTAGGTGCAATGCTCTCAGATCCAAGGCTCCTCACTGACAAAGGCCACAAGCCAGAAACTAGTCTGGGGATATTGGATGAGTAGGCACTAGATAGGGATTTTATGCACAAGCCTTCTGGCATCCATTGATTACTCTGGTTGGCACTACTGTATGGAGAGTTTTGCCTTGTTTAAATGATATTGTAACTCATCTCTTCCATGCATGTTGCTTCCCATAAGAGTGATTGGATTAGAATGAGAATTGAACAAGTGATTTTTAGATTTTTGAATACTGCATTTAAGATGATATTCTAACCCACTAGAATATACAAATATTTAAGGATTAAAATTAGATGATAAAAACAATTCAGCATATAATTGGAAATAAAATATCATATTCACAAATTTTCAAACATTTGTAAAATAGTAATTTAAAAATTAATCTGCTTGATTTTTTTTATAGTAAATAAAAAATATATAAACATAATTATATAACAATATTAGGGAATTAAAATTGTATTATGAGATTGTAAAAGAATAAAGAAATTTAAGGATATTTGAGTATAATAACAAGAGAATGATAAAAGATTAATGATATTTTTGCAGAAAAAAATAGCATGCACATATACACATACTATATGATAAAAGTAAATTTTAGTTAAATTGGTTTAAAAATAGGTTAAAAAACTATATTAAGTCAAACATTGGTGGTCAAGTGGTCAGCACAGCCGCTTTATGAGTAGTTGTCCCGGGTTTGCAGGTTTGCTTCCCGGCCGATACCTTGACACATGAAAAAAAAACTATATTAAGTATGCATAATCCCATTTGGAGTTAATATAGATTTGGATAACATTTAATAATCTTAAAATTGAGTTATCTTTTAAAAAAAAGAATTTAATGATATTAATGATAAATTAAAAGAGATATTAGAAGAAAATTTTTAATTTTTGGAAAGAAAAAATAATTATACATACCAATATAGTAGTATTTACATTTTGTTTGTATATAAATAAATATATAAAAATTAATTCCAGCACAACACTATCTGGGATAAATGTCAAATATTAAATCATCTCAAATGTTAATAAATTTTCAGCTCTACCTTCTGTGAATAATATCTTTATATTAAAAATATATTGCATATTGTGTTAATGAAATAGTTTATCTAAAATAGAGTATATTATTAAAATTACCTTATTGTATAGTCATCACTTCCTGTGGCAAAAATATTCCTTTTGGAATGAACTGCCAATGCCCATAATTCTCCTTCAGAATGGCTTTGCAACACACACTGGGCCTTATCTCTGTCTGTGATTGGGATTTCAAAAATTTCACTGTCTTGAGATCCAACAAGTATTGTGTCAGTTTTTCTGCATATACTTCGAATGCACATACCTTCAGTAAAATAAAAAAAAATAATTATTAAAAATATTGTCAGTAGAAGCACTAATTACAGTTTTCATAACTATTGAAACTAATAGCATTAATGTGGACTAATAAAATAATCAATTGATATAATAAAAACGTACATTTAAAGAAAAAATAATAATCAAAAAACTTTTCTGTAATAAAGTTTATAAAAAGTTTCAATGCTGGAAGTAATAAAACTCAATAAAGTCAGATATCTCTAAGCATCATAGTTCACTATGCAGGGAAATAATAAAAATGATAATGTGATTTTGAAAATAAAGTAAAACAATCTTCTAAAAAGTCTATTAGTTAGATCATTAGTAATTATTAAAAACAATAACAAATTATACAATAGACAATGTATGTTACTAAAGAAAACATTGGAACAGTATACATATAAAAGGATGATAAAATATGAGAATGAAATTTTAAGATAGAACACTTGAATTAAAGGTAGAATATTGTTCAAATTTGGATTTAAAGAGGTTGGATTAGTCTTTGTAAGGTACATTTTTATTGCAACCTTTGATGAAATGGATTAAATCTTAATTAACTACCTAAAAAAATTGATTGAGTTATTTTTAATCATTGACAATGGTTATGATTGTATTTAAGCCGAGTTTTTATTTTTGACTTTAATATGATAATAGCCATTGATTCATGCCTATAATGTTTTCAAGATGATATCTATCATTACTCAATGTTAACTAAAATTTTAAAAAAGATGTTGAATATTAAAATTATGAATAAGAAGACTTAAATAAAAGAATATTGTTATGGTTTATTGTGATTTCATTATAATATATATATATTATCTTGCTCCTAAAATATAAAACTCACAATATATATATATATGGGCAATCTTATTTAATTTTGAGATTATCAGTAAAGTTGTTATATTTTCAGTTTTCAGATATATAAAGTATTCATATTTGTATGAAATCTTTGTATAAGCTTAGGTAATAAGAAATAAGAATTTTGGTTTTTGTTCAACTAATGTTAGCCGAGAGGTCATCGCATCCGCCTTGCAAGCAAGTAGTTGGTTGCAGACGGTTGTGGGTTCCCATCCCGGACGATGCTATGACATATGAGAAAAGTATTATTGACAAATTAAATAATTTTACCTTGCAGTGCCTATTTTTAATTGTTACTTTATATCCTTATCATAGCTGAAATTTATTTACAAAATTACATAAAATCATCCATTTAAATTATTATTTAAATGTATATATTTCTAAAAATCTATTTAAAAATCTATAACATTTTATGGGAGACTTTTATATGATTGTGAGACTATTTAGGAAATTGTTTTATTTCCAGTTTTTAACCATGTGGAATATCAATATCTATTTTATGATTCTTATATAAGCTTGGATAATACTGCAAAAGTCTTCATTTTTGGATTTAAATAGCTCAGCTAAATGTTATCTCTAATGTCACAATTTAAGCTTGCAATTTTTATTATATGTTAATTGTGTCTTTATTCATTATTACTACATAGTTAAAATTTATCTATAAAAATACATAGAAAAAATTCCTTTAAATTATTAACATGTAAATCTATAAACCTGATAAAAACCTATACATAATACATATATATTAATTAAAATTCTTATTTATATTTACATATATTTGAATAAAAACAAGCAAAAAGCAGCCATAAAATAAAGTCATACACATATTGAAAACATTCATTTTTTGACATAACAAAAAACTTTATCAATGAAATTTAATCTAATATCAATTTATTTATGATTTATAAAGATTAAAATCTCATTCAATGCATTTGAAAGATAATACAAGTTTTATAAGTATTATTTTTGGCTATGTTCCAATAAATCAGTTGGCTATTTAATTATATGTGTTAAATAAAATTGATAAGAAATAGAAACATATAGAATACAAAATAATTATATAAAATTAATGGGAGTTAAAACATTATTATAAGACTGGGAAAGAATGATGAAATTAAAGATAATTACTAGTTTAAAAGCTAAACAAATAATGAGATTGATGAGATTTTTATAGAAAAAAAATAGAACATACCAATCCTATATGTGTTTAGAAGACATGAGAGAAAAATATATATATGGAAATATACTACGTGTTGAAAATAGATTTTGGTTAATAGATTTGAACGGAAACTTAAAAATTGTATTAAGGGCGCAGATTTTTTTTGCAGATTTTTTTTTCATATGTCAAATGCGTTGACCAGGAAGTGAATCCAGGCCAGCTGCTTGGAAGGCAGCTATGCTAACCACTAGGTAACCAATGCTTGACTAAAGATGCAGATTTAGAGCTAATATAGACTTGGATCACAAATTATTTTAATGCTAGAAATGATAAATTAAGAGATAGGGCAATTTTTAATTTTTGTTTTGGAAAAAAAAACACATATATAGATAGATAGCAGATGAGTAAATGATAAAAAATTCACATAGAAATTGAGAAAGATTTAGAGCTTTAGACAGTATGTTAAGAATAAAAGGGCAAAAAAGTGTTAATTAGTGGAGAAATGATTTATAAGACAGTAAGTAATAAAACAGGGGAAAATGTAAGTATTTATGAATATATAATTATTAGATAATACTTAAAAATTATGTGAGACATGTTAATAGTGTTATACCTTATATAACTTAGTGCAATTGTTAAATGATGTACTCTAGAAGTTCAAGACCATGAATAATGACTGACTCTGTCATGCCCAGTATTCAACTCTAGAATTCAAAGTCCATGCATTATGACTCTGACTCTATTATGTCCAGTGTTCAACTTTAGAGTTCAAAGTTCACGCATTATGATAATGGCTCTATCATTTCCAGAGCTCAGTTCTAGGATTCAAAGTTCATGCATTATGACTCTAGCGCTATCATGTCCAAAGCTGAATTCTAAGATTCAAAATTCATGCATTATGACTCTAGCTCTATCATTTCCAGTGCTCAATTCTAGACTTCCATGTCCATGCATTATGACTCTGGCTCTATCATGTCCAGTGCTCAATTCTAGGATTCAAAATTCATGCATTATAACTCTAGCTCTATCATTTCCAGTGCTCAATTCTAGACTTCCATGGCCATGCATTATGACTCTGGTTCTATCATGTCCAGTGCTCAATTCTAGGATTCAAAGTTTATGCATTATGACTCTATATCATGTTAAAACCTGAATTCTGGGATTCAAGGTTCATGCATTATGACTCTAGATCTATCATGTCCAGTGCTCAGTTCTAGACTTTCAAGTCCACACATTATGACTCTACAATGTCCAGTGCCCAGTCTTCTTATGCACTCCTAAGCAATAAACTATTGGGTTATTATTATAATCATTATCACTACTATTTGGTAGAAAATCTAGGGATTGAAGAATTACAAAAAATACTAAGTTACTTTTATTGCATAATGTTATTAAATAATTTGAAAGGGAAAGATAAAGTCATAGGAATAATCAATAAATAGAGCAAGAAATAAAGAATATATTAAAATATATAAGTAATTCATATGATAAGGTAACATGGCTTTATCTATGTTAATAATATAAATGTCTGTGAGATCTGAATGAATTAGATAATTGGATAAGATAAAATTTTCATCTGGATTATTAAAAATGAAAAAAAAAATTTGATGTCTGCAATGTCATTTATGATTAGAAAATGAACAGTAGCTTGCTTTTTAAAAATATAATAAAATAATATAAAATATCAATATATAACAATATACAATTATATAGAAAAGGCTTTTTAGCACATAATTTTATGCCCTCTTCAATATAAAGCATCTGTTTAACTTTTAATAATATTTATTATTTCATTAGATTAAAAACTGCAGTAAAATATCTAATCTGCTAAAAGTGTTGTTGAGTTATATTTTTAAAAAAATAGATAGTGTTTTTACTTATTTCCAGAGTAATTTAGTTTTATATAAAGTAGAGATATGGTGATGAAATAAGAGTGTAAATGAATACCCAAAAATAAATATATGTAAGGAAATAAAAAGTTAATATTGATTTCACATTTTTTAAAAAGTTACATAATTAAAGAAAGTAATAATTTTGTAGAAAGATTTAAATAAGAAATTGTAAACAGAAAAAGAGATGGTTATTAGAAAACTCCTTTATAAAAGGAGATAGCTATAATGTTGCTAAACTTATAATAATAAACGAATAAAAATTATATAGATGAGAAGTATCAATATAGAAAGCTCACATAACTCTTATTTCTTGATATTAAATTACTAGATGAGCATAGCTTTAGAAAAAATATATAAATAAATATCATTGAATTAATGGAGAATTCAAAAGAAGTCTGAGCACTGGAATTGATAGAATGAACCACAATTTATAATTCTTGAGCTATTCTACACATCATTAAACCACACTGGACTTTAATAAGTATAAAAACAGCATTAAAAAGGTTATTTTATACGATAAAGATTGAATAATAATATGATAGTATTTGTGAATAATGAATTAAACAAATGCTATGTTCATAAGATTAGGAATTTGTAAAAAAAATTAGTATTAAAATAAACAGAAAACCCCCCATAAACAAACAAAATTAAAGTTTAAAATTATAAAGTTGAATATGAAGCTATAAACATTTGATTAAAAGATGAGATAAATAGTAGGGAAAAAAATAGTGACAATAATAAAAATAGAAATTGAATAATTTATTGTTAAAGTGTTTGTTAAAAGTTCAAGCAATGGAAATAACAGAAATGAAGTTAAAACACACAAAACTCTCCCATACAGTATTGCCACTCAGTGCGAGCCAGAGTAATCAATGAATTCCAGAAGGCTTGGGCATAAAATCCCCATCTAATGCCTACTGTGATCACATGTGATGTTTATTAGCTTAGAAATGAAGTTGTTAAACATGGTCTTTGAAATCCAGAATATTACACTATTCCATTGCATCTTTTATTAAGCAGATTTTTAATAAAATAGAAATATATATAACTATTTACTTATTTATTTAGTGCTGTGTTTTATTTGTAATAATCATTAGGGAATCACTGACAAATATTCTGTACAAATTTATAAAGCTGAGGAATACTCTTAGTTTCTAAACACAAGATAGAGTTTTTGAAAAGATAAGAATTAATCCACCTTATCTTTTTTACCTAAATTTATATATATATAGGCCAGTTGATTTAGAAATGAGAGAATGAAGATTTTAATCAATTACTTTTAATTCAATTCACTATATATTAATAAATGACATTTACAAAATTTTTGCAATTTACTACATATCAGTATTAAATGGAATATTAAATATATGTAAATAATTATTTATTTATCATCATGCTGTCATTTCTAAATGCTTTAGATTGGCCGACACATATGAATTTGAGTAAAAGACATAAGATGAATTCATTCTTATCTTTTCAAAGATTCTATCTTGTGTTTAGAAAGAAAGAGTATTCCTCAGCTTTATAAATTTATACATCACATGTGTCAAGATGATTCCCTTATGACTAATACAAATAAAACACTACATTAAGTAAATAAATAATATATATATAATATTACATTAATACTTGGAGCACAATATATATATATATATATATATATATATATATATATATTGTGCCCTTTTCTATAGGTCAATGATGGTTATAAATGGTCAATTGCTAAAAAAATTTTAAAATTAATATTATATAGTATTTAATATTATAAATTATAAATGGGCAATAAAAGGTTAATATAATATATTTAATAATAAGTATTGTGAGGGTGAGGATTGCATCTAGTTCTATATTTTTCTAAATTATTTTTCAAAATTTTATATAATCATTTTAAATAATATAAGTAGCAAATTTATTAAGACAGATAAAACTAGACTAAACACCGGAAATGTCTACGTGACTGTCTGGAATATTTTATGTATAAGCACCAGTTTAGATTAATACAAATAATTAAAATATTTAAATAGTATATTATAGAACTGGATGGAATTGTCACACATTATAATAAAAAATAAGATTATACATCTTTATTAGTTATTGTTTCAAAATTATTTTAAAAGTAATTAAATTGTAATAGATAATAATTAATTTAAAAATAATAATAGGTTAATATTTAAGTCTATTACGTCACAATTTTAAAACTTTAGAAAATGTTTACAAACCAAAGTAGGAATTGACCAATAAAAAGATAGATTTTGGCAGACAAGAGAAATCGCGCCAATTAATTGTATAAACTAGGAGAACAAAAATGTGTTGACTCCAGAGCAGAGGTAAAATTTTAAGCTCTTTAAAATTTCTTTCTTTCTTCAATTATTAGTCAATTTTATTAGAATTTTTAATAAATATCTTTGAAAGAAACTAACTAACATTTTAAAATCTTTCGAAGCGAATCTAAGAATAAAATTTTAAAAAAAGTTCTCATAATAATGTTTCACTAACTCCACAGTTACCTGCCAGTGGATTCTATTAAAATATAATCTGAATTTTCAATAAAAAATGGATGGATTCTTAAAACCAAGTTATAAATTTTGTAATATTTCAAAAATGTTAACGTTGTTCATTGATATAGTTTGTATAGCGTATTACTATGAAAACTGCTTTAGTGCGTGTAAAATTAATGAAAGGACATTGTGCGCAAAGTTAATGAATATAATGAAAAATAAAAATAAATATTATTCGTGTAAAAATAAATGGACAAAAAGAATTTTTATGAATTACTTTCTTTAAGATGACCTGAGCAATTACTCTAGAAATAGTTAAAGATCAAAAATGTCGTATATAAAATAATAATGAATAAAAGTGAAATTACCAAGGAAATTACTTGCCTGAAGAAGAAGAAAAAAAAAAAATAGTTTACAGAGAAATAAATATAAAATATTGGATCCATGGAAAAACGCAATTTGGTACCGTAATGATATAAATACTTGTAGTTCTGCTAGAAATAAAGATGCATCAACGCGCCGAGGTAATATTCGCCCAACATTAAAAACTTCGTGGGATAACTAAATAAATATTTTTTAATAATTTTGAATTAAACATTACAACTAAAGATCATCTAAACAGTTTACTAAATGAACTAATTTGTTTAAAACTTTAATAATCAGAAAGGAGAACATTCGGATAAAAGAAGAAATAATAAATATTAGGGGACTAACCAAGATTTACCGCCAGAAAAATATGTGATTATGGTTTAAATTATTTTCTTTATTAATCTAAGTTAAACATTGAGTTTAGATAGCAATAGGGAAACAAATACATTAATTTGCAATATAACATTATATAAAATAATATGTTTTTTTTGATTTTGAATGTTCAAATAAAATTGTATGTGTGTGGAAATTTTGTATGTTTGCGATGCTCGAGGAGAAAGAAACCCACTACGAACTCTAATAGGAAGGTAAAAGATTATTTTGGTACATTTTATGGTTATTAATGATATAATGTATGTTTTATTTATTTAGATCAGCTGTGAACCGAATGAATGTAATGAAAAGTTTTATTGTTATAGTTATTGTAAAACGCATTTTGAAAAAACAACACTCTAAAACACTATGAGATGTAATTAGATTTTTTAAAAATATGCATACTATACTCATTTTATGTGTGATTAATGTAGTTCAATATAACCGATGGTTATGTCATATTTTCTGTTAATTTTTCCGATTAGGATATTTAAGTGTTATTTAATAAAACGTAGATGTCGAACCTACAGTGTAATAAAGCAAGACAAATTGTTCTTATAGAATAGGGGAATGTTTTTATATTAGTGAATTTTGTTTATTGTTTTAAAAGGTAGTTAGTTTTATCGATGTTGGATACAGTGAAAATCTTGAGAGATAGTTTGGATAGTGACTTGGTAGTACATGGAGATTCGGAAACCAAGATGATGTATTAAAAAACTAGGATGCTACAGGGAATGGAATTATAAGTAGTTTTAGATGGTAATCAGCGTAGTTAACAAAGCCCTACGACTGTTACACATGTTGTCATGGACAGTGTTATTTTTATCTTTCTTGTGAATCTTATTAGATGTTTGGTAAAGCTGAATAAATAGCTGCCACATCGTGCTTATCGTCAGGGTTATCAGACAAGGAATGTCGGCCCTATCCACACTGTTCCATACATTTTGAAGTATATATTTTGATGAGTTATTTATCTATCTTCCCAATATCCTATACATCTTTCGCTATCTTTATCTGTATTTCTTGCAACTACATCGTTATTTGATAAGTCTATTGAAAAGAAACAATAGATATTTTAGAATGTATGTCATGCTGTTATTTGAAATAAGAATAGTTAGGTATTAACAAAGAGTAGATTATGATTATTGAAAAAAGATGCATATATCCTAAGAAAGGAAGGAGTCAGAGAATTATTTTAATTTTAAGAAATGAACTATAATTTGATAAAAATATACCCAAATAGAAATATACAAAAATATTAAAAAATGATTTAACGTGTTCTTATTGTTGATTATATTTAAAAATATAAGTATTGCATATTTAAAGAATATAATAACATTCGATGATTATAATATATGTTAAACTGAAACAGGAAATAATTAAGCCCGTGTTATGGCATTATACATGAGTATGGCTTATGAAAAAATGTATTAGAGTTTACGAGCATTAGATAACAAACGTAATAGGTAGTAATAATATTTGAACAATATGCAGAGTGACTTATAGAGAGTTATAAGAAAATATAATTTTTTTTTTTAGAGGAAAAAACCATATTGATTGTAAATTTATAATGTTTATAAATGATGTTTACCCACATATATAACTTATAATACTGTAATGTTAATATTAAAAGGTAAAGAATAGTATTACCCATAAAATAGTTAAACTAAGTAATATAATAAACTTAATGAGAAATAAATAAATAACTTATAAAAGTATAATAATTTAAATTAACTATAAAAGAAATCTAAAAATGTATAATTTAACTTTTGTAGTGTTAAAAGAAAGGAGGATATCCCTTGTAAATAAATGTAAATAGATTTGTTTGTTTTATCTTAATTTTGATTGTTGTTAATAAAATTCTAAAATTTGTTATTAAAACTTGTGTCTGAGTTTTGTTTTCTCTACATCATTGCATGAATTCATAGGATATGTTTACCGTCATTAAATTAAAGTATATAATTGTTTGCACAAAATATAAATAGAAAAGTATATTTAATCTTAATTATTTATTGATGTTTTGTAATTGAATAATTATAAAATTGCATTGCATTATTGGTCATAAATCCATTGTCATAGTAATTTGCTAAATTGTATGCTATTAGTTGCCACTTGCTTCATTTATCAGATTATCTAAACACTGCCACTTACTAATTATTTTATTACGTAAGGAAAAAGATAAACAAAGGGAGGATATTGAATTATTAACTAATTTATTATGGTTATAAATTTGCGATAAAAGAAAAGCCGTACTAGTTGGATTAAACAATGAAGATTGTGATTATTATTCTTATTGTTTTATTATTAATCTAACTTCAGAGTAGTAAATTATGACACAAAATCCCTTATCATATTTTGCTACTTTATTTTAATTTAACATTGAATAAATTTAAGAACCTGAGATTATTTTATCTGAGCTAGATAATTACTATTATTGTTATGATAGATAAAAGATTAATACTTTAATTGTTAAATGAGTTTAGTGATTAGAAGTTGCAGAAGTCATAAGAATACTATGTAGTTATTATATGTAATAGTAGTAAAAGGGGGGATAGTGTTCTTATGCCATTGAGGTGGTATCCTATGGGATATTATCTCAATGCAATCTACTTTGTCACCTTATTTCCACTTCTAATCTCATGAATTATAGAATAGTTATTTGAGTTAGTCTAAAACAGAACCTAAGTTAATTTTTAAGAAACCTGAGCTAGTAACACATTTAATTGAATATCTCATTAATTATTAGAGCTAGAACCCGGGGAGGCGATTTTCACTATATTATATTACTTATTCTGGGAGAAGTGGAGTACACATATACACGTAATTACACGTAGGGTGAAAGGGTAGATTGTGGCGTAACGTGGTAGGCTCGAGGTGTACGTAGTTACACAACATAAGTAAAAGGGTGAGAAAGGTTATAATATATATATATAATATTACATTAACACTGACATATAGTAAATTGTAAAACAATTGTAAATGTCATTTATTAATATATAGTGAATGGAGTTAAAAGTGATTGAATAAGACCTTCATACTCTCATTTCTAAAGGTTTTAGATTGGTCTATATATATAAATTTAGGTAAAAAAAATAAGGTGAATTTATTCTTATCTTTTCAAAGTAAAGATTCTATCTTGTGTATAGAAAATAAGAATATTCCTCAGTTTTATATTCCAATACAGCACATGTCAGGGTGATTCCCTTATGACTATAGTATTTGTTTACTATTGAAGTTATATTTTAAAAAAACTTCTTAAACATTTCACGTAAAGTAGAAAATTTAGTAATTGGATGAATGCATAAAAATGTGATTATTGAAAAGTAAAATAAAAATGATTATTTGAAAAATGATCACTAATATAAAAGTTACTGGAAAGTGTGAGAAAAACATTCATTGATAAAAATAAAAAACAAAGAAATAGAATTGTGAATGAAAAATGTAATAAGTATTTGGGGGGGGGGGGTATTAAAAATAATTTATAAATGATAGTCAAGAAAAGTAGCAATTAAATAAATCCCTAAAAATCATCTCTTTTTTGAAATTTTCACAGTGCTTTTATTCAATTATCTGACAGTTTCAACTATCTCAGCAGACTTTTTCAGAAGGGTTAGTTAGCTAAATACAAATTGCTGCAAAAAGTACAGAATAATTGATTATTTAGAAATTTATTTAAAGAGAGTAGCTATTAGTGTTCAAAGAATGTGAGCATAGATAGAAAGAGTTGATAAAAATGCTCTGGAGTGATATAAGCGTAGTCTTGCATTGATAGCCGAGAGGTAGCGCAGCCACAACAAGTAGTTGGTTGCAGACGGTTGTGGGTTCGCGTCCCGGCCGATGCTATGACACATGGAAAAAAAAAAAAGCTGTTAGCAAAAATGTGAATATTTTATCAGAGAAATTGTTTTATCTTTTGAATATACATAACTTAATGACTAATTTGAAATTAAACACGTATTGTATAATTTTTTCATTTAAGAGAATATACAAAATGTAATTACAATGTATTTTTGCATCTTTCAAACTTTACAGCGAAAATATATTTATTATTTCAAGTAGAATTTGATACAGTTTATTAATGATTACATAACTGTTCTTTATTGTTTAATGTAGAGATGATGGAATTCAAGGTCCATGGATTGTGACTCCAACTGTATTATTTTTCATGCTCATTCTTTATATTCTATTTTACAATATTTTATTCTAATTATATAGAAGGTAATGATCCCTTCTCACTAGCATCATTAAACAGTAGCGTTAAAACTGCAAGAATACTCTTGCTCCAGTCACAAGATAAAGACTTTGAAAAAACAAGTAGGTCTTATTTTCAAATTCAGTTGTATTTATATAAGCCAATCTTAAGTGTCTAGAAATGAGAGCATTAATATATAAATCATTCTCTTTAAATCCATTTCTTATTTTAATAATCTTATTAGCATTTCTGAAATATTATAATTTACTTTGTGCTAATATTAGAGGATGTTAAATTATGTAATAATCAATAAATTTTACTAGCACAGTGTTTAAATTGTAATTATATAGATGGTAATCATTCCTTCTTCACTAGCACCATTAAACAGACATGTTAAAACTGCAAGGATATTCTCACCCCAGTCACAAGATAGAGATTTTGAGAAAATAAGAATGTCTGTCTTATTTTCAAACTCAAATGCACTTATATGAGCCCATCTTAAAGTATCTGGAAGTGAGAGTATGAATATATAAACCATTCATTTTAAATCCATTTATTTTAATAATCTTATTAGCACTTCTAAAATATTATAATTTACTTTGTCCTAATAATAGAGTATAATAAATTATGTAATAATCAATAAATTTTACTAGTTGCAGTGTTTAGATTATAATTATATAAAAGGTAATTATCCTTTTTGCAAATCTAAGAATAATGCTTTGAAATAAAGAAGTTGATGTTAAAATCAAGAAGTAGCTTGCAGTCGACTTTTATGAGTTGTTGCTATTTTCTAGAGTATAGACCTTGAAGGTAATTTGAAACAGAAAAATAATTTTATATTACATGGAGTGGAATATAGATGCTAATATTATAGTGGAAGCACCAATAGAAAGAGCTTTTTTAAAGAAAATCTGGAAGTGAAAAAGTATTTTTGTATTGTCATGTTAATTTAAAAAGTTGATTTAATTATTAAAAAAATATTAATTGCAAAGCCGAAGAAACTCTCTCCTACCGAGTTTAAAAGTTATAAAATTTTATTTATTATATAAAAATTATTGATCATTGAATAGACTAGTGAAATAGATATTTTATAACCCAGGTCTTACCTAATAGAAGTCTGCTTTTCATGGACAGTTTAACACAAGATGTCCAGAGCTATTAATATTTAAAAAAATTTTTAAATGAAAATATAACTGCATAGGAAAAATTTAATAAGGAAGAAAGTGTTATAGACAACATAATGTACCATGAAATTTATTTTTATTAATTTCACATTGTTTGTTAATTTTTATAATTTTAAATTAAATTTAAAAAAAAAAAAAATTCTTAAATTTTAAATAATTCAATTTTTTTAAAGCTGAGTAAAAAAAAAAGAAGCTATTTGTAGGTCTACAATAATTAAAAATACTAGGCAAAAACCCTAATTCAAATTTATTTTTATTTAAAAAAAAATAAAAACTTTATTTCTTAACCCCCCCCCCAAAAAAAAAAAAGTGATAATGATAAGCCAGTGTTTTTAATAACAAAAATAATAAAGAAGAGAAATCAAAATAATAAAGTAAATTGAGTGGAACAAAAGGGAAAACACACATTTGTAGTGTAATTAAAGGTAATACTTGAAAAAATTTTAATTTGCAAACTTTTGCGTAAAACTGTAATCTAATGATAAGATACCAACGGTACCTTATAAATCTTCACGCATTCGCACATATTACTAATTAAAAGCAAATCGTCAGATAAGGTTTTACAGATATACTGGTAATGTTTTGACTCAAAACAACTCGGTAGTATTTAAATTGAAGTGATAATAAAAATTAAATTAGATTTCAAAGATTATGTCGCATTTACTGATTAAACTTTTTTTATTTTGCAATAAATATATTAAAAGTAAGTTCAATTTTAAACATTTAAGAAAATGATTTGCTTTTTAAAAAACAAAAACTATTATCATTATATATACATTTAATCATTAAAATCATTCAATACAGTACTTAGACAATCGCAATATTAATAACAATCAACAATATTTATGTTTGTATATATATATGAAGGGTAAATAAGACCGCCTTCAGTTGACTATTTACCTGTGAATAGGACTATAAATAGTCGAAAACCTACTTAGCTTTGAAGAATATTATTAATAATCTTTTCTTTTAAACACAGAAAATGTGTTTTATATTAAATAAAATGTATTAATATATTTTTCCAGATTTCACAAAAACAATGTGTGTGTGTGTGTGTGTAAGTTCTCAGAAATAAGATAATTTAAATATGTGGTAAAATTTATTGGTATTTTCATTCATCTGCTGATCACATTAATATTTTTTTAGAGCTTGAAAATAAACGTTCGAACTTACCTATAATTCCTTCTATCTCTTTTCTAGGCATTTTTTTGGTTAATTATTCATTTTCTGGGGCACTGAAGTATTTGTTTATTTTTTTTCTCAAAACTATTTTATCAGACATGTATTACTGGTTAAGTTTATAAAATGTTTAAAAAAACGAATATAAATTCATGTTAACTTTAAAAAATAATAATTTTTTTATAAGTGTGCTTCACAACATGTAATGAATTTTTTTTTATGTGTATAACATACAAACCATTAACACATTGTAAACGTGATTTTTTTTTAGGTTTACTGTAGCATTCGTTCAAGCTGTTGTTTAATTAATTTTCATAATCTTTTGCAAAAATGATTACAATTTGGAATCTATCAGTGATAGAAGAAGACACAATGAAGTATTTTCAAAATTATGGAATAATAGTGTCTGCACGAAAAGTATATAATAATGGTCATGATATGAAACTTTATGTGTGGACAGAGATAATGGGCAGTGTGATCTCAAAACGTATTTAAAATGAGTATTCTTTCATCATGTTTATTATTTTGTTTATTACAGTTATATTAAATTTTATTTAATTACAATCATCTGGAGTTTTGTGTAATTTATTGTGTTTTTATAATCATCTTAAAAAAAAAAGTCATCAAAATATTTAATATGATAATCATCTTTAAAAAAACCCATATTGTTTAAAATATGATGCTCTTGAAAATGAATAATTAATCAAAAAATGCCTGTCAAAGATAGAGAAGGAATTACATGTAAGTACCTAACTGTTAATTTTCATTTTATCAAAAATAATATATAGTAATGGTAAGAAAAATATACTATTTGATGCACCATTTATATTACTATATGATTTTGCATACATATATAGGAAAACATTTAGGTGTTTATTAAGACATCACATTGTGACACTATATATGTATTGGGATATTTGTAAGCAAAAGCTTATTCTCTAATGATTAATTTATATCAATGTATATAAAGTGAAATTTTTATAATTAATATTTAGAATGTTGATGACCAAACCATGTATTCCTTTTTTTGTAATATTCATATAGAATATCTCTACAAAAATGTGGGCCATATTACTCTTCATGAGAGGGTAGGCAGAAAAGTCACTTGAATGGGTTACTATTTATAAAAAGAATATAATTAATAGGTTTTTTTTTCATATGTCAAAGCATTGGCCAGGAAGCAAACCCATGAAAACCATCTGCAAGCAACTGCTTGCTTACAAGGCAGCTGCGCTGACCTCATGGCTACCAAACGCTTGACAACTAATAGGGTTTTTAACCATCATTTTTAATGAATGACTAATAGTAATAAAATAACATCATTCTAAATTTTTCTTCAATAATATTCTGGTATTTTCTCAACTTAGAGTTTGAACATTCAGGATTATGATTATATAAATACTGTTTTATATAACAAAAGGTATTTGATGCATTTCAGTAATAGAAATTATTCAGGGTTATAAGGTCACTAATATCTATGTATAATGTATTCCACAACTAATATATCAGAAGGATGTCGCACTCAACAGTTTGAAACTGTCATGAAGGTAATGTGCTTTTAACAATAAAGGTAGAAACCTCACTTTTATTAATGATATAATATACTTATATAGACACTAAAGATTGCAACTTGACCACAGAGATTGATATATTGATACAAAAAAGTTTAAATAAACCTCTTTAAACAGGTAAATATAACCTATTTTGAATGCAGACTAACAAATAGTCAATTATAACATTACAAACTGCAATTATAAATTTCAAATTGCAACCAAGGTATTACTTAAATAATAAATAATTAGATGCGATTTGAACTCAGACTTTCGAACTCCATACAGGCAGCTTAAAAGTCTAAGTTCAAATCCCTTCTAATTATATTAAGTTCAGTATAGACAATGTATTTAAATATTAAACAATAAGTGTAATAATGATAAAGGCTAATGGATTTATGAGTAACCATTAAAAACCAATCAATACTTAGACAGTCTCAATATCAATAGCAAACAACAATTTCAAACTGTTGATTATTATTGATAATGGGATCATTTAAGTATTGACTGCTTTTTAATGATTACTTATAAACCAACTTATCCGTAAACATTATTACACTTATTATTTAAATAATACTTTGAATGCAATTTGAAATTTATAATTGCTGTTTCTAATGTTATAATTGATTATTTATTAGTCTGCATTCAGAATAGGTTATATTTATCTGTTAAAAAATATTTGAGATGATGACCTGGCCCAACTGATGAATGCTGGTTCAGCATGAAATGCATCTTGGGGGTTGTTTGTCTTTTATCGTATCTTTATTTATATGAAATTATTTATGAAATAAAAATGAATGGAGAAATATGGAAATATCTATTAAAAAGATTTACGTAAACTTAAACAAGGCAAGACTCTCCATACAGTAGTGCCATCCTGTGCCAAACAGAGTAATTAATGGATGCCAGAAGACATCCTAAGATCTAGGTGCAGTGCTCTTAGATCCAAGGCTCCTCACTGATGAAGGCCACAAGCCAGAAACTAGTCTGGGGATATTGGATGAGTAGGCACTAGATAGGGATTTTATGCACAAGCCTTCTAGCATCGATTGATTACTCTGTTTGGCACAGGGTGGCACTACTGTATTGAGAGTTTTGCCTTGTTTAATAACAATTATGTGCTAGTATAAGAGATAGGGCTGCAGAAAGGAGTTTGCTATTAACTGAAAGGAGACCCTTTGATTCCTCTTGGAGGCCTTAAAGGAACTGAGCAGGGCAAATTCCTGATGTCCACTCCATACGTTCTTGTCATTGCAGCTGTTATTACTATGTGATTATTCATGTAGTATATGAACATGGATGGGCTGCTCACCAACATGCATTAGCCAGTGTGGTGAGTTTATTGGCTTTTTACCTCTGAGTTTAAGATCAAGAACACCATGGTCTTTCTTCTCAGTGCCTAATAAGGCAGAATGAATGTTTGTGTAAATGATAAATATTTTTCCAATACATATATACAATTATGACAGACAAAAATAAAGCATGGCCCTTATTCCTAGGAGGCTGTAAAGTCACCAACCAAGGCAGCGGTTGGTGGCCGAAGGTGGAGGGTGCTAAGAATCCCCTGATTGTGGACCCAGGCTGCCGTTTGATGACGACTTTTTTATTTAGGTACTTATAACTGCAGATCACTTTCAAGTGAAGGAAGATTACAAGAATTAGAAGAAGAAATGACTTATATTAAATGGGACATTATTGGACTTTGTGAAGTTAGAAGAAAAGGTGAAGAGGCAATTGATTTAAAAAGTGGACATATACTCTATTATAAAGGCACAAATATTGGAAATACAAGTGGGGGATTCATTATAAATAAAAAGTGGAAGAACAATATTGTGGAGATTGATGGTGTATCAGACAGAGTGGCAAGATTAGTTATACAACTTAATAGCAGATACCAAATGCAGATAATTCAGGTTTATGCTCCAACAAGTTCTCATAGTGATAAAGTAGTAGAAGATTTTTATATGGATGTACAAAAGGCTTTTGATCAGAGTAAACAACATTTTAAAATTGTTATTGGAGGCTTTAATGCTAGAATTGGTAAAAAAAGGAAAGATAAAAGTCCTGTAGGTAATTTTGGTTATGGTAATAGAAATGAGAGAGGACATAGACTTGTGGAGTTTGCAGAAGAAGAAAAATTTTATATTATGAATTCTTTTTTTGAGAAAAATGTTAAAAGGAAGTGGACATGGAAGCATCCAAATAAAGGTACAGCAGAATTGAATTATATTTTGACTAACAGGAAATACATATTTCAAGATTGTAATGTTCTTAATAAATTTAACACAGGAAGTGATCATCGATTAGTAAGGTGTAAGTTACGTGTTAATGTAAAACTAGAGAGACAAAAATTATTAAGAAAAACAATATTTACAGTTGATATTCCTAATCTTCAGAAACATTCTAATGAATTTAAATTAGAACTTACAAATAGGTTTCAAGTGTTAGGAGATTTTGAACATGATTCAGATTTGAATGAAATTAATATGAAAATAACTGATACACTTTTAAAAACTGCAACAAACATAGCTGGTAGAAAAAAGCAGCAATTGACTAATAAAATTTCTACTGAGACTAGAGAATTTATGAAGAAAAGAAGTAATATGAAGATATACAAAAATGATGTATTAAAAAGAATTGAATATCTCGAATTTTATAAAATGGTATGGAAAAGAGTTGAAAATGATATAAGAAAGTATAACTGTGAAATAGCAAGGAAATCTGTAGAAGAAAATAAAAGTCTCAAAAATGTTAAACAACATTTTGGTATTGATAGGAAATTTATATCTGCAATAAGAAAAAAAGATGGAATTATTACTAAAAAGAGAGATGACATCATGAAATTGGTAGAAGATTTTTATCAAGAATTATATAGTAATAAAGAACAAGTACCTCCTATATCTATTACATCTTCTGAATTTCCCAGAATTTTAAATGAAGAAGTGGGACATGCATATAAATGTATGAAGAAAGGAAAGGCTCCAGGTAATGATGGAATTATAAGTGATATATTAAAAGAAGCAGGTGAAGAAATATAATTTTTTTTAGCAAAGTAATATACCAAATGTCTAAATAATAAAAATGTACCAGATGATTGGAAGAATGCAGTAATAATATTAATATTTAAAAAAGGTGATAAGGAAGATATTAGAAATTACAGACCTATCAGTCTTTTATCAGTTTTATATAAAATTTTTACCAAGATAATTACATTGGATTTCCACCAACCAAGAGAACAAGCTGGATTTAAAAGTGGTTTTAGTACAGTAGATCATATCAGGTATTGAGAGAAGTTATAGAAAGGACAAATGAATATGAGTTGCCATTATGTTTTGGATTTGTAGATTATGAAAAGGCATTTGATTCTAAAAACATTTCTTCAATGAGTAAAGCATTGGATCATCAAGATATTATTCCAGGATATTGTCATATTTTAAAGATATTTATAAAAATGCAACAGCAACAATTAGATTGCATAATGATACTGGGAAAGTCAACATTGAGAAAGGTGTAAGACAAGGTGACTCCATATCTCCAAAACTTTTTATAGCAGTGCTGCAAGAAATATTTTGTGGATTAAAATGGGAAACTAAAGGAGTGAAAGTAAATGGAGATTATTTAAGTCATTTAGATTTCACAGATGATGTAGTTGTTTTTGCAAATAATGCTTCAGAGCTGCAGGAAATGTTGCCAGAGTTATCAGATGAAAGTAGGAAAGTAGGACTAAAGATAAATGTTAAAAAGACTAAAGTAATGTTTAATCGATTTGCTCAAAATATGAAAATAGAGATTGATTATGATGAATTAGACAAAGTTAACAACTACAAATACCTTGGTCAGATTATTAATACAGATGGAAACCTAATGGAGGAAATTAATCATAGAATTAAACTTGGTGTTTGAAAAGGAAGGTTTTTAACAAATGCGTTTTACCCGTTCTTACTTATGGATGTGAAACTTGGACACTTAATAGAAGAGCAATACAGAGACTTCAGACCACTCAAAGAAGTATAGAGAGATGCATGTTGGGAGTAACAAGAAGAGATCGAAAATTCTATATATGGGTAAGAGAACTAACAGGTGTTACTGACCTCATTGATAAATTGCAAGACTGAAGTGGAGTTGGGCTGGACATATTGCTTGAAGAGATGATAATAGATGGACAATTAAAATTTTAAACTGGATTCCAAGATATTGTAAAACACCCAGATAGAGACCACATGTGAGATAGATGGATGAAATAAGAAAGTGTGCAGGGTGATGTGGAGAAGAGAAGCTAAAGATCGAACAAGATGGATTAAACTTGGAGAGACTTCATCCTGCAGTGGATTGATAATGGTTGATGATGATGATAAGAGATAGTGATCATGTGATGTTTAGTGGTCACTTAAACTTTTTTGATTGATAATCCAATCTCTGGTCAAGTTGCACTCTTTAGTGTCTATATAAGTATATTAGACCATTAATAAAGAAGGAATTTCTATCTTTATTTTTAAAAGAAGATTGCCTTGATAACAGTTTGAAATTGTTGATTGTTATTGACATTGTTTAAGTGTTGACTAATTTTTAATGATTATATATATACATGTTGAATTGTATTTTTTCATGAATTTTTAGTTTAATAAAGAATGGAAATTAAAAGATTATATCCATGAAAACAGATAACATTACTTTCTGATGTTGCCAGGAAATTATTAATTACTACTAATTAACAATTGTCCTGAAGCAAAGTTTTCTCCATTAGCCTATAATAGTTTTTTTGTTTTAATATAGAGAATTCTTTTTTATAGATTAACAATAACACCAGATATATAGATATATTTTAAATAATTCAAAGGAATATTACATTTGTCCCTTTCTCCCATAAATGTATTAAAAATAAAAATTGTAATTTCGTCAGCTTTTATAAATAAAAGCATGAACCACTCATGTTTAAAAGTTTTCTGAGTTCTTTTTATCAATTTTTATAGACTTCTTACTGAACAAGAATTATTAGTAAGCATTTTTAACTTAATATTTTTCACAGCTTTGTTACTTTGTATATGAAAAAGCTCTATCTAATTTCTATTTATGTAAAAATATTTTTAAATATGAATGACTCATATTTTTATTTATGAAAATGGAAGAAAATTTATTTGTTACTTTTTAGTGCATTTATGTGATTAAAAGTGATCTTTTAACCCTTTCTCATCCTGATCCAGTTAAAAATGATCACAGCTTCAAGTTGCTCAAATTCTATCATTTTAACGCTATGGTAAAGAATTTACAGTCATTTTAAAGCTTAAAAAAAGTACCGTAAAATGCTGCCATCTCTCGAATTATTTTACAAGTAAAAAATCAATATATTTAACATTTAAACTTTAACAATAATAGAAGAGCAATCTTTTCTAGATGGTGATTGGTTGAAAATCATTTAAGGCATGTCAATAATTTTTCATCACTCCAACTTCTTTGTTTTGCATTTCAAAATGAAAACGAATGTTTTAGAGTATTTTTTTAGTATTTTTTTACGTATTATAAATTATTTTCATAAAATATACTGAAAACATAATTATTTTAGAAAAAACAGTAAGATTTTAGTAAAAAATTGTATACTTTTACAGGAATGTAAATTGAAAAAGAAATCAGCGCTAACAACAATTTTGATACCTGTCAACAGTTTACATTGCCCCAAGCTCTTTATTTGATTTTCAAATAAAAATTAATATTTTAGAATATTTTGCTGCCATTTATTTACATATTATAATGTATTTTGGTAAAATATGCTCAAAATATAAATTATTATAGGAAAATAGTAAGACTTTAGCAAAAATTATTTGTTTTACACAATGTAAAATTGAGAAAGAAAGTGACATTAATTTGTTACAAACATTTTTTTTCAGTTTCACTGCTAACAAATATTTTTATAATTATAAATAAAAAAATTTTTGGAAAAAAACTTTTGTTTACTTTCATAACCTGACAAATTATTAATATACTTTTTACAAAGAAAACTAAAATGAATATAATATTAAAATATGAATATATATATATTTACTGCTGATTCTGTAATTGACCAAACAAAAGTTTAGAGTTTTACCTCACTTGGCCAATAAAATAAATTGCAACTGATGGGTTAATTGTTTTCTCTTTTTAGTTTATATATATAATAAAAATTTTCTATCTTAACATAAATCAATCACTTATTATATATATGTGTGGAAGATGATGATCTGGAATAACTGATGGGTGCTGGTTTAGCATGAAATGTGTATATTGATCATTTATCTTTTTTACATGTATGAGGTCATGCATATAGTTTATATAAGATGGAGTGGATGGCTGAAGGAAGCTTGAAAATCTATGTTCAAATCCCCTATATTATATATGTATAAAACACTGAAATATCAAATGAGATCAATTTATTTATTATATTAGGAAAATAAAAAAAATTGAATACAATTAAAATTAATCTCATATAATATTAAAAATGTAAATTTTTTGTTAATTTTTTGCTAAAATTGTCTGTGAATTCTTAAAAAATTGTATTGTCATTGGGAATAATACTAAATAAAAAAGTCACTTAAGTCACTTTCAATGAATAATTCAGTTTTAAATTACAAAAATGTCCCTAGACATTACTAACTTTAATGTTATTTATAAGTATTCTCTAAATGTTTGCACTACTTAGTCTATCAGTCATTAATTCTTTTTTATATTTTTGAATTTTGAACGCCACTATTATTATTTTTTTTAAAATTTTTAATCTTATTTTTTAATCATTATTATTTCTTATCAGTTCTTAAATGTTAAAGCATGCTTTATTTTTGATGATTAAGTTTTAATATTTATCTGATGTTTAAATAATGCCTTTTCTCTGTCATTCAATAATTTTATTTCTGTAGGTTTAAAAACCATTGTAGGATTTAGCTACAATAGTTTAAATTTTTTTGATTATTTAGCATATTTAATTGTATTGTCATGCTTGTTCATGGAGATATTACTTGGTAGTTAGTTTTCAATAATAAAAAAGTATGCAATTATCCTTATAAGAAAATAATGTCTCAGGGCACAATCCAGAACTGTTGCCAAAATTTTGACTATCCCTCTTTGAAGTCATATGGAACTTTTTCAATTAATTCACTGTTATCTTATATATAAAATCCATTATTTCTCTGTTGTCTGATTGGTGAATGAATGTTTATGTTTGTGTAAAGAAGGTAATTTCACCATTAAATAAATAATGCTGGGGAAAAAGTCAGCAAGAATCTCTTAACTACAAGAATATAGTATATATTTCACAGTAAATATTCTCATCCAGTGGCAGAAATAGCCATAAATGTAGATTTGTACTTTAACATTAAGGCAGTTCATGCTTTCATGGTCCATCAATTCATTAATATAGTTCAGAAGAATGACATACTTAGCAGTGTTAACAAAATTTTATAAATTAGCAATGTTTAATAAAAAATATATTTGCATGAAATCTTAAAAAAATTGTTAAAGCAATCAATTAAAAAATATTACAAATATTATATTTAATAAAAAAATTACAAAAATGACCAGTATTTTTGTATTCAGCTCCAGATAACTGCAGAAACAGCCACAAACACTAATTTGTAATCAAATGTAAAGGCATTCCATGTGATGATGTTCTGTCGATCCATTAATAAAGTTCAGATAAATGACATACTTAGCAAGTAATAAATAGTAAATATTAATTTGGAGGGCACTCCAATAAATATATATTTCAAGCTATAAAGTTATCAAATATAACAGATATATTTAAAAATGTAAATTTTAATTTAGCTTTATTAAAATTTGAGAATTATTTACATAATATTAAAATATTTAGCTGAATTTACATTAAATCTTTAAAAAAATTGTTAGAGTAACCAACCAATTAAAAAAAAATCATGGATCTTTATAAGGCCATGTTTTGACATTAATAAATAGTATAACTATTAATAAAGATAAAACAAACTTATGATTGACAAACTATCGAAAAAAATAAGTTTTTATGCAAAGGGTACTCCAGTAAATATATATTTCATAAAGATCGCAAATATTTAAAAATCTAAATTTTAATTTAGCTTTATTAAAATTCAGAAATTTATTTATATAATATTAAAATGTTTTGTTTAATTTACATTAAACTTTAAAAAAAAATTGATAAAGTAATCAATTCCACAGCAACAAGAGTCTTAGCCATTAAAAAATGTTTGGAAAAAAATGTGGTTTCAATTACAAAGATATAGTATTTAAATTGTAAAGAAAATGTGATTACAATATATAAATTCAGGTTTGAAATGTGATATTTAGTGAGGAGAAAAATAGATGCTATAGTAATGTATTTATATTTAATTTTGATTAGTATTTTATTACGTTTATGAGAAGAACTAATTAAAAACATTTTCAGAAAAAAATCAGTACAAGGGCTTTTGGTAAAAGCCTGAAATCCAGGCATGGCTACTTGGGTCATTGTTTATGTGTCAAAACACATAAAAATGCCATTTCGGTGGCCGTGGCCTTACAGGCTAATACATCATTTATGTATTGTATTAACCCATTGAGCTAGGCCACTTTACATGAGATTGCACAAAAATATTACGGCCTGTTTTGTGCTTTGAAGCTATTTACGCATATTCGTTTTATTCATAGCTGATTACTGTATCGTTTGAGGGTGTTTAAATTTCAAGGCAGTACAACTTTTTCAAATCTCCGTAATAGAGTAATGTCATTTCGATTTAAAAAATGTTGTCAATTATTAATTGTCATATGGTCACCACCCTTCCCGAAAAAAAGGATAATATGTAAAAAATTGGCAAAGTGTATGTTCGAACAGGCTTCGACAAAGCTCATGCACTAAGTCACATTTCAGCATGGGGGGAAATATTCGAGACCACTAAAAGGTCTGAGACGAACGTGCAATTTTGAAATTTTTCTTCAGATAAATTGCCGAGTACAGAAAGTGTGTGAGATTGTGTTTTTTTTTGTCAGGCACACATAATGTCCACTTTTTATTACAGCAATAAAATCGAATAAATAATTGTAAAATTCCAAAGTTTGTGTCCTTTTTTGTTGTTTTTTATTTCATTAGAAATTGACAAGTATTTGGATTCAATGTTTTGCAGCGGGGTTAAAATAAATGACATTGGTTGACTTTTTGTTAAGAATAACAAATTACAAAATACCCCATCCCCCACTCCCAAAAGCAGTTTATTGTAGAAGGCTAAAAAAAAAAAAAAGGTAATTCGAACGAAATAGAAATCAAAATAAAAAGTGAGAAAAAGTTGTTTAAAAAAAAGGAAAAAAAGTTAAATTCTTGACTTTTTGGTTACAATTCTTTTTCCAAGTGTGTGGGGGTGGGTGTTTGAAAACAATTTTTGAATTGGCAAAAACACAAAAGTAAATTTTGATTTAATATTAAGAAAAACAATTACGGCAAACAAAAAAAATCAAAATTCGAAATAAATCCCAAAGTTGATTCTCTTTTTTCAGCGCTGTTAAAATAATTGACTATTTTAGTTGCCTTTTTGTTAATAATAACGGTATGAATTCCCCCTACCCTCCCCCACTCAAAAAGCTGTTTCTTGTAGTAGCCAAAAAAAAAGGCTAATTCAAACATAATCTAAATCAAAGTGAAAACAAGTTGTGTTTACAAAAAAAATTAAAATTAATAATAATAAGAAAAACCATTTAGTCAAGCCAAAAAAAATAAATAAAAAAAAGGTAGAATTAAGTTCTAAACAAGTCGCAAATAATTGTATTCTATTTTTTCGGCGGTGGGATTCAAACAAATTTTTTTGACATCGTGAAATAGTCCAAAGTTTTAAGATGATAAAAAGAAAAAAAAATACAATTAGCAAAATTTGTTGAAAAAATATCAGATTCCAAAAAACCCACAGAAAGTGACGAAAATGAATATCAAAATTTGTTTAATAATAAACAAATCATGTTCTAAATGAAATAAAAATTATTCATTTAATCAATATTAGAAAAAAAAAAAACCTTGTATAAAAAAAGAAAAAGTTGTGGTGGCCCGGTAATGTTATATTTCATTGATTTTGTCTAGCACCAATGCTTCAAGCGGCTTTGCCCAGATTTCAGGCTTTTACTGGGCTTTCAACTACAGAGGTGTTATATTTAAATTGCAAAGAAATGTGATTACAGTATATAAATTCATGTTTGAAATGTGATATATAGTAATCGAATGAGAGATGCTTTAGTACAATATTTATATTTACTTTTTGTTAGCATATAATTGAAGTTGAAATATTGGTCTTCTAACTGGCTCCATTTCTCACATTTAGTATATAATATTAAAATCTTTCTTGTTTAGTTTACATCAAATCTCAAAACAAAATTGTTAAAGCAATCAATTAAAAAAACATTGGGATTTACATAGCCTGGATTTAGTCTGGTTTTATATATAAAATCCCCATAAATGTTTATCCATAACACTATCATGTGATATTCATATTAAACATTTTTTTTTGTTAAAGGGCATGTTTTTCAAGGGAAAAAAATATTTGTTTCACTATTAATAAATTGTAATTTTTTTATGAAGCATTTTATGTAAAGGAAGTAATTCTTTCCTTCCTTCTATAGGCTGAGTTTCCACAAAACAGAATAAAATTGTTAAAGCAATGAATTAAAAAAACTAGGTACCATTCTATTAACTCATGTCAGCCACTTGTACATGCAAAAACACATAAATATACTGTTTACATGGCCACTGCCAGCCTTATTTCTAGGCAAATGCATAGAACGTTGTTGTTTATGCATGCCATTTCTAGTGACCAGCCTACTGCTTTGTTTTACACACTTTATCCCAATGCTCACAATTAGAAGTTTACTACAGTATCATCTGAGGATATCTGGACTTCAGCTGGCCACAACTCTTCAAATATGCTTGTCAAAATAATTAGCTTATAAGTCATCTGACCTACTATTACCTCCTAACAACCTAAACATGTTTCCACACTTTTCTACTCAATGTGGAACCTTAAAAATTTTTTTAAAGGGTATGTCCAAGCAAGATTTTGACCAGCTCAGGTTTGTATGAGAACATATCCATGATAAATAAAATGTCTGACTGCAAAACCGAGCTGTTCAAATTGTGCCAACTGCTGTCCACAGAAGCTGGCATGGTGGCATTTTTACAGGACAACAACATACTCCTACATGTCAAAAGATGTGTGTGCAGTGAAACAATGAGACTGGAGATGTCCAAAACCATCTCACAGTTCAGATGCAAGTCCTTTCCTATCCACAAAAGTGTTCTCTTCAAAATGAGACCTGCTTCTATGACTCCAGAATCCCATTCATTTTGAAAGCCTTAGTGTGAGCCAGGTTCAGGAATGAAGCATGCTTTGGTATTTTATAACCATTTTTTTGGTTAGTTCATTTAGGAGGAGTTCACTCCAGGCATCTCCAGTATTTAAGGATTGGCTGATGAAGTATTTCAAAAAGCAATAAAAGAATATAGACACAAGATACCAAGTACTACACAGTATTACAGATACAGTCAAACAACCTTATTAACATTAATACATATGTATACCATGCCATATGTTACCATGCTACAAAAAACAATCTATTATGAAATGAATAAAAAAACCCTTTTCATTAAAGACATTTAATTAATTTAGATGCAGATATTATACCAGCATTTTATTCTTAATATGAGTAATTATTAATAGATATTGTAATTGAACTATTTATACACATAGATCTGTTTCTTATTGAATATATAAATCTATGAAAAAGATTGCACAGTATCTCTCTATTCCAAAGATTAAATTAGCAGATGTGTATATAACTATAGGTCTTCTAATGCATAATTAATTAATACATATCTGGTTTGATTAAGTATACTTACATAATAAATATAACTTGTCTAATTTATTTACAAATGAGTCCCGCATTACATAGCAGGGTGAGAATAAAATTAAAAGAAAAAAATGTTTTGAACTTATTTTAATTCCTATTATCCATCTTCTTCTCATTTATATACATATATTATTCCACATCATCACCTGAATAACAAATCAACAAACTTGTAGATTTTGTAGATACACTAACATATATTAATATATAAAGATATTAAAAGTTAATTTTTATGCCAGCGGCCTGGAAATGTTATATTTCTGTGTTTTGCATAGCATCAACGCCATCAAGTGTCTGACACATGCTAATAGAACAGTACCAAAAACTATTACAAAAATGACTGCATTTTTGTGGGCTGTGTACATTTCTGGATTTTTAAAAAATATGGTATTTTAGAAATGGCATAGGGAATAAAACGTTTTGAAGGAAAAAATGCTTGGGTGAAAAAGTTAGTACATGTGTTTTTAACTGCAGTACAGAACTGAATAGATATAGTATTTAAATTATGAAGAAAATATTATTATAGTATACATATTCATGTTTGAATTGTGATATTTTGTGAGGGGGGGAAATATATGCTATAGTACTGTATTTATATTTAGTTTTAGTTAGTGTATAATTGAAGTCAAGTAGATACTTCACTGTTCCACAATAATGCCATGCATAATTATTAAAGCAACCAATTAAAAAACAACTATTACAAAAATAATGGTTTTTCCATAGGCTGGGTACACTTTTGGTATTTAATTATAATAAATCAATCTCAAAGTAGTCATGAATGACATGCAGACTGTTAAACAGCTGCAGCTGCATAAAATTAATGATTTCATGATACAATTAAATGTACATTAAAAGACATATATTTTTTGATTCATTAGAAAAATTGGAAAAAAATACATGAAATTCAAATCGAACTGTTTTTTCCAACAAATTTAGAATTTTTTTTTTAGGATAATCAAAAACACTGAGCTAAACATCTAATGTTGGTCAGGTTTCTTTACAAGTTTAGAAGTAAAGTTATTAGTAATCTACATATCTAATAAAACTAAAAGTAAAAATAGTCAAATCAAGAATATAAAATATGAGCCATAAATATGAATGAAATGTAAACAAAATTATAAATGAAATTAAACAAGGACAATGGCAAAGGTTTTATCAAAGAGTAATGGCATTTACAAACAATTTATAAAAATGATTGAAACTGAATAGAAATAAAGATTTTCCATGAAGAATTATAGAATAAGTAAATTAAAGAGAAATTTTATCAAAATAGAATTATTTGATTATATCTTTCAAATGATTTAAACACAAACTAATACTCTAATTTGTGGTAATACATAAGTCATAATTTAAAGACAAAGACCATACAAAATGGAGACAAATATCATTAAAGGATAAATTAGTTTTCCATTGATAGACAAAACTAGATATAAATAGTAAACAAATCATCATCCACCATTTATGTGATAGATACAACCTAAATACTGTCCAATTTTATATTCTAATTACATAATGCAAACTAATTAAGAAAATTTAATGACATTTTTACAAAAGTAAGCCATATTACCACATTAGCTTCTACTTCAATCATATATCAACTTGGTATTTTTAAAGAACTATTATATGTTTTAAGAATGACTCTAAATATAATAGTAATAGCATTTAAAAAGTATTTTCAAACTGATGTTTAAAAAAAATATAATATAAACATTAGAGTTTTAATTCCAAATTCAAAATGAAGTTTAATGGTATTATATATTTCAGAATATTTTTGCTTTATTTGAAAGGTAAGTTTTATATTCATATATTCTCATTCTTTAATATTAACATAAAATATATCAAAATACATGATTTCAAATTATTACACTTTGATTTATAAATGTCAAATTTTTTATACTTATGATTCTGTCATAAAATACTTATGTTAAATACATTAATGATTATACAATAGTCAAATATGTTTAAAAATACATATATACAAGCAACAAAGACTACAAATTATAAAATTATTATATAAAAGCCTTTTTCGGCAAATTATGTTTTTTTGCCCTTTTCAATATGTCTCCACGATTTAAAGCACATACAGCGACATCTATATAAACACATGAGAGAAGATAGATAAACAAATGGATATCTGACATGATCTATTATGTGATTTCCCCCCCCCCCAATTCTACTACAAAATTACTCTGTTATATATATTGAATGGATATATATCCACATATATTAATTAATTAACTATCCATTCTTTATCCATTAACCACTTATTATTTAACTTAATGGATGTTTTGTATATATTCATACAGTTGTTTTTATTATACATGATGTAGTTTGTTTCATATATTTTACGTCTATTAACATTTTTAATGTAATCAAGAACACTTATATTATCAATACAATTTATTTTATGTCCATACTGCAAATAATGAACATATAACGCAGATCTATCATCTTTCCTAGCAATAGCATCATTGTGTTCTTTAGCTCTTTCTCCCAATTGCTTTGACGTCTGGCCATAGTAAATCATATTACAAAAATTACATCTAATTTTATAAACCATTCCTCTCTTATATTTTATATCATCTTTCATTCTACAATTAGTTATCAATTTATCCAAATTTTTGCTATTAGCCCATCCCACGTTAATGTTTTTATCTATATAATTTTTACTTTTTTTATTTAATATATTATATACACTAGGCAAATATGAAATTTTTATCCACTTCTTTTGTTTATTAGTCCTACATCTAATATTATTCGTGCTATTTACTCCATGTTGTGAAAATATATTGTCAATACCATGCGCTGTATATCCATATCCCATATATGTTTGTTTAAATTTATCCTTCTGTAACATAGCAATATTTCTATCTGTATTAAATCTATCGTTCTTATATTTAAAATTCTTAATTACACTCATCTTTTGTATCCATGGTTGTTTTGAATCAATTGATATAATTTTCCTTAATTTATAATCTTTAATAAAATGCTTAATTATAATATCATTATTTTGATTTAAAATAATTTCAATATCTAAATACCTTATTTCATTATCAATTTCTTTCATAGTAAACCTAATATTATCAACATTATTATTAAATTGTTTATATAATTTATATATTGCCCTCTTATTACCAATTATCAAACTATCATCTACGTATCTAAAATAATGTAGTACTTCTTTTTTAATTATACTGCCTTTTATAATATTGATTTCCATGTCATTAATGAAGATAGATGCCATAAGCCCACTAATCGCGCATCCCATTACCCATCCCTTATTTATACTCCAATATTCATTATTATATTTAAAATATAAACTATTATTTATTAGGTTCAATGCTTCATTTATAATACTAATTATGCTATTATCATTGATATATAGAGATAAAGCCTTTATGACGATACTAATGCTTTTAATTCTAGGGATACTAGGGTACATCGATTCTATGTCCATCACAAAGATACTGTGATTTCTATTTATATTCATCATATTTAATTTATCAATAATAGCCTCTGTATTTTTTATACAATATTGTCCATAACCAATAATATCAGCTATCCATTTGTTTAAATATTTACAAAATTTATGTAAAATGAAATTGCTAAAATTAAACAATAATCTTAAAGGGTTATCTTCCTTATGCGTTTTTACCTTACAAAATATATATGGGTTCTCATATGAATTAGGATATAAAGAATAGTATTGATTATCACTTAAAATGTTATTAAGCTTCATCTTTTTTAACAATTTTACATATTTATTTTTTATATTAATAATAATGTTGATAATATTTAATAATAATGTTGATAATATTAGGTTTACTATGAAAGAAATTGATAATGAAATAAAGTATTTAGATATTGAAATTATTTTAATTCAAAATAATGATATTATAATTAAGCATTTTATTAAAGATTATAAATTAAGGAAAATTATATCAATTGATTCAAAACAACCATGGATACAAAAGATGAGTGTAATTAAGAATTTTAAATATAAGAACGATAGATTTAATACAGATAGAAATATTGCTATGTTACAGAAGGATAAATTTAAACAAACATATATGGGATATGGATATACAGCGCATGGTATTGACAATATATTTTCACAACATGGAGTAAATAGCACGAATAATATTAGATGTAGGACTAATAAACAAAAGAAGTGGATAAAAATTTCATATTTGCCTAGTGTATATAATATATTAAATAAAAAAAGTAAAAATTATATAGATAAAAACATTAACGTGGGATGGGCTAATAGCAAAAATTTGGATAAATTGATAACTAATTGTAGAATGAAAGATGATATAAAATATAAGAGAGGAATGGTTTATAAAATTAGATGTAATTTTTGTAATATGATTTACTATGGCCAGACGTCAAAGCAATTGGGAGAAAGAGCTAAAGAACACAATGATGCTATTGCTAGGAAAGATGATAGATCTGCGTTATATGTTCATTATTTGCAGTATGGACATAAAATAAATTGTATTGATAATATAAGTGTTCTTGATTACATTAAAAATGTTAATAGACGTAAAATATATGAAACAAACTACATCATGTATAATAAAAACAACTGTATGAATATATACAAAACATCCATTAAGTTAAATAATAAGTGGTTAATGGATAAAGAATGGATAGTTAATTAATTAATATATGTGGATATATATATCCATTCAATATATATAACAGAGTAATTTTGTAGTAGAATTGAGGGGGGGAAAAATCACATAATAGATCATGTCAGATATCCATTTGTTTATCTATCTTCTCTCATGTGTTTATATAGATGTCGCTGTATGTGCTTTAAATCGTGGAGACATATTGAAAAGGGCAAAAAAACATAATTTGCCAAAAAAGGCTTTTATATAATAATTTTATAATTTGTAATCTTTGTTGCTTGTATATATGTATTTTTAAACATATTTGACTATTGTATACTTGAAGTGCAACATAAAAAAAGAATTGGTTTTAATTCTGATTCTTTTTCTGTATAGTAATTAATGATTATAAGTAAACTTTATGAAAGTAATAAGGAAAATCTAAAAAAAAATTACATGAAAAAGATGAAATATTTGTAAATTGTTCCAAATATTCATTCTTAAATAAAAAACCCAAATATATTACATTTAGATATTATTTAAAATTTCCAAATACAAACAATTGTTTGTGATAATACACAAAGACAACACAGGTTAGTAGATTACACAGTGTTTTGAGTAATATTATTCTTCATTCTTCTTCAGGTGTTGCTGGCCTGACAAATAATAATTTTTGCATAAGAGTTTAATTTTACATCTTTAGATTCTAAATATCAATTTTTAAGGCATCACTCTAAATAATTTGTCTTAAAATTTGATATTCAAAAATCTAAAGGTGTACATTTGATTCCTATACTAGAATTGTCACTGATCAGACCAACAGCTACTGAAGAAGAGCAGAAAATAATACCAGTCAAACATCATGTAATCTACTAATCTTTGTTGTCTTTGTGTGTTAATATTTGAAAAAGTTTAAATAAAGTTTAAAATTTTCTAGACATTCAACATTTAATGGTAGATGATGAAAATAGTCCAACATATTATCACATCTAAAATATCATCATCATAAACCTCCAGGAAAACACAAATGTATTAATCTTTAACTGAGGTTTAAAATTTATATCTGGGATAGAGATAATCCCTGGTTTAAAAGTATTAGAAATAATCATTAATGCATTGATATAAATATAGGAGATTTGAACTCAGACTTTCAAGCCCCTTCATTATCCACACTATCTCATACTACTGATACACATGACCACACATGCAGAAAAAATAAATAATCACCAATATATGTATTTCATGCTAAACCAGAACCCATCAGTTGGTCCAGATTACCATCTACCATATATATATATATATATAATCAGTGCTCATTTTATATTAAGATAGCAAATCCTTACACTTTAATGGACAGGCTTCAACCTAATCCAAAATCCAAACTCTCCAGCCATCCATACCATTGAAAGTCTGATGACAGAATTCCCAAATCCCATGCTGATGCCAATATTGTTGTATTGATATAAATTGATTGTAAAAAGTTTCATGTGTAAATATAAGTGCAATACTTTGGCATTAGTAAGTACTGAACAAAAGATGAAACATGTAAAAGATTGTGAGCTGGGTCAATTAAAGAATGCTGGCCCATAAAATGTGCATGTTGTAGTGATTTATTTATTTCAGATATTTTAAAATCATGCATGGAGAAGTGGAAGCTTTATGCATATCTAAAATAATTTCAAATTATTAACAAAAATTGAAAATAAACAGACAAAAACTCTCCATATAGTAGTGCCACCTTGTGCTAACCAGAGTGATCAATGGCTGCCAGAAGGCTTGTGCATAAAATCCCTATCTAGTGCCTACTCATAAGGTGGCACTACTATATGGAGAGTTTTTGCCTGTTTACTAATAGTTATGTGCTAGCATGAGATGGTGATCATGTGATAAAACTTGAAAATGTAAGATAAAAATGTGTTTTTTTTTTTAAAATGCTAACAGTACTTTAAGATTGTTTAAAATTTTCAAGTGAAAAACTTGTACAAATATATATTTATATTTTTAAACTTTTAAATTGGTTTACATTAAAGTAAACAACAGAAGTGAATTTTTTATGTTAACTTGATTGCATTTTGATGAGAACTCCCAACGTCAGTTATTGCTCTCTGCTGAAAATATTAATGAGAAAAATATTGACAAGCAACAACATGGACGAGTAAACTGAGATAAACAGAAAGAAAAAAGTTTATGAAAAATGCAAATACTTTATATTGTATTAAAATAAAACTGCTATTTTATTTTTTTATAAATCATTTTATAGTAGTTTTAAATGAAAGTTTCAAAAATAAATTATTTACTTTTGATAAATTGTTGGAAGATTTACAGCTGTAATATGTTAATTGTATTGTTTTATAATTGTAAAAAAAATATAATAAATTAGCTAGAACATTAAATATTTATAAAATTATTGGATGTAGATAAAAAATAAACTACAAAAAAGTTCAAATAAATTCAATCTACATAAAAAAAAAAGAAGCAAAAACATTATCTAAGTTTTAGACAAAAAATAAATACTATTTTAAATTATTCTAAAACTAATTTGATAATATGTGAATTTTATTACTGTTTTTCACAGTTTTTATACACATTTATTTCCTATTTACTTTGAAATATTTTCCAATATTTCAAACAACTTGGATTATTTATGATGAAAATGAAAAATGTTTACATTAATGGAAAATAATGTAGAGTTTAAAAATAAAATAAATGATCACGTGACTACAAACCTGCAAACTTTATATATATTTCGGTGATATATATAAATCCCCTTAAGCAATGATTTATTTTTTATTTTCCAATATTTTTTCACAGCCCATAAATGAGAAATAATTTTTTGACCACTTTCAAAAGGTTAATTTTGTTTTAAGAATATCAAAATTGTTCACCCCTTATGACTTATCACATTACCTTTAAACCTTTTGTCTTCTAAAAGAATTGATCAAAATACCACGAATGAAAACCTTTAAATTTCAAATTTTATTTTTAACTTTTAAAAAATAAATTTTGTTATTTTTGACCACAGATAGTTATATATTATAATAAATCAAATGATATATTTATTTTTTAAAATCTAAAACGTAATTAATATAAATTACAAACACTAATAATGATTTAATATAATTTATCAAGTTATACAGCAAATATTGGTACGTTATTAAGATGGCTACTTATTAAATGAATTTCATTTTGAAGTTACAGTCTTTAAATGTTTAAGCCGCAAGGTAAGAACATTTAAATAACCCACTGTTGGGCAAAGATCTTTCCAAAAGCTTTTTCAGAGAAATAGTACTAGGCTTGCCAATTGTTGCAAGTTAAGAATTAAAACATTTTACTTTCTTGCTAAAAATAGGAAAACATCCATTTATCAAATAATATTGAATGATTTTCTATGTTACTTGTAGGACAACTATTTTGAAGGAAAAATCCTAACCCTGATTAGAATCTTGAAACAAATTAACTTTACTTAGCTTGCATTAAACAAGTAATATGTTAGCACTGATAGATAGTACTATACATTATAAAGCTCTTAATGTGCATGTGTATATATAATAAATAAATTCTTTCTAGTTATTATAAACAATAAAAAACACTGCAACAGAGGCTAAAGTTTAAATTTAAGTTAAATAAACCAAGTATATTTTTGACATGTTAGAATCATAATCACACCAAAACAAACACAGTATTTCACATGGTTCTGATACAGGTATTGTTGAGGTGATTTGTGAAGAAAGAAATAATAAAAAAACAAAAGATTAAGGAAATTTGGTTTATTGGGTAAACTGAACATGTGACGAATCCAAATAGCCAATAGCATTCAAATAAGCAATATATATATATTTTACATTTTTAATAGTGAAATACTGTGTTTTTTGATAATTATGATTATCTTGCTAATGTGTCAAATGTACACTTTTGTTTATTTAAGTTAATTTTATTCTTCAGTTTCTGTTGCAGTGTTTTCACATGATATATATATATATATACCCCCCACCACACACACCCAACTTTATACAATTCAATTTACTCAACCCCCCACCCCCCAACTTTCACCCCCATACAAAACTAACCAAACCCCCCCAAATGCCTTTATATATGCAGGCATTAATAGTTCAATGCAAGATAACAGTTTATACAAGATTTTTTTTCAAATATTTATTGAAGATCTTTTGTAACTGGAATTTTGTAATATCAATTGTTTGATTATTTTTAAGTATTATACATTTAATCACTTTCAAATTCTGCCCATTTGATGCAATACACCAGTCTAAACATATTTTTCACTTTTTGAACTAGTACAAAGACACTTGCAAAATGATGTTTTTAATGTCTGCATCATTTTTTTCCCACCACTTCTAAGTTTGCAAAAAAAAAGAAAAAAAAGAAAGAGGTTTATTTAAATGAGTAATAAAAAGTCACACAACATGAGATTGAGTAAACATGTCTGATACATTAATTGGGTTATGCTGAATTCAATAAAAAATTGTTTTACACTCAATGCTGATGGTTTGTTATGGTGAAGCTATGCCACAAAATGGATGTTTACATTTTCCTGCATCACATAACTGTTTCAGAACTTGCAGATAAAATTCCTAACCATTATAAACTGATTCTGAAAAAAAAATGTCATTTGTGTAAAAAAAATCAGCATTGTCTTGACATTGGACTTCATTTGCTATGCCTTTTAGGGATGAGGTGAATTTGACACTTTCATTAAATAGCTTCTAAACTTGTGGTTTTTTTCAGATCAGTTTTCTTGTAATCTGTTTCAAGCATTACAGTTGCATTCCCTCTATTTTCCCTAAAAGAAAATAGAATTTGACATTGTGCTGTCTTTTTAGCTGTTACAAAAATTGACAAATATGTAAAACAAACTTTACAAAAAAATTTGGTACATGATACCACAAATTCACATGGTGATGTCCTTTGACAAACTGATGAATCAGGGTCCCTGCAAAAGGTATTTAATAGCAGAAGTATAAACTATAACAGGAAAAGAACTGTTCAGTTATTTTTGGTCTTTCCTCATAATTACACAACAAATTTTTTATCTCATTTCCCAATGTCAAATTAGTTAATTCATAGGTTATTGATCATATTTTTATGTTTACATTTCTCCCCAGAATATTTACAAGTCATATTTTTTTTTTATCTTATTGTGCTATTGACATTTTATTTGAATTGAAACTGTATATTTTGAAAAATTTGAAATTTGATTTATTTTAAACCACATATTAATAACATTTAAAAAAAAAAATACATATTGAAATGATATATTCCTGATCCCATATATGTTTCACCTATTTTTCCCCATAGCTCCATCTGTGCAGGATTTAATCTCTCTATGAATACCCATATATAAGCATCAACACAGTTATATATGTAACATCACACATATATACATGAATAAACTATTGCATTATTGTAGGTTATATATATATATTACAGTGTGTATATTTTATTTAAAATCATATCTTTTAAATTACGGATTTTATTTTATTAAATAAGACAATTTATTATTTTTACATTAAAAATTGCATGTATATGTATGAAGTTTATGTATTACCATGATACATATATAATGAAATGTTATTTGTAAATTTTCTAATAATTCTTAATTTTAAACTGTATAATTGTAAACAAAATCTCACCACTGCATCTGTGTTGGTATAGCATAATCTAAAAGTTAAAATCTTATATTGATAATAATATTTTTTCCCAAAATATATTTTATAGTAAACAAGAATTACTGAACTGACACTGTTGCTTAGTATTTAGGGAAGCAAGGTGGTTAAATTAAATTAAAAGCATCAGATTTAAAATTTGAGCAAAGGTTTAATCAATTTTACAAATTAAAATATAAGTTGGAAAATAGGTATTAATAGATTTAACAGCTGCAAATCCATTTTTGTTGACAAAATATGACGGATATTAAAATCATATAAATAGACAATATTTTGAGCTGCAGATATATGCACTATAAATCTAAAGAAACATTGCCACCTGTCTCCATGTCAGTTTTCATTTTTGATATGGCAGAGTAGAAGGGCATTAAATTTTTCATTTTCCTGAGGGCATATAATGATCTCTAGTCCTGTTCTACATGCCTAAGGGCCTGTCATCATCACCACAAAGATGGGAGACCCCCAGTTAATGGATTGCCACAAAAAGATTATAGTTCAAACCAGACAGCCTATCCAGAGATCAAGAATGCCACTACACCTGATGTCTGATGTGTCTGCATTACTAGCTGTCACAAAGAAGATGGCTAACATCCTTCCTAACAACTGCAGAACTCTTAATAAATTTCTAGACTTTTAACCCCATTCTTATGCTTCCACTTGTGATAAAAGACCATCACCCCAGTGCCACATATTTTATTACTCATATACAATAAAGCCTGAACTATAATTTAAATAAAAATGAAATAATGAATGGTCACCCACAATTCAGTTGATAATTATCTTAAATTACTCTGTGGATAATGTCATAAGCACACTATTTTATTATATATCTATCACTATTATCCCAAACTGCAATTAATTTCAAAACCAGTAAACAATCACATATATTCATACCTTGTAAATATTATACCAATGGTTAGAATCACTAATTCATTTATTAATAAATATCATTTACTATAAATTGTCTATGGGTCATCTATTCTATATTAGTTGAAACTGTATTATTAATCTATATATTATTAATTATGAGTTATCTAATATAGAGTCTCTTTCTCCCTGAGCTATATTAAGCTATGTAAAGAATCAAAATTATATCAACATCAAGGGTGTTAATTTGTAGTGGAGGTATCGGAGCATAGGCAAGAGGACTGGCTAGTGTTGTCTAAGGGTAACGATACCCTTGGACATACTCAATTGCTTGGTCTCTAGGTCTTGTTAAGAATTTATGCATGTTTGACTGTTACAACATATAGCAAATTACTACAGTTTAATTGATAAATGTCAAACTTGTTGCCTTTACAACTTTGACACAAACAATTTAATGAAAGTATATTAATAATTTTTATTAGTCATTTATTAGACTAGGGATTAACCAGTAATAAATAATATTTCAGTAGTATAATTTTCACTACACTACTTTCATGCAAGGTATAGAATAGTTTCTATCTACTTTTAATACTTTGTGAAGTGATTCAATTATAAATTTATGAGGAAAGAAAATTACATTTCAGAAATAATATACAGTTATCATTCTAGCTCAAGCAAGTTGTTAATGATAAATGTGGTAAGAGAAAATATTTAAAATCTCTATCCAGATCATTCCTATCTCCAGACCAATTGGTTTTGAGCTTATGGCTCACCTCAGTGAAGAGCTAGAATATTCAGACACTAGATCTAAAACATCAACTCAAAACCCAGCACTTATTTTCTACATAATATTTAAGTAAAAACTCTGAAGTTTTCGGACATGAAAATGTCTTTTACTCCAGTTATCTAACATAAATAGCTATATGGGACTGAACCAAATTCAGATCTACCATATATTAATAGCCTCAGCATAGGCAAAGCCTTAAATACAAGCATATAAAAGTAATGTCACATTATATATGACTTGCTTTTTTTTTTTGATTGCTGCTATTTTAATAAAGTTTATATATATATATATATATATATATATATATATATATATATATATATATGTGAGAAATGAGAAAATATATATATGAGTAAGATGATATGGGTTTAAAATTTTAAAGAGTTTTCAATATCAGATTATTATTTTGACAGTATAGAAGGGTTAAAAATGACTGCTATGTGAAAAAATGCCTTAAATCTAAAATTTTCATTGAGAAAATTATAAATCCCAAACTAATCTGGGATTTAGGATATAACAATATTATTTTATTTTTATATACTATTGAAAATTTTAATAAATGGCTTCATAGTGAAGTAAATATTAAAACTGACTACTTTTAAAAGCAATATATGATTTGAACAAAACAAGAAGTTTATAAGTATAAACAAATTTTAAATACTAAATTAAAAATTATTAATAAAACCAATAAGTAGATATTACAAAACCTCTTACTCCAAATAGAATAAAAATCAAGAATGTAAATGCAATGCATTTAAGAAAAGGTAATGGAATAATAGAGAAATATAAAATCTATTAATAGTCAAAATAAGAGTCATAGATCACATGACCCTATACTCTTAAGCTTGTAAGTTATAAACAGTGAGGATTGCCAATTCATCAACAAGCTTTGTGATAAATGCTTAGCCAGAGAAAGCATTTAAAATATCTATGTCAGGACTTCCCCCAAACCTCTGACCATTCATTGGACAACATTTATAAGACAGAAGTAAAATGATTATGGTAATTTGTTAAAAAAAGTATTAAAAAAACCCAACTTAGTTGAGCCTATTAAATGAAATTATTATATTTATATTATTTATTGATGCTTATATTTTATTTCGTTTAAGTAATTGGCCATACAATGAATAAAGAATTAAAAATATTCTAATTAATTAAATGAATTCATTTAAGTGTGAATAAAATATACTGGTATTCTTAAATAAATTTTTTAGGTGTTTATATTAAACAAATAAAATTAAGACTTTATTAATTCATCATAATTTATAATTGTAAGAAAAAAATGAACTAAAATGGATTCATACAAACAAAATTATTAAAATTAATGATCAAATGGGAATGTTTGTTAATTTATGAAAATTTCATATATGTAATGTGGTTTGTTTTGAAACAAATTTAGAGTTACAAAAAATATTTATTTATCTGTTTCTATTTCTTCTTTCTATATTTTTTGTTTATTATTATTACATGTGCCTTGAGTGCTTAATTTATTCCAAGAGAGACCTCTACAAATCTAAATGCAAGATTCGACTTTATAAAGATAAGAAGGCCCACTCTTATCTTCAACCTATTTTTCTAATTATATAGGCAAGTCTAAAGCATTTTGATTTGGGAGCATGAAGCTAATAAATTATTCTCTGATTAAGTTCACTGATTAAGTCGAATCTGTGCTTAATAAGAATTAATATTTACAACTTTATTATTATTGTTTGTTAATAAACATGACAAAGAGATTGATTTTGGAATAGTATGGACTGATGCTATAGAGCACACATTATTTGACAAACTCCACAAGATATATAATTTAAATGAACAATGCTTTTCAGTACTCTTCATTTAATTATCATTTCAGTCAAATTTTTCTTTTCATTGTTGTTTTATTACTATATAATATTTATAAAATAAATAGCAATTTATGGTCTTAAATCAAAACAAATTAAATATTTGTTTTCTAATTTGTTTCACTTTAGTTTTATTTCTGACGTTGACATATTTATGTCATACACAAATAAAAGAATAATGATTAATACTTAATATCCTTTTTTTTTACTTTATTTGTTTGTAACTCAAAATATAGTGAAGGTCCACTATGTTGGAAAGATTATAAACTTATGACTCATTTGATCATATTCATAGTATTAATAAATTAATTTAATTTATGTCACCTAAAGATATTTTTATAACCTTTTAAATAGCAATATTTGAAAAAAAAAATCAATTATCTCTAGTTGGTAATATGTTTCTGCCATAACTGAAATTATCAGCAAAATAGAAACCAGTTGACACTATCAAAGTACTGATGGGGGTGATTGTGATTGAAACATATGTTCTTAAAAGACTGACTGACTTTTTCATCAAACATTATCACTTAAAAGATCATAAAATATTTTATAGATGGTGTAAGTTAAATCAACATTATTCAGTCACAGTTGTAGCATATTCAGTGGTGTTAAAATTAGTTATATCATCACCATCATTTTTTAATCATTATCAATCCATTGCAGGATGAAGGGCTCTTCAAGTTCAGTTCATCTTCTTTAATCTCTAGCATCTCTTCTCCAACATCATTCCAGCATACTTCCTTATTTCACTCATCTATCTCTCATGTGACCTCATTCTAGGTCTATTACAATCTCTCAGAAACCAGTTAAAGATTTCAACTGCCCATCTACTAAATATACATCTAATATGTTCCAGCTAAAATGGGATTGGTTCTCTTTCCAAACTACCTGAGGGATCTCTACGTCAACACATACATTCTCCAGGAAAATAGTTTAGCTGTTCATCATAAAAATTTTAAAGGACAAGATGGCATGAAATGTGACAGTGTGTTTTGTATTTTACCTCATGCTGAAATAATGCATTATTATTAACATTTTTTTATTTTAAATTAAGAAAAACTGCTACTGAAATATATGAAATGATTAAAACTGTCTACAAGTGAAGTCGTGAATCTCCAAAAGCTTTTCAAGTAGTTTTTAAAATTTTCTGTTGGAAGAGAAAGCATTAAGGATAATATGTACAGCTATGAAAGACACGGTGACATTTCATGTCATAACTATGATGCAGGCATGCTAACATTGTGAAAGTTTTGGATAGAACCAATAAAATCTTGGGGATTTGTGATAAACTCCTTCAAGTTTGTAGTAAATCTTGAATTATCACTGCAAATTTCTCAGACCAATCTTATTATGCATGTATTTTATAAGAAATCCTTCTTTCTCAGGTAAGTTAAAAACTTGAAATGTTTAAATAAATATTCAAACACAAATGATAGACTTTTCTATTTATTTGTCTTAATTACAGTCAATTTGATTCATGACCATGAATGTTTTATCAAGCAATCATATATTTATATAAAATTTAGTATACTAATTCTTTAAAAGTTCATCCTTCATAATAGATGGAGATAATTTATATCCTCATTGAAATGCATAATGGAACAGAAATTTAATATAATAAGAAAATGCTACAAAGAATATATACCCATAATTAAAAGATTTTAAGGACTTGTGTATGTAAATATTGAAACTTTAAATGGAGATTTCCTATGTAATTGGTTGTTTGTCTGGCTACAAAATAACTGATATTTATGTTTGAATACCAATATAATGATTATACTGAACTTTAGATGTAACTAGAGGGGGTTTGAACACAGTGTTTCAACTTCCCTTCTGGTATCCACTCCATCTGATATAACTGTACACATGACCACATACATATGGACATATTAAGGTCAAAAATAGCAGGGGTCAGAATAACTTAAAGTCAACATGAGTAAGACAACAACATTGGCACCAACAAGGGATTTGAACATTTCAATCATCAGATATTGATTAATATGGATGGCTGAATAGTTGGAGAATGAAGAAGATTAAAGCCTATCCATTAAAGTTTGAAGATTTGCTATATTGCCTGGATGAACTGATAATTGCTAGTTCAGCAAGAAATGCATACGTGGGAGATCATTTATCTTTTTCACAAGTATTTGGTTATGTGTACTAGTTATATAAAATGGATTGGATAATTAGTGTATTAGTTATATAAGATGGAGAGGATAACTAAAGGGAGCTTGAAAGTCTGTTTTTAAATCCCTCTAATTAAAATTTACATTGCTAAGTACATGAAACTCATTATTTACATATCATCATCAATAGTTTTCTGTTCTATGGACAGGCCACATCATCAATTCATTCATTTTTCCTTTCCATTCTCTTCATTGTCCAGTTCTTCAATTTCACTTAATTCTTCACATATCTTACACCAACCAACAATGTCAATTTCCCCCCTTATTTCTTCTTGCTTCCACTCATCATTTTCCCCGAAAACATCTTCCATTAAACTATACTTTCTTTTTAATGTAGGTCTAATCCAGTTTTTCTTTCTCTTTTTATATATAAATAAAAAGAAATTCAAATCATTCTCCCAAACAATGTTTTTTCAGCAACACTCTCTGTGAATAAATATAAAGTCTGAATTTCAAATGCAACTCAAAAGGATATACATATCTGTGTAACATATATACAACATATGTGTATGAGTAAAAAATATATAATGCATGACTATTCAAATAAAATTAAAATATAAATAATTAACTGTGAATAAATAAATGATATCTCTAATATTGTTTTGCCTAATCCTCTGACTTTTATAAGTTTTTGTATTTTTCCATATTTTGTTAATATCAAAGTTTTATTTGATTTTACTTTCGGCACCAAGTGATTTAATCAATATGCTATATTTGATTAAAATGTGAATTTATTAAATTTAGATTCCTATTTTTATTCCTTTGCAAAAATTTTTTGATCTAAGTTATTTCCAATTATCTTTCTACATGACAACGAAATGTACACTTTTTATCAAGTTTAATAAAACTTTATCACATCCTGAGAAAAATCACTAAATTATTAATAACAGAATATAGAAAAAGAAAATGAACTCTTTGAAATTATTCAGAAAAATATTTTAAATTTAAAATTAATTTTAAGTATATTATAAACATATATTATATAAGTGCTGATAAAGATCGCAGACCACGCAGTTTTCAAAACTTATTCTATTATTCAAACGGTTAATATATGAATACTATTAGTTTCAATTTTAAAACGTAATTAAAATTATTATCAGATATGTCTATCTGTAATTTATATATATTTCCCGCAGTAGTGCAAAGTCTTATGAGTATAGTAGTTAGCTTATCTGCCTACCCTGTTCTTGACCTTGGATTCAATAAGTTGAGTGAATCTTGGAAATATATTCAATGTGTTCCAGCTAAAATGTGACCAGTCCTTTTTTCCAAATTACCTGCATAGCCATCTCTAAGTTAACACAACCAGACAGCTAGATTTACATACTAAATGGATATGTAGTCATTTTTATATTAAGGTACAGATCCCATGTTAATTGTGGTTCATCAGATGAATGCCTATATGCAGATTGTAAAAAATAGGATTATGACCATCACTACTTGTGGAAAAGATATAAATTTGTATGACTACTGAATTTGTAGTATTTTGCAGAATAATGGTAGCATTCAATGGTACTGAGTTAATTTTTTGAAAGGAACTGTTTATGGTTCTACACAAATACACTTTAATATTTATAAATATATGTTACATTACTATCTGTTCTAATAAAAAACAACATATGCATATAATAACACTAGAACATTAAACTTATTACTTTTTTTGTCTACCAAAAAATAAAGATTTTATCTAATAACTGAAATTTAATCTAAAATTCCTAATGCTATTTATATTTCTTAAAACCTATATAAAAGGATGGTTCCCTTCCCCTCTCAAAGAATTTTGTAATAAAAATTATATTTATGTATTTATTTTTCATATGTCAAATGCGCTGACCAGGAAGTGAACCCAGGCCAGCTGCTTGGAAGATGTTACAAATTGAATCCCTTCAAAGTTCTGTCCATTTGATGAAATGAATCAGATTAAACGTGTTTCCCCCATTTTCAACCAGTCCTGAAATTCTTGCAAAGTGATACTTTTTAATGTTTCCATTGTTTTTTCTTTACCTCTTTCAAGTCTGCAAATCATTTTTCTTTAAGATATTTATTCATTTGAAGGGACAAAAAAAGTCTCGCTGAATGAGATCAGGTAAATATGGAACATGGATAAAGTGACTAATGCTGTTTTTTTGTTAAAACTTGATTCACACTTAAGGCTTTGTGAAATGGTGCATTATCATGGTGAAGCTACTATTTCCCACTTTGCCGTAAATCAGGGTGTTTTCATTTCATTACATCATGCAGACATATCAGAATTTGTAGATAAAATCCCTGAACATTACAAAGAAATTCTGACTGAATAACGCCATTTACTTAAAAATATGAGCATCATTTTGACACTGGACTTTACTCATCACACATTTTGGGGGATGTGGTAAATTTGACTTTTTCATTGATCCACTCATAAACTAATATGTTTTTCTTAAAACTATTTGTTTGTAAACTGTTTCAAGCACTACAACTGTTTCCTCTGCTGTTTCCCCCTAACAGAAAACAGAATTTCACATTGTTCTAACTTTTCAACTATCACAAAAATCAATGAATAAGTGAGACAGATTAAGAAAACAATTCACCATGAAGCTTCATGACCTCACTTGATAATTCTGGCTGGTGGACTGATGTTGAGGATGGGGACTGAAAGAGTCATAGTGTAGCAGAAACATGTACTTATAACATATCCATCAGTAAACAAATATTGGTATTTTAGGTTTTTTGTTTCAAATTCATATACAGAATAGTAGTGGGTGGCAAATAGGTTGTATTTCATAAATAATGATCTGAAGCTTGTTCAAGACTAAATCCTTCAACTTAAGATTTCAAAAGATGACAACACTTCAAAACTACAATTTCATACAGACCACATAGCATATAAATCTCAAACAATTGCAGATTAGATTCAGATAGTGTCCATACATTTTTAAGACTGAAAAACATAACATTTCATTCTGCAGTTGGATTTAAAATTAAATGTATATATCTGATAATATAATTTAGTTTTACTCTTGAGTCTCTAACAAGGCTAAATCATATATTGTAAAGTTGTGGTAATAATTTCATACTTCACTAAACATCTAAGAAGTTTCACCATTAAAAATAGATTATAATCATGTTTTGAATCATATGATATAGAATTGAGTGTATTTTATCAATATAAGATTAGACCATTAAATATTATAAATTTTGATATGTTAATGAGTTCACAAATGTTCAAAAACAGTGACTCCTTTTTGTAGCCCTATATAGTTAAAAAGACATATGGCATAGATATATGTTAATACAATGAGAAATTTGTGTGATATAATGAACATAGTTAGACTGTGATTTTAAAGCTGGATATTTTCCACAGTATTTAAGCAAAGGTATGAAGTTGCATAAATATTATACCACCACCAGTGATTTTTTATGATATATAATTATAGCTAATAGCAGTTAAAACAGCTATGATTAAGTGAGACAGTTGCGAGTTACCAATTCACTTACAATCAAAAACTTGATTTAAATTTATAATTATCATAGAACATTTAATTTATATTTAATCCCAATATTAATAAAGAAATTAATTGGAAAATGATGGCATATCTGTCTACAATAACTTGGGGTTCAAATTCAGGCCAGGTGAGGCTTGAAAATGTTTCTAGAGTACATAAAGCCCTAAGGAATTTTTCAGGAAGATGATTCACAGTCGATCCAGCTATCTAGTCAATACTAGTCAACAAATGGGTATCTGGTTATTCATAGCTAGAGAATAAAGGTCATAGCTTAATTTGAATTAGTCAGATGAATATTGATGCACTATCTAACCAATTATAATTTCCACCTTAATTACTAATGAAAAAGATAAAACTATTTATGATGTTCATCTTGATTTTAATGTAAAATTATTTATAACTCTTTAAATAAGTTTTTCATCATAGTTATAGTTTTTGTAGATAAAAATGTAACAAATTTCAGAATGGGAATTAAATATCTTTTTGTTATTACACACAATAATAGTTGTAAAAGAGTTGGTCTTATTTATTATTAATAATAGAAAAAGCTGAGATTGTGAAGTTACTGCAATTCATATTAGTAAAGATGAGGGATTCTTTTTATCCTATAAAAAAGATTATATATAAAAAATGGAAATAGCATCTTCTATTACAGACAGTTCATAAATTATGCACATATTGTCAAATAAGTATTTCCCAGAAGAATTTAACTATGTTATTATGACTGCACTTATTAGTGAGATGTCTAATTTCAATTTGACTTATGCATTCATTAAACAATTATTTAAAATTAAGAAGTAGTAGGCCTGCAATTTATACTATACAAAATTTTTCTGATAGTTATAGGTATGCCATTATATATCAGAACTATAAAATTTCAAAGTTCTCTGCTTCAAATTATCAACATATAGTAGCATTCTCTTTACAAAAAGATGATTTTGAATAACTTTTTCTTTGCCAAAATATATGATTTATCAAGGTAAACTATTCATATATCATAAATATGAATGACATTTAAGGCTTTACAGACATTTTGAAAATTCATACCATATTGGTATTATACAAACAGTTTTAATTTCCTTAGATTAAAGCCAGTCATTAAAACATGGTATCATAGATTTGAAAAAAAAAAAGAAAGATGTGATACAAATCCTCGATAAATGTGAAGATATTATTATTATTGATTACTATAGTTTGATTAGAGAAGCTACAACATGTATTAAAACCCCTAATTTTGTTAAAGATTAAAATAATAAAGCCAATTATTTAATCTTTTAATATGTTTATAAATGCATTTAACAATCAATGCTTAAGCTCTCAACAATCTCAACCAGCAGTCAAGATAATGTTTTTTCATAATAAAAGTAATACAACTTTTATTATGATCTGATACATTGCATTATTAATCTCACACTTCTTGATCAAGTTGTAATTTTTAGTGTCTATATAAACATATCAGACAATAGATAAAGGTGGTGCCACCTTTATTGTTAAAGGAGGTTGCCTTGACTGCAGATTGAGATTGTAGATAGTTTAAGGGTTGATTGTGATATTCCTAAAAGATATTCTTTACAATTCTTAGATCTTGTATCATGCTTGTAAAAGTTCAGTAATTTGAACAAAATGAAAACTTTATTAGAATCATGTCAAGTGAACAGCAATATCTTAAGCATGCATTAAAAGTAACAATTTTATAAGTTGTTTGCAATAGAAAATTATTTTTGTCCTTTTGCCATCTTATTTCTCAAGCAAAACATAAATAAAAAAAAATTGACAAATGAAATATTCATAAACAACATGAATCCAAATACATGTAACCTAATATATAAATTAGATACTTATAATATTATTTATATTTACTTAACTATGTTTTTTTAGTCAAGCGTTGGTAGCCGAGAGGTCATCGCAGTCCCGGCCGATGCTATGACATATGAAAAAAAAAAACCTATGTTTTTTTAAACACTGTGATTAATACAATCACATAAAAAACTTTATAAACTTAATTATCAAGGGATATAAACTAATAGCAGTAGATATAAAGTATAGTTATCAGTTTAATATTTCCCCAACAGTATATCAGAGGCATATATAAATGTATAAAAATGTTTCAGAAATATTTAAACTTTCGAAATATGCGCGAAGGAAAATGATCTTTAAAAAATGTTAATTTTTATATACTAAATAGATATCTTTAGAAGGTTATGATTATCTCTATCATCCATAAGATATTTAGGTTCATTTGATATAAGCTTTGATTATATTTCATTACCATGGAAGATAAGACTTTAAAGCCAGTAGTTTACATGTCATAGAATATTTAGAATTATTTAGTGTGAAAGTGAAGAATATATACTCCATAAATTCAGATTATAATTTGAATTCAAGATTCTTTTAATTAAAATGTATTATAAAAATAAATATATGGAATTAAAAGCAAATTATTCTAAGTCTTTCTAAAACAAGATAGAAGGAAAAATAGAATTTGTAAACTTTGGAGATAATGGTAAATGTATAATTAATTATCTTAGAAAAAATTTGAATACCATTTTTATAAATAGTAATCACACAAACAGTAAAATCTTGATATCCAACCTTAGTATTTAAATAGTTTTCTTTTTATTAACCTTGCACATTATTCAATATTTAGTAAATCAATATATTTTATATTTATTTTTTAATATACAAATTTTATTAACATTCAAAAACTTCTTCATAGATCTAAACAAAAAGTTATACATTGTGTTATTTATAAAATATTTTTTAATTTTAAATTTCATAAATATTCAGTCCTATCATATTTACATATCTATATATTGTAACGGGATGGGGTATCGAAAAAGGGTTTGAACTGGGTGATGGAAAAATCACCACCATACCCAGTCAATTTAAAATAAAATATTTACAAAAAGTATAATAAAGGTAAAATGTATTTAAGGTAAGCATGAGATCAAGAGATCTCTGAACTATACATCAATCATATGTAAACCAGCATTATCAAAAAGTAAATATCAGTAATACTCAAAATAAACCATTCATCATCATGAATGATCAACAATTAAAATAAATCAGTACAATAAATCAACAGTCAATCTTGTAACTGGATTGAAATTGGGTCTTCTGTAGACCAGGCTAACTACTGAGCCTTTGCCAGCTTGGGGCAATTATTTAACCATTAATTTGGAGGCACAAACTAAGTGCAAATCAATCAGAATACACAATAATCAGAAATCGAAACAATAATGCTGGGACATTTAAAACATGCTGATCATCATCAATGCTCTGGCCATTTAAGTTACCATTAATGTACTGGCCAACTATAAACTTAAATTTTTAATAAGTCTAAACTAAAATTAAGGGTAGTGCATGAGCTTTAAAGAGTATTCTCTTTTGTGTCTACCAGGATGATGATGATTATCATCACTGGATGCCCCCAAAACACAAACTCTATTACTGTATGTGACCAAGATATGATGCAATACAATTTTTAACAGTTGAATACAAGTTTATTATTAATAATAGAAAAATTAAAATTAGAGACTTAGAATATGACTTTACAATTGTTGATTAATATACAAAATTCAAGTTACTATATGGTGGTTTACATATAACACACATGTATATGCGCACAGCCATGCATTTTACAATTACATGAATATATTTCAATTCACATTTAATAATGATAAAAAATGATTAAATTTTACATGTGTTGTATGTGACAATTATTGGTATTTACAATCCAACTGACAGATATATGAAATTTCTGAACTTATTTAACTTGTTCTACAATAATACCTGATTAAGATTTTAAATTATATTTTAAATAATACAAATACTTATGCTAGGTTTACTAAAACATATTTATAGAATTGCATCGATTATTAACAAATTTAATTTTGTCAAACAATAAATAAAAATACTTTTATTATTAATAATTCCATTTTGAATGTATATAAAATTTACATTTATACATGTGTATCAATATTAAAAAAATCAGTTTATCAAATTCTATTCAGTTTTTTTATTCTTTTAAAAAAAGTATAGTCAATTTTTGAGAGGTTAGAAAACTTTTTATGAGGTTACCCCTTAACTAATTATAAATGTCTTTAAATTTAAAAATATAGATTTAAAATGTCTTCCCAAATAAATTATTTAAAAACAACTCACTTTTGTGTATGTTTGTCTGTGCTTCTCTTTGCATATAGACATAGCAGCATACATATAACTACTTCTTTATTCAGCTGGTGTTTGGTCAATCCAGGCAATTGTCATCATCAGGCAAAAGTATATAATTCAGGTATGGTTGGCTTTCTTCCTTCTGTAGTTGGTTTCATTTAGACTTGAATTTGGTAAGCTTCAGGTCAGAAAGCTGTTTTACAGAACACTTTTAAGGTTATGAATTTCAACACAAAGAAGTGGGTCATTTTCATTCATGTGAATTCAAGCTACACTATTGAACTGAAATGCAGCTACTTCCTTGCACTCTTACATCATCATGGCAGTTTTGTATATAATTCTACTAGCCATTTCTGCAGTTAGCTTCACTGTTTCCATTCTCTGCTATAGTTACCAACTTTTCAGAAAATACTTTAGCCACCTTTGCAGCTACCTTTGCAGTTAGCTCTTCGGTTAACCACTTCTCAGAAAATTAAAGCCAAATTTTGCAGTTGGTCTAGTTGGCCACTGCTTAAAATATTAAAACCAGACTCTTATGGCCAACTCTTACAAAACTGCAAGCAAACCTAACTGATATTTTTTATCAGTCTTTTTATAATCTTGGTTGGGTCAGGTGATAAAAACATAGTGATTGTTTTCAATTAATTTTAATCTTTTGGAATTTGACCAAAGGTGTGATCTATGTACATGTTTTTACTTTTATACCAATTAATTAAAAGATTTTAAAAATAGACATTTTTATAATTATCAAACATGCTTATTTTTAAATTTTCAAAATCAGAATAAAAATATTAATTTTTATTTATCAGACCTTTTTTAAATATTTAATTTTATAATATATTATTTTAAATCCAGAGTTAATTAACCATTTATTTATTATTTTTATTTTAGTGAATGTAGAAAATATCTATTACAATATTTGTCTGTGTTTATTTCTACTTTTTCTTTACTTTATATATTGTAACCTAGTGTTATTGACACTTGGTTTACTTGGCATTATTTCTGCAGGAAAACAATGCTATTCTTTAAAGAAATAAAAAGATAAAATAACAATAGTAATAATTGATTAATAAAGTATGCTATTCACTCACTTTGGCATGTTTTGGGTGAATAACTAATAGATTTAATAACTCAATGTCAGTTTAAAGAGAGAACATGAATAATTTAATTGAGATATTAATAATTAGAGCAAATTAATATGATATAAAAGCTAAACAGTAATTGATTTTGGATGGGTAGAGGGGAGAGTGGATGAGTGTCTTATCATAAAGCACAATAACTTCTGGTAATTTCTTTTTGTAAAAAAAAAAAAAAAATAAAGAAAAAAAAATTGTTTAAAGAATTATACATCACTGATTGTTAATTTAATGTATTTATTATTTTTTTTTATATTGTCAAATTACTTTGTAATCCAGGTAAATAATACTAAAACTATATGATTGTAATAGGTTTTTCCTTTCTTTTGTTTATGTTATAATCAAATGATTATTTTTCTGGAAGAGGTCGCTAAAGTAAAAAAAAAAAACAACAACAAAACAAAACAACCAATTTCATAATCAAGATCATTTTTTTTTTGGAAAAATATAGTCTGCTTTTAGTTTTCAAGGAAGGAACAGTGCTGAAATTTGGTAACTCAATTTTTTTCATTTTATTTTGCAGAAATAAATGTAATCAAAGTAAAATTTTAATAATATAATGTGTGGCTAAATTTTTTGATAAGATATCCTGATTTTCTTTGCCATCTACCTATTTAAAGACCTTTTATACTTAAAAGTTTATTGTCTCGCGCTAAAGTTCAAAAATGACAGATGTAACTAAAAGAGTCACGAAAAATTATATTATATCTAAATTAAGGAAAAGAAGCGATTTCCAAGAAAATATTAATTATTTATTAACTTTATGTCATTTATTGATATTTTCTTGGTATAGAAAAAAAAAAAAAATAATTGAAAGAAATATTTTGAAACCAAGGAAAATTAACTAGAAACATTTTCGCGCTCTTTCTCAATATTGTCTGCCTTTACAAGTAATGTAGTTACATACATTAAAATATGTTTTATTCACCAAGAATTGTCTGGAAATAATAATAATGATAAATAAGATTAAATTATGCACCTGTATATTTTTTTTAAAAAAAAAATATATAAAAAAATTTTTTTTTTTTTTTTTTATATAAACTTTCTCAGAGTAAATATAGGAAAAGTTATATAGTGGCATTCTTATGGAGAAGTTACCATTAAAAAAATTTATAATTCCTAAAGTATGAACAAAACCAAATATCTTAGTGACTTAATGATAAAAATAAATGATATATTATATTATACATCAGCTGGAATTATTAAAACTTCATGTACACGTAAATTGACTGCAGTTATTATCATAATAATCTCTCGGAAAATTGCACATTTTCATCCATAAGTAAGCTAGCTAATAAGTATACGTATCGTCAATAAAAAAAAATATTGTGTATGTTTATCGTCTATCGTCAACTGTTCGTTATGTTAGAATATGTATATTTTATTTTCTTGGATCCCAAAATTGTAGTAGTTTAATTCAAGTAAGAATTAATCTTCAATTCTGCTATATGTTTCTTTACCTAATTTATTAAACGCACAAAATAAGAGAAAACTTTTATTTAAAGGAAATAATACCATGCGTTTATTGTTTTTAAACTTGCTTCGTGAAATACGACTGGATAAAGCTCTTCACCTGGACCAATTGCTCAACAGAAAACATTTTCTAATGAGAGAGTATGCACTTGTTAATTAATGATTGTTTAAAACTAAGTTATAAATAATATGTATTTTTTTTGTTATATCACATAGGTTAAAGTCTGTATGGTCAAGTGATATTTAATAGCCTTGTAATAACAAAGGTATGTTTTAAATATAATTATTATAGGTTAAATTGATATTTAACACGAAAGAAAAAAAAAAAAATCTATAAAATATGTTTTAATTATTACATACAATTGTAGGTAGAAATTTTGTATGTTAGATACGTAAAAGAAAAAAATATTTAGATATTTAAGGGGTAAAATAAATATTGAAAATTATCAGAAGTAACTAAAAAAAAAAAAAAAAAAATGCTATAACAAAATATTTCTTGTTAAAGTTTTGAAACGAATTTATATTGTATTTATTGAGGAATTTATTCCTAATTATTCTTAAATAACACATCCACTTTATGTAGTTTAAGATAGTATGCTACCAACTATTTTGAATGTTCCTTTATTAAAATTAAAATTATTATACTTTTATTCTATGATGTCCATTGATTTCAGATGTTGATCAAAGTATACCCGATAACATAAGTTTATTATAATCAGTGTATTTACTTATCCTGCCCAGATATAGCATTGGTATATGCTTAATATTCGCATAGGTAATAATTATAATGTATTTATTTTGTGGGATGAAAAATGATCTCCCCAAAAGCTTTGTTTTCCATGAGAGGAAGATTTTAAATATAATGTTCGGGTATGTTTATAACCCAAGTGATCGATTCTCATAGATAGGACGATCAAGAATTTATCTAGCATTTAGTATGTTTCATTCGTTTAAATCCCAGGAGAGGATTGTATTTGGTGTGTGTTCATTGTATGCCCAAGTAAGAGGCAAGAAACCACCAAAATATTTTAATGTAGTAGATTACTTTACAGACCTTCGTGGTTATTCCATATTCCTCATGAGAAAATAAAGATAGCTCCACCATGGAAGGTGTTGATTATTGTGCTTAATTTTGAAAGTTCGGGCAAGATAAAGGTTATATTGGAGGTGTTAGTTCCTCAAGATCCACTTTAGTATAAATAGTGCGTTAGTAACTAAGATCAATATCTGTATTGTTGCTGCTAAATATTGCTAGTATTTGACAAGTAAATCAATGGAGAAAGTAATTAAAATTGCGTAGTTTTAAAACGCTTATTTACTGAAGGAATATTCAAATGCAATATTTAATTCTGGTTATTAATTAAATAATACTCATATTTCAAAAGTATACGTATGAATAAAATTTGTATCATAACTTAAGTTAGCATTAAGTTAAATGTAAGATGGTAAGTGTAACTTCTGATAACTGGCCTATAATTAGAATAGGTTATCCCATTAAAGACCATAAATAAAGTAAATGTATTAGAAATAAATTTAATATTTTGCGTATTGCATATGATGGGATTAATCATTTTAAAAAACAAAAAACAAAAACAAAAACAAAAATAGTTAGTCAATAATTTTGAATAAAAGCTTCTACAAGGTTACCAAAATTTAATAAACAATGTATTGGTAATGAAATGTACTTTTAGTTAATCAATCCATATGATTGCATACAGGAGAAGTAGTAACCTCTAGTCCATAACCAAAAGAGTATACAGATTAATGTCAGTTATATTTTATATTTTTGTATTACTATGGGATTATTGAATAAATGTTCATATATTTTTTTTTGATAATAATAAATTATAGTCTTGTTAAAATTTGTTGTAGATTCATTTTTTTTGTTTTTATATGCTAAATATAAGTGTTTGCACAATATTTGCAAAACCTTTTCTTGAGTCCGAAATCATTCCAAATTCTTAAAAACTTAATATACCAGATAAATAAAGTTAAGCAGATCGGAATATGTCATTATATTTTAGTTTAATGATAATTATTTATGGAGTTGAAAACTTAAGACTAAACATTCACCTTTGTATAAAAAAAAAAAAATGAATTTATTCCCAAACCATTAACTTTGGTTGCACATTATTCCAAACATTTAGTTAAATTGTCTAAGTAATAAATCTTAGTTATATTATTGTGTTGTCATGGATGATGGAAGGACACAAAAAGCACCCTTGTCTTTTTATTATTCTGACTGAGATTCTAAAAAAAAAAAAAAAAAGCTGTGTTATTCAAAATTATACGTCATTATTGAATAGAATTATCATCTCTTTAAATAATATAGCAGTTGATATGAGAGATGAAGACACATTGAACTTAAGTAAAAATAAATGTTTCCTATAGCCGACCAGAATGACAGTCATATGCGACAACACAATACTGCCGAGCATTTCTTTACATGAAACAAAGAACCCTGAGATTAATATTATTATAATTATTCTTTAAATTAATAAGTGATCAATTATTGTTGTTATTACAATCGTGGCATGGCTTAAGAGAATTGAATGTACAATTGTATTATATGAAAAGTATTTTAGATCATATTGGAAAATTAATGGATATGTTGTTTTATTTTGGTTGTCTTAACAACAACCTGAAAAATTAGTGTCATGGGTGCAAATAAATAACGAAACTAAAATAAACTAAACTAATAAAAATATTAGAAATAAAATAAAATAAATAAATTTCTAAAAAAAAAAAAAAGAAAAATAATACTGGGTTAGAAATATTATAAATTTCTAATAAACTAATATAATTAAATATCGTGGGTTAGAATATATATATATATGCACACTCACTATATTATTGTATGCTATGTAACCCAACTGATTACAATATATATATATATATATACTGAACATTTTATATCTCATTAAATAGTTAGTTATATTTTACTTATATATAAAAATCATTAATCTTTAATTATTACATTTAAAAAAAAAAATTTGTAAAATATATCTTTTGATTATAATTTAAATTTTCAATATATTTTATTAAAAATATTTACATATTATATAATAAACATATCACATAAACAATTATATATAAAAAAATTATATAAATATTGGAAATTCAGTATATAAATATTAAGTAATAATTAAAATAAAGTATTAATAAATAATAATTAAATTATCAAAAACTAGTTAATTACGTACTTAATAAATTTATAATATAAAAATAGAAATAAATCTTTACTTATGTAGAATATAGGATAAGAATAATGTTTATTTATGTACAAGTATATTGTTTGAGTTGTGAGTAATATATTCATTTATTATTAACTTCACTTTATGTGCTCCAAACTTTACTTTCTATGTGTGTAACCTCAATTTTATTTCATTTCATTTATTTCAAGTACCTAGTCGATTGAATCTAATCTTGGGATTGAACAAGGATGGTCAGTGTGTTTATCTACTGATATTAATAATAAAGATTAAGTATACCTGGGCACCAAATTGCAACTATAAATCATAATGCCCACCAGAGATCATCATCAACTTCCATGCTTATGACTATAGAAGATAATGGAGAAAGTAATTAAATTGTCTCTCAAAAAATATAATGTTGATAAATACAACTCTAGTTATTGTGGTCTTGGTTTCAAACCTAGCATCAATTATGCAAATGTTTCATGATAAAATTTATTACTAAATGAATAATAATGAGACAACCTTCTTTTACAACTTTAATATAAATATCTGATCTTGAGTGGTAACCACGAAAATGTTATATACATTTCCAATTCATATATGATTAGAAATAATTTAGTAATCGATGTGGAGAACTCATAACTTATACTTATAATATAAAATAATTATTTAATTTAAAGCAAGATAAAGAAATGTTATAAATAAATCCTTCCCATTTAATCCCACTACTTTATTTTTTGTTCTCAGCATCTATCACTCTCAGTAGTTACAATTATATAACATGGAATGTCTGTGTTATGTTCTCTATATATTCTTAACTGATAATTCTTAATCCTATTCTCTCAAACACACATATAAGCCCACTGACTGACTACCAATTCATGATCCTTATTACAAGTATAGCATTTCCTAAATTTTAATATTTATGTTACTTGATTTCCAAGCTAGCTCTTAGATTTAATAATCGAACTACTCTTTCTCAAGGTCTAGATCTGCCAACGAGGTGCAATTATTACTAACTGATTGCATTGCAATGGATATGATCCCAAATTTTGCCAAATTAAACTTTAATTACTAATGGGAATTACATTAAACACTGAAAGTAGGAAAGGTATTTTATGTCTGTTTTCAATATTCATAACATTGCAGTGAACCAAATGATTAAATTTAATAAACCTAAATTAACTATTTTCTTTCATCTTATTTTATTTTATATCATCTGTTTGCCCAAATTTAATTAATAATTTTAAATCTATCATATTTTGCCAAAGTAACTATGGAAATAAACCATGGACATTAATCATATAAATTGATCAAGGAAATTACTTATGTAAGTGAAATATGGAAATCGATCATAAAAATGAATTATGCAAATAAACTATGAAATCAATCAATATAAAATGAATTATGGAAATTTAAATTATAGAATTAATTAATATAAAACTAAATTATGTGAATCAACTATGAAAATAAATTATATAATTTCAATTATGAAATCAATCAATATAAAAATGAATAATATTTAAATTATAAACATAAAAGAATTTTTAGATTTTTAACCATTAATATAAATTGAATTAGATAAATTTAAATGTAATCTAATATTACTTCTAGATATAGGTGTTGGATAAAGATTCTGGAGATATTTGAAACATTAAAACACAAGACGCATGTAATTTCATAACAATAACAAATCTTTATTACAATAATAATAATAATAATAATAATAATAATAATAATAATAATAATAATAATAATAATAATAATAATAATAATAATAATAATAATAAAAACACACACTTATATATAATATCATTACACTCAAAATTATATGATATGAGATTTACTAAAGAATGATACTGATGACATGTAGTACATATTTAAATTAACTAAATTTCTAGATAATTTAATCATTATCTTGACCCATCTTTAATTGAATGTTAAGACGCTTATGCACAGAATCAGAATTCCATATTTACGCACAATATAAAATGCTCTTTTAACTTTCAGAGAACCTATAAATTCCTGCTCCCCCTTTTCATTGCAGCCATTATCAATTGGACTATTCCGAAATAGTTATCAATTTTAATTATTCCAACAGGCAATCATAAATAATTATCAATTTTAATTATTCTAACAAGCAATAATCTTTTAGATTTCCTATGAAAAGGATGATGTGACATGAAAAATCTCCAATTGGTCCTGCAAATGGGTTTAATTCAAAAACCATAATCTTACATTCATGCATGCCAAATATTCACATTTTCGACACTATATATTTTGATAGGTTAACATGTTGCCCCAGCTTGATGATATTCAATTTCTTCACAAATTACTTAATTCAAATTAATTTTCACCCCTTTATCAACACACATACATCTACTGAAACAGTAGTCCTGTCAAAGCGATTTTTATACTTCTTGCACAACTCTCTATATATTCTATAGCACTATGCAGCTTTATCAAGCATATATCAGTGCCTTAGTAAGGAAAATTAAAAAACAACAACAACAACTCCCAACTTCGAATATCTGCATTATCCAGAGAGAGGTCTTCTCTGAGACCTAGAATCATGTGAGGAACTCTTTCTCTACACACTTACTCTATATAGGCATGCATAACATTTTCCACAACTCTAACAATAACTAAATCAATAATTCCCTAATAAATAAAAATGAATGGAGCTGGAAACTGGTCCAAGATCTCCTCTGCACTAGTGAATAAACTATGAGATAGTTATTTCCTATCTATCCCTTCTGAGATGGTAAAATAACTCTACCTCAGTAATAACAAGCATTTATAGCTTTACATATACACACATACATCAATTGCAGTCCAGATAAATGACAAAGACTAACCAGATATTGAATCAAAACCATGAACTATCTTAATATAAAAAGTCAAGCACACAACAAACACCCATCCAATATTTATATTAATAACAGATCGAATCACCATATCATAGCGTAGCAATGATTTTTCATATGATCATCCAATCACTCTTCATACATCTAATATTAAGCATAAAATTTTGTCAATAAAAATATTTTGTATCTCTTTTTTTACAGATACATAAGCATTTACACTTCATCATCAAAACTTTCTTTTTTTTTACTTCAATGGGTCTTATGGATCAAAATCATTTTTTCTTTTCTTTTAAACATTTTAAACACTTTTTTTTTTTAAAAAAAAAATCAATATAATCATTAAAGTTACTATTAAACATGCTACATATTATATAAGTAAAGCAAAATAAATAATAAATATTAAACATTACAGATTGTCTCTTTCCATTGTCTCTTTCCTTCGAGGCTAAGTTTGAAGACTCAATATTATTGTCCACTAGTTAATTACTATTTAGTTCATTTTGTTTTGGAGATAGCTATAGATACTATATAGACACACATACTGTTTTTTTAATCAAGATGTAGCTACATTGATAATTAAAAGTGGTTTAACAGAGTCCTGCAGATTACTTTTCCATTTTGAAGATTTTCTTTCCTGGATTTGAATTTAGATGCTTCTTCCTTTTTCCATTTTAGCTTTAAAACACAGTCAAAACAAGTAGATTTTATAATTAAAATATGGATTGGCTATTTAACATGATATAAAAGTTTGATCATTATCTCTTTAAACAAATTTTGATAAACCAAATATAAATACCAATGCACTGCATACAAAGTCTTTTATTAAGAGCTGACTTGGTCATCATTAATTAACTTTAAAGAAAGAATAGTACACCCATTACAATTGATTTAGAACTTCATATTCAAGCATTGTTTTATACTTCTTAATAAGTATAGTCAATTTTCTGAGAGAAGCAGAAAAATCAGAGAAAACTTTCAGAGATAAATTGGCAAGTTAATTTGAATTAGTCTGTCCCCTCTTAGAAAAAAAATCTGTCAGTTTTCTTTTTTTAGATCTAGTTTTTCTCCAATTTTAATTAAAACCTCTCAGAAACCAACCATTTAAAGACCATCTGTTAAGTGTTAGTTTTATATTTCTTACCCACAACTCAATTTGCGAACACATGGCCCGCATTGCCCATGATTTATGAAAACCATTAAAAAAAAGATTACTGACAATTTTTGTAAAACATATTAGTTAAACATTCTTTTATTTAAAACTTAAATCTAGTTTAGAGCTGCAAATAACAAATAAAAATAAATTCATTTACACTATATTATTAAATAATATAGAACACAATATACAATTTTCTATAAAAGAGAAAAAAATAAATCTATATATCTGTATTACACACACATACATATGTATGCAGAACATTAAATAAAAAACCATTTGTTCAGATTCATATGAGCATAAAATATCCTTTATTCACATTAATATAAAATGTCTTTCCCAATTTCCTATAATTTTAAACATAGTTCAATTTCAATTTTCACTAACTTTTTTTTTACTGATAAATATTACAATTCAAGAAGACTATTTTAGACATATAAATATTTATTTTTCAAATATTATAGTGTGTATGAAAACCACTCTCCCCTTCTTTATATAATGCTAGCCATATTTTAAACTAATACAAACAGATTCTCCATATACGTGAGATTTGAACTACACAGTTATTGATTTCTCCAAATAAAACTTTTCAACTTTTCTTAAACTAATAAAAAAAATTTTCGCCTATAAATAGTTCATTTTCTCATCATTGGTTTAAATATGAAATAAACCAAGGGTCATAATATATATATGACAATAGATGGTGTTCTACCAAAAACACCGTCAAGCATAAGTTTGTTTACATAAACGTCGGAGTAAGCATTCACTATCTCTAACTTTAGTTCCACCTTCAGATCATGATTTCAAGTTATTTGCTATCGTCAGTGAAGGACAGGAATAAGAAACTAGATCTAAACACAAACTCTGAAACTGTTTCATAGATTCAGAGTTTGTGTTTAGATCTAGTTTCTTATTCCTGTCCTTCACTGATGATAGCAAATAGCTTGAAATCATGATCTGAAGGTGGAACTAAAGTTAGAGATAGTGAATGCTTGCTCTGACATTTATGTAAACAAACTTATGCTTGATGGTGTTTTTGGTAGAACGCCATCTATTGTCATAAATACAAGCGTTAGCAAGTTTTAACTTGTGTTTTTTTGTTTTTCATAAATGTACCTTTGGGGTCTTTCTTGCAATGATATATATTGCAGAGGCTTCTACTATGTGGTGATGCTGAACTGATATCAGACCCATATATCTATCTGGCTTGCTATGCTGAGTTTGAAGACATTACGTGTCTAAAAGATTTACGCTTGCAAGCTGAATAGAAACTGTTTCATAAACGCTCAGAATTTGTGTTTAGATCTAGTTTCTTATTCCTGTCCTTCACTGACGATAGCAAATAGCTTGAAATCATGATCTGAAGGTGAAACTAAAGTTAGAGATAGTGAATGCTTGCTCTGACATTTATGTAAACAAACTTACGCTTGATGGTGTTTTTGGTAGAATGCCATCTATTGTCATAAATACAAGCATTAGCAAGTTTTAACTTGTGTTTTTTTGTTTTTCATAAATGTACCTTTGAGGTCTTTCTTGCAATGATATATATTGCAGAGGCTTCTACTATATGGTGATTGCTGAACTGATATCAGACCCATGTAGCTATCTGGCTTGCTATGTTGAGTTTGAAGACATTACGTGTCTAAAAGATTCATGCCTGCAAGCTGAATAGAAACTGTTTCATAAATGCTCAGAGTTTGTGTTTAGATTTAGTTTCTTATTCCTGTCCTTTACTGACAACAGCAAATAGCTTGAAATCATGATCTGAAGGTGGAACTAAAGGTAGAGATAGTGAATGCTTGCTCTGACATTTATGTAAACAAACTTACGCTTGACGGTGTTTTTGGTAGAATGCCATCTATTGTCATAAATACAAGCATTAGCAAGTTTTAACTTGTGTTTTTTTGTTTTTCATAAATGTACCTTTGAGGTCTTTCTTGCAATGATATATATTGCAGAGGCTTCTACTATGTGGTGATTGCTGAACTGATATCAGACCCATGTAGCTATCTGGCTTGCTATGTTGAGTTTGAAGACATTACGTGTCTAAAAGATTCACGCTTGCAAGCTGAATAGAAACTGTTTCATAAATGCTCAGAGTTTGTGTTTAGATCTAGTTTCTTATTCCTGTCCTTCACTGACGATAGCAAATAGCTTGAAATCATGATCTGAAGGTGGAACTAAAGTTAGAGATAGTGAATGCTTGCTCTGACGTTTATGTAAACAAACTTACGCTTGATGGTGTTTTTGGTAAAATGCCATCTATTGTCATAAATACAAGCATTAGCAAGTTTTAACTTGTGTTTTTTTGTTTTTCATATATATATATTAACTAAAGGAAATACACAAAAAATGAAAATAAAAACACAATTATATAATTACCCTATTCATTCCGTATACTGGATGTTTATTATAGTAAATATAGAGATTTAAACTTAGGATTTTCAGTTTATATTCATCTTCCACTCCATCTCAAATAACTGATACACATGAACACACAACTAAATAATTGATTAACAACAAATAAACAGGTAATCAATGACACAAACAGCCAAACAAATAATCAATATTGTTTATATTAAGATAGGGGAGTTTTGTAATACTTTAGTCATAGAATAGTAAGTCATTGGTATAGAATTATTTTTTAAACATTAATTCCCAAGTATCTTATTTAACAAAATCTTTTCAGATACACTTAACAAACTCTTCTATTAGTCACTTGAAGACTTTCAGACAGATAAATCCCAAAAATTACTGTAATCATGTCAAATTCAAATTTCACTTGTATAACTGTCTATTTTTGTATTAAATTAGTTAAGTCATATGGTTTTGTATTTTGATTTTTTAATACATGAAAAAATCTAAAGGGACCAGTATAATTGAATTGTGACAAAATATCATGGTATGTCTTCATCTTTCTGCTGGATATTGCCTTTGTAATTTATTTAAAGACCATTTATGAGATTATTTTAAGATAAATTTTGAAATAACTAAAAACTTTGTATGTAAAGTTTAGTAAGATGCATAATTAGTTTTACATAGTAATTATCTAATAGTTATAAAAATCAAAAGAATATATTACTTTACTGTTGTATTATATGTTTTATTTTTAAAACTAGAAGATAATAACTTCTAACATAACATTAACAAAGAAAAGACATAGCATTCCAATCACTCCATCCCATGAAAATGATAGCCTAATATATTATTGCAGACACAGTATTTGGATGCATTTATATGCAGTACTATTTTCATCATCTAATATTAAGTATTCAATGTTTTTTAAAGAAATTAACTTTATTCAAATTCACAATAGAGCCAGAACAAAAACAAAAATTGGCTTTCTTAGATGTTCCTGTGACAAGACTCCCTCATGGCAAAGTCAAATCTACAGTTTACAGAAAACCCATACATACAGGAAAATACTTAGCATATTGATCCAATTACATCAAAAATACAGAATGTGGAGTTATACTATGACTATGAAATAGAGCAAAAGAAGTTTGTTCAGAAATCTGTAATTTGAAAAAAGAAAAGATTTAATTTATATAGAACAAATTTTTATAAAAAATGGTTATCCATCAGTTGGTAATAAGAAAACCTTATATAGACAAAAAAATAACCACCAAAAGGAAAAAAAAACAATTATTGGTACTGTATCCCTACAAACAAAAAATAGCAGAAAAATTAAGGAAAATCTGCAATCAGCATAACATCAGAACCGCTTTCCAGAGCCATACCACATTATGAAAAATTCTAACATCTACAAAGCCTAAACTTAAAATGCTGAAAAGCAAAAACTACATCTATGAAATATCAAGTGAATGTGGAAGAATATATATTAATGAGGCCAGTTGCCCCATTATAAAGTGATTATGAGAGTTTAAATTAATGATTAAAATAGAAAAAACAGATGTATCTAAGGTAGCAAACCATGTATGTACCAATGAACAATGCTCAATTGGGCAAATATAAAAATGTTGGATAGAGAGGGAAAGGTACAAAAATAATCAAAGAATTTTCTCACATGGCAATGGCAAATAACCTCATAAGTCAACCTACTGTGACTATATGTAATGGCTGGAAATCACTAATGAACATTGTTCTTAAGAAAAAAATCAGGATATCAGGTGGAACTTATAGATAAATATATGAAATTTCTACTAACTGTTGCCTTTGACATTGTGGACAATTGGTTAGAGTATTACCTTAAAATTCAATATTTAAGAATCTAAGTCTAGGTTCAATCCACATGCTAGTACTGTCACTGGTCAGATCAGCAACACTGGAAGAAGAGAGGGAAATAATATTTAATGTTTTCCTGAAGGTTTCTGATGATGGTGTTCTAGTTGTATTTTTATATGGGACTATTTACACCATCTTATTAATATATGTATTAAATGTCTTTAGAAAAAATGTAACTTTATTTAAATATTCCAAATACATTCAGCTGTTAGTAATAGCACATCAAACATGCTAGTAATACTAACCTGATATGCTGCTACTAACAATTTAATGTATTTGGAATATTTAAATACAGGAACATTTTACTAAAGACATTCAATATGCATATTAGATGATGGAAATAGTCCAATATAAAAATACAAGAAGAATAATATCTCTCAAAACATTGTGCTAACAGTCGAATGTAATTTGAAAATTTAAAGTTAAATTTTTCTATAAAACATTTAATATTTAATATTAGATTATGGAAATAGTTCAATATATAAATACAAGTAAAATACCATCACCATAATCCTTAAGAAAAACACAGTATTAGAATAATTTGAGATATTCTAAAAATGAGAAAGCAATTGATTTATCACAGATAAACATTTTTTTATTCACATTTTAAATACAAATTTCCATTAAAAAAGATTGTTTTTTTTTTCTAAAGTCATTCTGCTCCGCCAATCATTTAATGAAGGGATCATCTTTTTTTTATCATTATAAACTCATTTTTTGATATTTGCAATGTTTAAATAAAAATTTTAGATTACAAGTGTATATTACTACAACATAAAATTTAATTTATTGAATTCTAATATAGAATAATGGTTTTATATTAAAATCAAAAGTTCAAAACTTACAAAAGTCTCACCAGAAAAAACAAATCTATCATAGTGCAGAAGGGTTAAACTCATTGTGAAAAATGTGTGAAAAAGTATCAGACATTTTATGAGGCACAGACTCTGGAATACTATGTCCTCAGATTGATTCTAGTTTTGGTATTTCTGGAGCTCAAACTTCTTACGAACTCCAGAGCAATAAAGCCATTCACATATTTACTTTATTTATGAGACAAACTATGAATCTTAACATTCCTCTCACCTAGAATTTACTAAAAAAAGAGTGAAAGTGAGTGCATCTAACTGAAATTGACTCTTAGTGATTATGAAGATATTTCTTCTTCAAAATATCCTATCATTTAATTTAGGTTCAGATTTCATAATAGCACATTTGGTACTAATGAAATATCTCCATCAAGGTGTTGTAGTTTCATTGAAATTGCTAATTTTCCAATTGACATACTCTTTTACTTAATGAAATTGATCTTTTGGCAGTGCCACACATGCAAGTCCATTCTGTGGGGTTGTGCTGCCCCAATGCAAAATTATTTTATTTTTATTTGATTTGTTTAATTCTATAGTAAGGTTAATTAATAAATCAGTCACTAGATGACTTTATGGAGCAAATTTTGTAGCATAAATTTCTGGGATTTGTTAATTAGACTATAATATTAGCTATATGCATATGTATAATAAAAATGCCGATGAAACGGTTCTAAATACAATAAAGTTGTTTGCCTTGCAAACAGCATAGACCTATAATAATAGACCTAGTTTAACTGATAAAGCAATACATGAACTTAAATAACATCTATTATAAAGTAAAGCAATCGGTTAACATCAAGAAAATCAAGCACTGAAGAATTTGATCTTTTATTTATTCTTTTGATTATCTATTCATTTAGAATTTTTATTAAGGTGAGTCGTTTACGCCTTCCCTACAGTGTACCCCCTGGAAGCATTGCATTCCTGCATCCCAGCACAGAACGGGCCTACACACATGCTTTCTATTTTTAATCCCGTCTTTCATTAATGCATTTTCAATAGATACAAAGCTTATATATGTAATCAACGTAGACAAATAATTCAAAACAGCTGTTCTTTAAGAGATTTCAGATTGTTTTTAAATCACTTTATGGTGTGTATTATGTGTGTGTCGTTTATAATGTCACTGCACTTTTAATATTATACTTTGAACAGTTCTTTTAAGTCATTTTTTACCATTAATTACATCCAGCTATAGAATTATAATATAACAATTTCATTAATATTAGTTATAGGAGAAAAATAAAGTTAATAACATATGAATATTTAAACAAAATTTATTTTGGGATATTAGTAATAGTTTAAATTAAACTTGTATTATTCACCAGTAAGACTGACTGGTCGCAGATGTCAGAACTAATTAAACTGAAAACACAGAGGAAGTATATACGCTAACAGGTCTTGCTCGCTTAGTAACAGTTGTCTGCTTTTTTACTAGCTAATTTATTAAATAAAGGAAAAAATTACAATTAAAGAACGAATGATTTTTACACATTATAATAAAACCGTTATGTCTATTAATAATTACACAATTTGAATTTTAAATTTAAAATTAAATTTTTAATACTGATTAGAGCTAACGAGTATTACTTTTTTAAATATTAATTTTTGCTCTAAAATAAATTTTAGAAAACATTTGTTAGATATTCAGATTAATAGATAAATGTCGTCAAATGACTAATATGTAGTTATTTATATATACAGCAGCCACTTGTGAACGAGTGTGGCCATTTCAATTCAAGGAAAGGGGAGAACTGCTTTAGATATGGATTTTGCCGTGATTATACAGATCAAAATACCTCAGACACAGAATATGTTGATCCATTTATCTTTTTTATTTGTTACCTTTTAACTACTTTTCCAAAATTTTTTTTTCCTGAAATACTTTAATATTATGTCTAATGATTGCTTTCCATTATATTCAATTCTCTGCCCTATCTTCCCAATGGAAACAATCTACATTGCTCTTTGTATCAGCGATATAAGATAGCATGGATGGTTGAGGGTCGTGTGAAAGTCTGAGTTCAAACTCCTATATATCACGTATATAAGTGCAGGTATAAAAAAAGCCTGTATTATAGAAAACAAATCATATTTTAAAATGTTTTTGAAATAATAAAAACCATTATACAGTTTTATTAAAAATATATAAATTCCCCCCACAATTGGCATAATATAGAACATTAAAATTTATCATGTTTTGCCCATGCACTTTTGGCGCAGCACAGTGTCCGATTGGGATTGCTGTTCTGGTGCTCAAACTTCTTATGAAGTCCTGAGAAATAAAGCAATTAGTCTTTTTTTTAATTATGGATATGTATAATATTTCTTATTTATTGATTAGATTTTAAATCTTCATTGAATTCTATATAGTGTAACGATATATAAATATGTCGTTACATTAATTTAAAATAAAAACTTAAAAGTTCGCAAATAAAAGTAAAAAACTAAACGCTAAAATTAAAATGTTTGTTAAACGTATATACATTCGCACAGATGCTAAACTTTAAAAATATTTTTTTTAATAAATAAAAAAAGGTATTTGAATGTATTTTTTTTATAAAAAAAGATTTAAATATAAAAATAGTTTAAAAAAGAAATAACGTAAGTAAAAATAAAAACAGGTATTAATTAATTCTTGTAATCTTTAAATGGAAATGATTGTTTATAAATTGTTTGAAAAGCAAGCTAGCTTTGGGCTCTTGTATAATTAAAATGATCTGATGAAAGATAGATAAGAAAATAAAAAGAAATTAGCTTGACCAATGGAAGCACTAAACCTTGGCTCGGACCCTAACGAAAGTGATGGATTAGTGACGTTTTGTTAATTGAATCTGTGTGGATAATATAAAAAGGGAAATACAGTTTTTTCTGGAGTTCCAGCGTTGTGTGTTTGAGAGATGCGGTAGGACGCACATACCACACTCTCTATTTAAAAAAAAGAAAAATGAAAAGACTGTGATACCTTGAACCAGCTATTGCCATCTCCAGAACATTATCTTCCAATGGAGGCATCGCGGGAATTAAAAGCAGAAACCTGGACTCTTCTACCATAAGCTATATGAAATGAACAATTATTAAAATCAATTAAGAACTTTCGTCAAGTTTTACAAATTGATAAACAAGCCAACTTAAATGTTAAAACGGACTCTTATCTGACTTTTGTAAGTTTTTAAATCAAATTAATAATGTTTAATTTTATATGTTTTCCGATTGATAAAAATCATTTCCATTTTTTTTTCTCTTATTGTATAAATTATTTGTTGTTTAAATTTTAAATGATGAAATTTAAAGTTGGGTATAGACATTGCATAGATTCGTTAGCGGTTGATTATGTTGTGGTTTTCACATTCGATTAGAATATATGGGTCAACGATATCACTGCAAGCATCTTACGATGAATGCTAATGGGATTCGTATATTCCCTATGCAAGTGACATTTATCGATGACTTTGTATTTTGATCGGTTGTGTTTAATTTGGAATGTTTTTGACCGTGGAATCTGTGCAGCTGATCTGTACTCAACATTTTTAAAACAAATTTTATAAAATGCATTTGTGCGAACGTATCTAAATGTTAAATTTAAGTCGGGCGTGAATGGCTATATAGTTTTGTAAAGTTATATTAAGGGAGGGTAATCTTAGGTTATTCATTTCATAGTTGAATTGGTTCAATGGATTGGATATATTTGTGTAATTGTAGATGTAGTATGAGATCTGCTTCGGGCAGGATTGCATATATACGCCACACACCTTCTGTTTGCCTATGGATGGGTTGGTAAGTCGGCAGAAGACCGCAGTCCATTCCTATGGAGTTTTTTGTTTATTGTTCTACTTGCCAACAGATGTGACATTCCTGTTGGTGGAGAGTCAATGTCTTCTTTAATTCTACTTACTGTTCAGATGTACTTTCCTGACAGTATAGTATTTTGTGTTGTCGTATCATGCTACATTGAATACATGAATGTATCAGATGGATTGGCGCCAGTTTGGTTGCGAAATTTGTGGCCTAAGGTTAAATCATAAAAGAATATTTTCTTTTCAAATACAGATCTATGTAGTCTATTCATACTTGACTATCTAAATAAAATATTAAACTCATTGAAACTTAGTTAAATGTAAAATTAAAAGTTAATATACAAATCTAAAATGTTAAACTTATTCCTCGAATTTTAAATGTTATTTTATATGTGCGTAAATAAATATTTTTATGTGTTAATTTCTGGCAGTGGCTTTTATTTATTGATATTTAAGATATAAATTAATATATAGATTTTTATCTCTGCGTCTCCGCTGAGCTAGTGACTTGGGCTAACGATCGGAATATTTAAATAAAGTGGAATCTTAACAGCACGTATCTGCCTACTTTATAAATTTTTCTAGGCTCAAATGCCTAGATGGCGCCCTGGTAGTTGCAGATATTGTTTTTGTGGTTAGATTCGATCTTCACTTTCATTTCGATCGTTATAATAGAGTCTTATTATTTTTTTCCGAATGATCTTGATAAGATGAATCAATACCTTCATCTTAATTCTCTTATGTTTATTGTCCTATAGATAGGATCAGACTAAAATAATTTCATGCTCCAGGTAAAGTCTATATATGATGTCCCTAAGTTATTGTTTTTATACTTAAGTATTTCCTAATTGTAAGTAATCTTTTAAATTAATAATTCCACAACTGTAATATTTCTATTTATTATTTACTCAGTGTGTTACATAAAAAATCTACAAAATAATAATGATTAAAAAATACTGATTTTACATAAAATTATTCAAATGGAAGTCAATCTTTGATAATGTGCTATTTCTTAAATATCATAAATTTTCACACACTCACCCACGGTAAGAGTTTAAAAAACTTAAGTGAATCACTTAAGCTTAAAGCATAAATTCTATATACACCAACTCTTACAGACCATGCTTAAATCAGGGCTTGAGTTTAAAATGAGACACTGTCTCCTGCGATGAGTTAAATAGATTTGTACAATTGAATACTTGATTATAAAATCAGGCCATACAATAGACTCCAGCCCTGATTTAAGCATAATCTGTAAGAATTGGTGTACACTGTATATAGAATACAATAGTCAAATATGTTTAAAAATACATATATACAAGCAACAAAGATTACAAATTATAAAATTATTATATAAAAGCCTTTTTCAGCAAATTATGTTTTTTTGCCCTTTACAATATGTCTCCATGATTTAAGGCACATACAGCGACATCTATATCAATACATGAGAGAAGATAGATAAACAAATGGATATTTGACATGATCTATTATGTGATTTTTCCCCCCTCAATTCTACTACAAAATTACTCTGTTATATATATTGAATGGATATATATCCACATATATTAATTAATTAACTATCCATTCTTTATCCATTAACCACTTATTATTTAACTTAATGGATGTTTTGTTTATATTCATGCAGTTGTTTTTATTATACATGATGTAGTTTGTTTCATATATTTTACATCTATTAACATTTTTAATATAATCAAGAACACTTATATTATCAATACAATTTATTTTATGTCCATACTGCAAATAATGAACATATAACGCAGATCTATCATCTTTCCTAGCAATAGCATCATTGTGTTCTTTAGCTAAAGAACACAATGATGCTATTGCTAGGAAAGATGATAGATCTGCATTATATGTTCAGCTAAAGAACACAATGATGCTATTGCTAGGAAAGATGATAGATCTGCATTATATGTTCATTATTTGCAGTATGGACATAAAATAAATTGTATTGATAAGAACACAATGATGCTATTGCTAGGAAAGTTGATAGATCTGCATTATATGTTCATTATTTGCAGTATGGACATAAAATAAATTGTATTGATAATATAAGTGTTCTTGATTATATTAAAAATGTTAATAGACGTAAAATATATGAAACAAACTACATCATGTATAATAAAAACATCTGTATGAATATATACAAAACATCCATTAAGTTAAATAATAAATGGTTAATGGATAAAGAATGGATAGTTAATTAATTAATATATGTGGATATATATCCATTCAATATATATAACAGAGTAATTTTGTAGTAGAATTGAGGGGGAAAAAAATCACATAAGAGATAATGTCAAATATCCATTTGTTTATCTATCTTCTCTCATGTATTGATATAGATGTCACTGTATGTGCTTTAAATTGTGGAGACATATTGAAAAGGGCAAAAAAACATAATTTGCCAAAAAAGGCTTTTATATAATAATTTTATAATTTGTAATCTTTGTTGCTTGTATATATGTATTTTTAAACATATTTGACTATTGTATACTTAAAGTGCAACATAAAAAAAGAATTGGTTTTAATTCTGATTCTTTTTCTGTATAGTAATTTCGACTGTATATAGAATGTATCCTCTAAACTTAAGTGATTCACTTAACTTTTTTAAACTCTTACAGGCGGGCGAGTGCGTGAAAATTTATAATATTTAAGAAATAGTGCATTAGCAGAGATTGACATCTGGTTTGAATAATTTGAAAGTGTTCAGTGCTTTATAATAATAGATTTTACATAGTAATTTTAATTTAATGAAATATAATTTATTTTTTTCTGGATTTTAAATAGGTTAAGGCTTTATTATTCCACTAATGTCTATTTTCTGGGCAATGAGCATTTTCTATGGGTCATGAGGCTTAAAATTTTGATCTCTCACTTTTATGCAGATAGTATTCTTAAATATATGGCTAACTCTATTAATTAAAGACCACCAATTGTACTATTTGAATATTTATTTTTCTTAGAGTGGAAAAAATTATAACAATGCTTCCATTGTCAAATAATTATTGTTGAAGAATTATAGACTCTAAGAACTGACCTTAGTTTTGATAGTCCTATGCATGGTTTTTCAGGTAAGCTATTCCACAATCTGGCATTCCATATAATCTCTTAGTTTTGTATATATTTTTTAATATTTTATTTCTAATATTTATATTGGATAACAGCAATGTAGCAAGATATTGAAAATAGATGATCACATTAGTCTCAATGGCTAATTGTAAATTCTGCAATGCAATCATAAACTATTCCTATATATTATGATGAAGATTTTACATAGTTAGGGATGAGAGACTCATTTCCAAGAAGTATAAGCTACAAGCTACATTGCTGGAAATACATTTTTCAGTTCTGAAGGCATTCAAGATATTACTGCAAAAAAAGTAAAGAAATTTGTGGATGACTTAAATGGAATTAAAGAGATCTAAATATTTAGTTGTCATTGCTTGCTTTTGGGAGGGAGGGTAATACAAATTTTCAAGGGCAATATCACTATTTCAGTTTGAGCATATGGGCTATAAATACATAAAAACTAATACTGCAAAGACAAAAAGATATCATTTACATAGTAGCACCTTAGAAGGAAGAAATTATGACATCTTAGAAGTTAATAAAGAAAGGCAAACTGCATTTGAAAATTATTATTCAAATTAAAAACAGAAAACACCTGCTTTTATTTGCTGATATGAATAATATTAGAAAGGATATTATAAAGATAGTTCTGAATACAGTTCTATGACTAATCAATCAATATCAGTTTTATTTATTGAATATCAATTCAGAGTTACTATAACACAAAATTATAATTCAACATAAAAAAATTGAAGCAAAAATTGAAAATATTTGTGGTTAGGTGCAGAAAATACAACTATCAAGCTTTCAATTAAAATATACTTCTGATGATTGATCACTTGAGTACTAAAGTAAAAATGAAAAAAAAAACTACTATTGTTCAATATTGACTGGGGGAGAATGTTTAAGCTTTTGGAAATTCAGTAATCTTTTTATTGAAATAGTATCAACTATATGTCCAGAAATGGCAGAAATTAGTTTTGATAGCAAAAACTTTTGTGCAAATCACAAAGAAAGAGCCCCAAGCTCTTTGAACAATTTTGCTTTATGATAATAATGACAATAATGAATTTGAGGAAAAAGAGGTAAATTGTTATAACTGAAACAGCATCAGATTAAATGGAATGGAAAATATTTATATCTTCAGTAATGGAAAGTGAGATCATATTAGACCAATGACCAAGCCTAAAAGATAAGACATGATTTGATGTTATTGCATCATTTTTTATCACAAAACTAAGTAATAGTTAATAAACTCACTATCCAAATTATGCCAATGTAAAAACTATTCAATGTCATGCAGTTTGGAAAAAAAATCTAATAGCAAATGAATGTATCTCAAAAGAATTTGGTAAATTATTATACCACTTCTCTTATATCATGCATATTGAAAGGGAATGATTTTTATTAATGTACATTTGGATATTTGTAGAGGCTAGAGATTTGTGAGAAAACTTCATATGATTTACATATTTTAACAATAAGTACAATTAATTTGAGCATGCCCAATTATAGAATTTTCAGATCAAAATAGGTGTTCCAGAATTATCATTATCCTTATAATGAATCCTTTAAAAGTAAGTTTGAATCCTATGTTCTGTCTATTGATTACATAAGCTTGCAATAGATGGCTCTGGGCCAAATTTACTCCTTATTCAAATTTAAATATTAATAACCACAAAGACAACTATTTTTTAATTAGTTTAAAATTATATTCAACTCCTATTTTTACACTGACTCAATTAATATTTACAAGACAAAGCCAGCTAATAATTCACTTTAAATAAATATTGTGAAAGATTATATCATAATCTTTATGCAATATATTTAAAAACCCCACTTCTCATAAATCCATATATTAATAATGTTATAAGCCTCGGAATATCAATATCTAATTCACTGTGCAAATAAAAGTTTACTATTCTGTTCTGCAATCCAAGTTCTGACACAGAAGCAAATTTATATGATAATAAATGTAGAAATGAAATTTCATTTAGCGTGGAAATATTCGACCTCCAATTAAATTGTTACTAAATGAGTCAATTTACAATATTACATCCACATTGACTGGATTTCCATTCTCCCATTTATTATTGTATAAATCCACTTCTTATATGAGCACATATGATGCAGATAAAAATGGATATATCGTTCGTTTGATAAAAAATTTAAAAACTGATACTTTGAGATTCTGAATGTTATTAATATACAGTGTTGTGATAAATTAATGTTTGAGTATATTTTATAATATTTGATTTAAACTCAGACTTTCACACGACCCACTACTCTCAGTGCCATCTCATATTGCTGACCCACCTGATTACACAATATGAGATGGCACTGAGAGTAGTGGGTCGTGTGAAAGTCAGTTCGAATCCTGCATATATTACATATATAAATGCAGGTTTAAGCCTGTACAATGTAGTAATATTTGATGCAGTAAAATTATAATATTGCGTATTGGAGGTCGCTTAGATCTTTTCCAAAGTTATTAAAATGAATACTAGGCTTTGAAAATATTAACTGAGTCGATTTAAAAAGGAGTTGGCTTTTACCATGGTAAATGAAATTTCATTCTCACACTTATTACAACTTCATTTTCTATATGAGCATTTAGGCTATTAATAGAAATGATATTAAATTGACTTACCTATTGATTTAAATATTGATTTATGAGACATGGAACGTTATTAATGCACTGCATAATGAAGAGTGGTTATGTGTGTCTACAAGTGAATTTTTAGATGAGGGAAGCGATGAAAATATATTGTTTAAATGAAAAAAATGTTTAAATTTTTGTGATATTTCATTTGAATAAAATAAATAAATAAATATTTGGTTAAGCATAGTGATAGAGATAGATTTGGTACTAAAGATTTCTAATTTTTAATCACATTACTTCCCAAACAACTAAACATTCAATCAGTTTATATTAAAAAAATAAATAAATTAAATATTCTCTATAGAAAAGGCAAATGGCAAATAGCATATAACTTATAGATATATGAGTTAGCAGCATATTGGATAACATGAATAATCAACTACAAACCTAGACAGTAAGGATACTAAGTTTTAAGAAATCTTTTCTAATGGTATAAACTTCTTTTATAAAAAAGTTAAACTTGAGAGCTATGGTTTCTTTGTCATCAATAAGTAACTGCTATTGTCTTGCAAATAAAGAGTGTTACTTAATGCTTAATAATAAAGTTTAAAAACACTCAAGAAAATAGGCATGATAAGGGAGTAGTAAAATTAAATAAGATAGTTAATATTTTAGTGAAAATTAAATTTTCCATAATAAATGCAATAAAATGGAATAAGATGGTTACTATGGTTATGCCCTTTGATATAAAAATGATATCTGAATTAATTACTATAATATAACAAATGAAAGTTGTACAAAGTCTTTAAACATTTTGGATTGTGCAAGATATAAATCCTTCACAAAAATGAAACTTGTTGAAATACCTTTCTTTAGAGAGTTTACAGCTACCAAAGACCAAGCTATCACATTCAAAAAGAGGTGAAAAATTAACTTATGTAATCAGTATTGTTCTTCTCTAGTTCATCAAAAAGATTGTTTTATTGATTATGAACTATTCTAGAATGCATTGTTATTACTGAAAAGATTAACATCATATGAAAATTATTATCTATACTGTGGATGCAGTGCAAGATTTTTAGTGAAAAAAGGAGATTATTTCTATAGTGTATTGAATGAAGTTGTGTAAAAGTATAAAAAAGAGTGGTTGTCTAACAGCTGATAGTAATATGAAAAAAAAAGAAGTACATAGATAAAAATTATAAAGTCAACTAGCAATGAAGGTAGAATTATTAATTTGTGTAGGATGTCTATATTTGTGATTTCTAATACTAAGGTTGTACATTGAGTCTGTTATAAAATCATTTCAATTTCTACTGATTATTACATAGAAATTTAAATTGATCATTTTTCAATTAGAAAAGATGCACCATATAAAGATGGTAACCAACTTATAATAAAACTATTGTTTGCAAATACAATAATTTACATAGATATATTTTGCCATTTTTAAGCAATGGCTTAAGAAAAGATTATCCAGTGTTAATCTCTTTATACATGCTGAGTATACTTTCACTGTCATTAAAGCCAGAATCATAACAATCATGAACTGCAGGATGTGTCATGATATTTATATAATGATATTAGTATAAAATGAAAATAAAAAAGACTTATATTATAAAAAACTGGGAAACATTTATAGATTAGTAAATTACAATAGAGAAGGCAGAAATTCTTGATGCAAGGGGTGTAGTCCATTTTTGAAGAAATATTAAACGCTAAATTAAAGACGATTAAAGGAAAAGAAATACAAGGTTTATCTAGAATTGATATTTTTCAAAAAATAATGTAAAAATTCAGGAAAAATAAATGATCAAGTGAATATTCTGATAGCATAATCAAAATCAGAAGTAGGTTCTACTAATAAAATTTTATACTCCATAATAAAAACAGGAGCTTAAAAGATTGCCACGAACCATGTTTAGGATATCTGACTCCTAAGAAGATACAAGCATTGATTTAGATTATCTATATGAGAAGAGGTGGGTGAGATCATCAGATACCTATAAAATATCAAAATCTTAGAGTCTTTATAGAAACACTAGAAACAGATTCTATATTTTAGCTGAATTACTTTTAACTGTTATCTAATAAAAAGCCTAACATCCTTCAGAAAAGCGATAATGATGGGGATGACCTTACTTTCTTAAACTGTCCATTTTTCAAGTAATAAGTATTTAAGGCTTTTTTAAATTTTATTTCCTAGTCTAGATATGAATCTATTAAAAATTAAGTTGAATGGCTACTTAAGTTGTTATGAGTCAAATAATATGCTTTTTGTGAAACAAACAAAAAAAAAATACATCTAGCTTCGATTCAAATTTAATTTATTGGTATCGCAGATAGTTCATTAAGCAATTCACGTTAAGAATTTCACCTTTACGTGTTAATGTCTACGAAATATTTTAAACTAAAAAGCTTCAATTCATTTATAGATGATTTGCTATTCTCCATTCATATTATAAATTTTAAACGTTATTAGTACCCTTGTCAATCAAATATATATTAAAACTTTCAGCTTTTCATTTCCTTTTCTATCTTTAACGACATAATAATTAAAAGTTAGATAACCATGCCAGTATATACAGAAAAACCAATAATTAATCGCATCTCTATGGCCAATGAATCCTTTCCATATGTCAAATGAGTAATTGTATTCAAGGATGGGGGAAAAAATTAAGACCCTTGAAAAGTGTATTTACATATATTATGCTTTAACTTATAAATTGCATGACAAAAATTGAATCCCATCTTTCTATGCATAAATAAGCAGCTTTTAAGTTATTTACTTGTCTGTTTGTAGTATGAATGACCAATTTTGTTGCAAATAATTAAATTGTCTTCACACACACACATATATATATATATGATATATGTATATTAATGTGGGATTAGTAAGTATATTAATTAATAAATAGACAAATGTACGTTAATAAATGATATATATTTGAAAGATTCGCGCTAAAATGTTTCTGAATAAACATAAAACACGAGTCAAAAATTTTTTTTCTAAATATATTTTTTAAATCCAAAGCACTTTATAAAAGATTTAACCTGTCTTATTTTTCTAATTTAATTTGCATGTAGAAAACATTTAATTGTAAATGGTTTAAGTAAATGCTAGTAATTGACTATACTGTAATTAGTGCAAGCAGGATATTGCATGTGAAGATTAATTTTTATAGAACAATAAAATATTTAACTTTGCTATGCAAAATTAAGTTATTACGAAATTAGCGTTAAGTGCGTTCGACATTATAAAACTACATTCAATTAGATTTATTATTTCAAGTAATTCCTATTACTTTTAATAAATTAAAACTACAATATGTGAAATAACTAATAAGTATAATAAATTTCGATAAATTTTGTTTATACTTTGTAAGTACTTTAAATTCACTAAAGTACTTTGGTCAAATAATAAATAACACTTAATCATCGTCTATGGAAATTTGACATTACTTATGAAACTTTTAATCTATGTATCATTTTAATATTTAGAGCTATATCATACACTTTAATGAGTCAATTACATCATTAAGGAGGCGTGCCTGATTTAATGATGATATGGTGTGGTGGAGTTTGAAACTCAAGATACATAGATCATTGTCTAATTTCTGTCACTTCCAATACCAAACATTTATGAACTCTAGCGCATTAAATCATTCGAGTATTATTATTATTATTATCAACAATAGAATGCATATGTTATATTTAATATCTATAGTTTTTTTAATATATATATAAAATTTAAAATAGAGTACAGCTCATTTAAAATTACATTTAAAGAGAAAGAGTTGTAGAGAAAGAGACACAAAATAACCTCTATGATTATTCAGAATAGTCTTTAAGTCATGAATTAGAAATGTAAATGTGTAAGAAATATAATAATTATGTGAAAAATCTGTAAATAGAAATATTAAACAATTGTTAAAAAAATAGAAGTATATTTAATCTACTTTTCTATAATAGTAACAGATAATTTTATTACAAATTTGCTACTTCAGTTTTTATTAGTTTCAAATGGGATTAAACACTGTATTTATGTTATGATATAAAGATATTTATGCATAGGTGCCAAGGTTAATTGTGCTTATACAGAGCTAATAAAAGGGGTGTGTGTGTGTGTGTAACACTATAAGAATCTCTACTATCTTTCTATTTGAATAACAAAAATGTAATTTTTGTGATGTAGCAAGTAAAGTACATGTGTATAATAGGTTTATATAAATGTTTTCTTACAGAAGCACAAACACAGACATATATATTGTAACTGAATGGAATGAGAGAGGTATACATGGAGTTACATGGTTCCACAATTGGGTAGCCATTTGTAATGGTACACAACATATTAGAGCTGAATTATGAGGAGATAGGAAACCACCATCCTTCCCATATAATAAATCAAAAGGAATACATATGAATGAAATAGCATGAGAGGTCAGCAAAAAATAAACTAACTACAAGTTATCCCAGCATTAAATAAAAAAATAAAATCATTCATCATTATGAACAATCAACAATCAGCCTTGTGACTAATTTGAAATGGGTCCAACACAGAGAGTCTACCTATATAGTCACTGCCAAACTTGGACAGCTTATATAAACAATAATTTGGATGCACAGAATTTAGTCCTAATCCATCAGAATATTACAAATATCAAATAATGCTGATATACTGTAACACACAGATCACCATCAATGGTTTGGCCATATAGTACCATTACTGCATTGGTAAATTATAAATTTAATTTCTAATAAATAAAAAATAAAATGAGTTATAGTGCATTTACTTTAAAGAATAATACACTTTTGCACCATACAATGTTATCATCTGGAATCCAAACACCAGTCTAAACCCCTAATTCATAAACTAACTGTTATGCTCTAATCTAGCTCAGGAAAAAATAACTCTATGAACTGTTACTATGAGCAAGAGATAAATAAATAAAATAACTTATTCTAAATCACTTTAAATAATTCATAGATTTGCCCTACTATAATTAAATAGTTTTAATTCAAACCTAAATTGAAAATGGGATAATTTAAAAATCTTTAAACACTAAGCTGTTTTGAAATAAAGACACACACTGTCAATTTATGTAACAGATAGCTGAATAGAATAAAGACACTAAGTCTAAAAGATTTTTTAAAACAATTATTTAATAACTAACTGATTAACAATAAACAAAATTAAAAAAAAAATGATATTATAGTATGAAAATTTAAACATTCATTTTATCAAAAAAATAAAATTTAGTTTCATAAAAGTTATAATTAACCAGTTGATTTCTATACATTAAATTGATTAACTTTTAATTCATTAAGTTATTTCATTAAATAACCAAAAATAAGATTTTTAGAATCAGAGATAACAGTCTTTGACTAAGATTAATTAACCAATTGTTAAGCTTGGGGGGGGGGGAGAAATTAAATGAATGAAAAGAACATGTTTAAAAAAATAGATTTAAAAACATATTAAATTTTCTAAAAAACTCTTTTATAATTTTGAAGAGATCATAAAATGAATTTTTAAAAAATATGTTTCACAATTTGAAAATACCAATTTTAAGAAAAATATTTAAAATTATCAATTTTTATATTTATAAATTAATACTTTTATATTAGACAATCTTTTTATTATTTTTATAAATGAAAACACAATATACACACAAAAATAGCTATAACCATGGTATTATTCTTCTGTACAGTCCTTTCCATTATAATTTCCAGTTTTTCCAGATGAGTTTTTCCCTTAAAGGCTTCTGCACATGTAGATTGTTAATTTGTCATTTTCTTGGTATACAGTATTTTCAGATTAACCAACAGCAAATTTTATCTATTTATTTTCACTAAAATTTTCAGGTGGTATTAACACATACAGAGACTCATGCTCTTGGTTGAAGATAAGGTTTGTTGCAGGCTACTTCAGGAGTAACCTATTCTTTACATTTTATTACAGAGGCAGATTACATAGAGGAAGATGATGTCTAACTTGTAGCTGAATTTAGCATATGGTTTTCATTGTAGAAATCATTTCTACAACTAAACTCATAACATGCTGTTCTGTAAAACAGCTTGGTCAAGACTCCTGCTGCAGTATGCAATAGCTTGGTGAATACTACTGCTTTTTTCTTTATCAGCTGTACCAAGAACTTCTTTTTTCATGTTGTCTTCTTCAGTAGCTGGATTAAGACTTAACTGTTCTCTTCAACAGCTAGATTAGGAAAAATATCTTTTTAACCAGATACTTAGATCTTCTGACTTATTCACACTTTTCTTAACATTTTTATTTATATAAAGTTCAAATAATAGGTTTTATAAAATAAAAATGATCAATATATATATCACTACATTAAATGTTATGTATATCACTATAAACTCATCAACACTTCTTTAACACTTTAAGCAAATAATTTTATTTATTATAACAGTTTCGACTGTACTAGCAGTCTTTTTCAGATCTTAACTTTCCTTCTACATTCACATCTCCTCCATCTTTCTTTTTTATTAAGGTAGAAGGAAAGTTAAGATCTGAAGAAGACTTCTAGTACAGTTGAAACTGTTATAATAAATAAAATTATTTGCTTAAAGAAGTGTTGATGAGTTTATAGTGAAATATAAAAAGAAGCAAAATATAGAGGGAGAAAAAAGAAATAGATAAGAGTTATATGTTGTGTCTAGTGTATTAGGGCTATTATATTTCTTAAACTAAATATATGGACCAAAATATTGATAAAAATTAAAGCAACACAAAATATTTACATCCAAATACAAATTTATTTACTTTAATTTCAAAATTCATACTTTTCAAAGAAATAAATCTCCCCCTCCCCTTTAAAAAAAGTATTAATTTTTTAGGAAATTATAGAACTCAGAGCAATTCACTTCTGTTTAGAAGACATTTAATGTTTTCAACTAAAAGTTAGTTTCAATCAGCAAAACAAATATTGTTCACTAGACGAAAAACAATATATAGGTAGTTCAAAATTCTTACACCCGAGGGTGTTCCTTTGCCCACTAAAAGTAATATGATAATAGTAAGGAAAGTAGTTTATTGTTTAAGGCTCGAACGGGATCTTTAGCTATAAAAGAATATACATGTAAATGGAAAAAATATGGATGATTTATTTTGTAAATTATGTAAGGAAGGAATAGAAAATATTAGGCATTTGTTAATTGAATGTAAATATTTGAAAACAGAAAGGGTACATATAATGAAGTTGTGGAAAAATAAATATGAAAAGAGTGATTATACAGAAAGTGAATTATTGGTTTTTATGCTGGGTTTGGGAAAAGATAAGAGGGATTTAGATATAAAGGTTATAGAGTTGACAAAGACTATGTTGTGGAAATGGGATAGAGCAGATTATGGGTAAATTTAGAGTGGGGAATGTACAATAAAGTGGCTAACAGGTTTATCTGGGCATAATTGCTGAGATATTCTTGACTTCGTTTAAGGAGAAGCCATAATACATCACATCACATCACATCAATATTTACCATTATTTTTATTCAATTTATATAATTGAAGGATTGATAATTTTATATGTGTAATTATATACATATATGTGCATATAAATATGTTTTTTTTTTATAATTACTGATGTAAAATACAAATGTGCATATATAGAGAATATGTGCATAAATAAAGGTATACAAGAATGTCTTGATTAGTATGGTTTTGATTAGTATAGTTTCTCCTACATTACGGTATTAAAACAATAGAACAACAATCCACTAAAAATTGTGTTATTCATCATTTTCAGCTTTTACAAAATTATGATCATCCCTTTTGTAAGCAACTAAACAACCATGAGTGCAAAAAAGAAAAAGTTCTTCTGGAAACAACACACAAGTGGTTAACATTTGAACAAAAACTTGATATAATAAAGTTTCATGAAGAAGGTGTTTCCTTGGTAAAATACCCAAGAAAAAGTAATGAACGAATCATCAGTTGGATAAATTATTAAAAAGAAAGATCAATATAAATCACATGGTACAGCTATGGCATCTTATTTATCTAAATCAATAACTAAAAACAGAAACCATTTAATGGTAGATATGGAATGGCTGTTATCGATATGGATTGAATATTTAAATCAAAAAAGAATTCCTCTATGTCAAATGGAAATTTAAGTCAAAGTGCTTAATCTTTACAATGACTTGAAAGAAAACCAAAAACCAGAAAATGAAGAAGCAGGGGAAATTAGTGAAATTTTTACAGCAAGTCATGGGTGGTTTTTTCATTTTAAAAAGTGAACTAGCATTTATAATGTCCACATTGTAGATGAAAGTGCAAGTCCAGATAAAGATGCTACTTTAAAATATTCTCAGGAATTAAATGAAGTTATAGAAAAAGGAGGCTATAATGATGAACAAATATTTAATGTTGATGAAACAGGAATGTTTTGGAAAAAATTACCAACATGAACTTATATAGCAGCAAATGAAAAGACATGCCCTAGATAGAAAATTTCAAAAGATCACCTAAAACTTTTATTGGGTGGAATTGCAGCAGGAGATTTTTTTAAAAAACTTATGCTTGTGTACCATGCTGAAGATCCTAGATGTCTTAAAGGTTTCCAAAGAACACTCTTCCCATATTGTGGCACTCAAATAAAAAAGCATGGGTCACAAAAAAATTATTTGAATATTGGTTTACCAACTACTTTTGTCCTACAACAGAACTTCATTGCAGAGAAAATGGTTATGATTTTAAGATTTTATTGATCTTAGATAATGCACCAGGTCATCCAATTGGACTTTGTGATTTAAATGAACATGTAAAAATAAGTTTTCTTCCACCAAATATTACTTCATTAATTCAGCCACTGGACCAAAGTATCATTGCAACTTTTAAGGGCTATTATTTGTGCAAAACTTTCACACAAGCCATAAAATCCACAATGGAGGAAAATTCTCAAACTTTAACTGAATTTTGGAAGAATTATAACATCAGAAGTGCTATTGAAAACATAGGAGAAGCATGGTTTGAAGTTATAGCCAGTAATATGAGGGCAGTATGGAAACATATATCACATTGTGCAAATGATTTCATTGGTTTTGAAACCCATTTTGCTAAAGTTACAAATAACGTAGTAGAAATTGGAAAAGAACTTGGTTTTGAAGAATTAGATTCCACCAATATGGTTGAGTATATTGAATCAAATACAAAAGACTTGGATATTGAAAATTTTATTAATATAGAAGAGCAATGATCCTATGAAGAACATGAGACCAACTTAGATAGTGCAGAGTTACATGAAGTTCCTACAAAAGAAATAACAGTTGAAGAATTTGAGAAAATTACTAACATGGTTAAAACTCTTTCCAACTATATTATGGAAGTTGATTCAAATATTAAATGGAGCTTTACAATCCATTGAAATATCAACCCTACAATTTGATGCTACAAAGAAATGTATGAAGAGAAGAGGCCAAGCGTTGTTAGCTGAGAGGTCATCACAGCTGCCTTGCAAGCAAGTAGTTGGTTGCAGACGCTTGTGGGTTCGCGTCTCGGCCGGTGCTATGACATATGAAAAAAAAAAATCTTTTAAAAAAGATAAGCTTTTAAATTTATTTATGTCATTTTATTATTTATTCATATCATTTTATTATTTATTTCAAACATGGAAATCATCATTAATATATCGATAATTAAAAAAAGTGCTGACAAAATTTATTGGAACCAATTACCATTTTTCTTATAGTTTTCGTTCATCGATTAGTACGGTTTTAAATATATTGCCAGAACCAATTAACATCGCTAATCGAGGCATTCATATATATATATATGATAATTTAATAATTAAGAAAAATTAAAGACGTGATTTTTGTATATATAAATTGAATGCATATTTAATGTTTGTAAATATACATACTCATATGTGTGTTGAATACTGATATTAAAAACATAAGCGTATCAGCGTCCATTTAATATAAATGCATTTATCAAAGGCAGATCTAAAGAATATTGTTAGATAATCAAAACTGTAAAGAATAATATTAATAAAAGGTTTTGTATAAATAAAAAATTTGATTATATATAAAAACAATGCAAAAAAAATGAATATTTAGTAGATCATCATAAAAATGTAAGTATAATGTAACATTTTTTATAAATTAGAAAAAAAAAAAGGTTTAAAAAAGAATAAGAATGAAAAAAATTGTATTGCTTGCATATAGTAGATTAAAAGTTAATTAAAACATAATCTTATTAGGAAAAGTAAAATATAATATACAATAGTAGTTAGGTAATATTTACTAAGGCAATAAACCTCAGGCAATGTGCGCTTGAAAATGCGAAGGTAGGGACCTCTACAGGTTTTAACCACAAGCTTATGCTTTGGAATGGAACCGGCAAAAAAAAAAAAAAAAAAAACTGACTTTAAATTTTATGATTTTTTATTTTATTGGTATTAAGAAATGCGTTAACTATATTAACAGTTATAATAAGACTGATATTTAGAGAGAGTGACAAAAAGGTTTTTTTTTTAAAGTTATAATAATCAAGTAGTTTACTGATCAAAAGTTTATAAGTTCAAGCATCATAAGAGGCAAAACTGGAGATATGATCCATGGGCTATGAGTCCCAGAGCCTGCACTCCATTCCTGCACTAAGATATATATGGCATTACTCAAAATGCAATGATGATGACCAATCCTTAAAAGAAGATCGATATGGATATCATGCTGATATTAATTTGAAAATGTAATGGCTTTTGATACTTCCAAATATATATGAACATATACATGCATATAAATCGGATAGAAACCATAGATTAAAAAATTACATAATATTATATATTTTACTGCTGAAGAGACTCAAAATCATTAGAAAAATTCACACACCAAAACAAGATTCAGATTAAACTTAATATGATTATGAAATTTGGCAGCTTTGGTATAAAAATTATTGATTGTGGGTATTAAAACAGGCAGAACTCTCCATACAGTAGTTTTGCCTCTTTTAATAACAGTTATGAGCAAGCATAAGAAGTGGTGATCATGTGACATTTAGAGGTTACAATATGGATAACAAATGCTCATTTGTTAATATCACTCTATGTGAAATTTTAATTATCTGTAGAACATGAACTTAATTCTGACATTAATATGTACTTTTATTCATAGTTAATATTTTCACAGCAAATCTGCACATTTCAGAAAAAATGTTTAAGAATAGGGAAACAAGAAACAGTTTCACTTCTACACTTCTTTGTAAACACCATGCTATATCAATTTTCAAGTTCTATTTGATATTTTTTCCCACCTTATCAGTATACAACAACAACAACAATAAAAAATTAGTTTCAAACAGTAAAATATTATTTTGAAACATTGAAACCCATCAAACCACATTTAAAACTCAGACAAAAATTCCAGAAAATTTGAGATTTGTTGAAATTATGAGAATTTAATGAATCTTTATATTTTTATGAATTATAATATTTTACATTGTCTCCACATGTGAATTTCTTTTAAAAATGTATCTTTACTCTTACAGTTTAAGTTCAGTTCATTTAAATGCCTCCAAGTATTTACAGTATTTCATAACTCTATATCAGAACATCCAATGAATTTGCGTATAAAATATAAATATTCTTGACATATTTAGTTTTCAATAACAATAAACTATCAGTAGTTTAAACTTTAAGGATATGTAAAACATACTCCTTTTTTAAGGAAAGCACATTCTGGACTCTACTTTTATTTATTTTATGCATAAACAGTCATGGAGTAAAAATAATCCTACTTACTATTACAAGCAGCTTTATTCTGGACATAAAATAGATGATGCTACAAAAGTACTAAATCTTTAAATGATCTAAAAGATTCAAAAAGAAGACAAATATATGAAACATATTATATTAAGCATAACTGAAATAATTATATGAATATTTATAAAATTTTAATTAATTTAGTCAATTAAAAATGAATGGAAAATTATATGAAATAGTTTATATATATATAGTTGTATAATGTATGTATTATTTATTCTGTATATTGTTAGATTATAAAGTTAATCCTTTGAAATTATATTGGATCTCTATATAAAGGTTTTATTCTATTTTACTGATATTTTTTTACAAAATTGTTATTTTACTTTCATTATAGAACACTAGATGGTGTTCCCATCTCCAATAATTGATTAAAGTTAAAATAGCTGATTAACATTTGAAAAGGGCATGAAACCATGTGCTAAAAAGGCTTTTTGTGTGTAATTATTATTAATATATATATCATAAGTATATTCTCTTATTCTTTTTCACTTTCTTTGCATATCTTCATATCATCATATATATATTGCTTATAATACTTCTTTCATATACACTTCAATGCAAACACATTTTCTTAAAAAACTTATTTATTTTCCTTAAAACAGAGGAGGATCGATAAAGCACTGATGAAGACTGCTGGACAATTGAAACTGTAAGGAAAATAAAGAAGTTTTTTAAGAAAATTTGTTTGCATTGAAGTGTATATGAAAGAAGTATTATAAGCAATATATATATATATACATTTATATTTATGTAACTATTGTATATAATTTTTATTATAATTTACCTGAAAGATTAGCATAATGAATTGTATGAATTTCCATTCTTGATATTAATCTGAAGGTATTATTTTTGAAAAAATTCAGATTCTGTCTTAAATATATCTTTATATATTGTATTGACAATAAAAGAATAATATAAAGTAAAATTTTATTCACAGTAAACATTTTTATTTTTAGATTACTTGTAACTTTTTTATTACTATCTTTCTCTCTATGTTTATTAATTTGATTTTACTATTTAATATAATGTTTAAACTATTTTCATACTCTAATTGTTTATTAAAGAAAAGTAATGTTGAGCAATATATAGTATTTATAGATATAATTAACCTATTCATTCAGTATACTGAATGTTTACAATAATAAATAGAGGAATTTGAACTTAGGATTTTCATTCTATATTCATCCTCACCCTATCTCAAATAATCAAAATACGACCATCCACATGTGAAAAAGATAAATAATCCCCAATATATACTCAATTTTAAAAAAATCTTATAGTCTTGTGGAGATACATCTGCATGTCATATAATCAATTTTAAGATTCAAACCTAGCCAATTAATGTAAAATTGTTTCAGGCCACAAAACTCCCTCATTTTCAAAACAGCTAACTATTCAATAATGGTCAGTAAATAAATACCTAGTTATTATTCATTAAATGAGAAAGATCCCATGTTAATTTGGACTGGTCAGGTAAGTGGAAATGCATTTATTGCAAAAATATAAATATGTAATTTTAATTTGTGGTTTTCATCATTGATGGGAGAGGTTATCTCCATCCTAAGATCCATTTACTGTAAGCTTGAATAACCAATGGACTTCAGACATATTTCTGGTTTTAGTCTTATTGAGTGAAGATTAGGATTTGAAGCTGATACTAATTTACTCATACATTTAATAGTTGCTATTTGTTTTTTTACACTACTGAAAAAGTTCAGGTGACATTGGTGGTGGTGGAAAAAATGTTAAAGCTTTTATATGTTATTTTTATCAGTGATGATTATAATGTAAAACTGGAATTAATGTATTCCTGCATCTAGCAGCCATCTTTTATTCCTTTATATTATTGAAGAAAGGTATTTGTTAATTAGCCGCTGTACATTGCTTGGTGGCACTGTTTCTGTGTAAAAACACAGAATAATACCACTTATGCAGCCAAACCTAAGGCCACTACGATTTGTAGTAGCCATTTATGTGGCCAAGTGATAGTGGTTTAACATGGCCAATTCTTCTGCATCTGAACCTATGGCTAATAACAACACTATGATCATAATAGCCATTTAATTGTGCCTTGCGGTCTCACTTCCTATGCATATATATAGGGAAAGTGTTATAATTTTAGAAGTAATGAACTTACGAATAAGTATACATTTTTAAAATTCTATACCTGATGAGTCATAATACAATGCAAAAAGAATTCATACGATTATCTTCTAGAATATTTGAAACAAGCAGAGTACATTAATACACAATGTATATATACGAACCATATATAGTAAATAATACAAGTTGAAATGTTAAACTTTTAACATTTGTACAGCTGTTTATATCTCACAGTCATTTTTAATTAAAATAAAAAAAAGATTAAAAAAAATAGAATTATTTTAAACATTTGAAAGATATTTACAAAAAATCTTATTCAGAAAAATTAAAACTTTTTTCATGACCTACAAGATATATTAAAATATTAGATCAGCATTTAAATTTTAAAACACGAATTTTAATCTTAAATCTGATAAAAAAAAAATAAAAAAAAGTAACATCTCAACCGTATTTTGATTTTAATAAAAAAGTGCTTAATGATGTTTATTAAAGAAGCAAACAAATGAGTAGCTGTTTTATTTGAATGTTAAGATGCAAAATTTATAAATTGCTCATGTACACACATTTTAAGATTCAATATTGCAAAATATATAGATATTTAACTTTAATATTAAATATTTAATTAACAAGTTTATATTAATGTTTTCAACAATATTTTTCAAACTTTTTAATCTCAGGAACACTTTAAATTTTTACAATTTATCATGTACCACATGTAGATCATAATTATTAAACAGACAAAACTCTCCATACAGTAGTGCCACCCTGTGCCAACCAGAGTAACCAATGGATTCCAGAAGGCTTGTGCATAAAATCCCCATCTAGTGCCTATTCATCCAATATCCCCAGACTAGTTTCTGGCTTGCGGCTTTCATTAGTGGATGAGTAGGTACTAGATGGGTATTTTATGCACAAACCTTCTGGCATCCATTGGTTACTTTAGTTGGCACAGGGTGGCATTACTGTATGGAGAGTTTTGCCTGTTTAATAACAGTTATGTTCTAGCATAAGAGATGGTGATCATGTGATGTTTAGTGGTAGATCATAATTATGTGAAGTACACAACACTTTTCAATGTTTGTCTGAAGGTTTGTGACATGCATTTTACTTGTAGTTATAGACTGGACTGTTGTCATCATATAGGTGATATGAAGAAAAAAATTATTTAACTGTTTAACTAGATGATGGAAAAAGTCTAACATGTAATAGAATATGCAAATAAATATAATATTTTCAAATTTAATCATACATCCCTCATCTCTTGTTAAATTGTGGTTTATTACAAGTTTCATTAGTGTAAAGAGACTACCTACTCTAACTACATGTTTCATGGACAACCTTTAATCATCTGACTACAGTGATTAAATATCTAAATCTCTTTATATCTATGCTGACAGTTGATATTTTACACGCCCTACAAAACATCACATGACTTTTGCTTATACCTTTGGTTATCTATTTGCCATTTTTCTTCCAATCTCACTAGTGTAACATTTTGTAATCAACAGATTATTATGCATTATCATTTGCCATCTATTGATTACTAAAGCTAACACTAGATGGCATAAACATAGTAATATTGGAATAAAATTTTTAATAGCCCAATATTTTACATTAACAACTAGACTCTCACAAGCAAGGAATGATTTCTATCCATTTTAAAATAAAGTTTGAATCTTTGTAAAAAAAAAAAATAGCAATGCAACTAAATAATGGAAATAGCTTAACATAAAACAAATATTTATCAATGGTTACCTTTTTAGAAATTAAGCAGAGAAATTGTGAATATTGAATTCATTAATTTATTTAAACATAGTAGAGGTAATCTAAATTCATATTAACATAAACAACATATTTTTTTATTATGAAATATAATATTTGTTGAAACAAATAAAAAATAATGAAAAGAGTAGCATTTAATAGAAGTCATATGGTCTTGAGTATTGAGAGTTTTGTTAAGATATTCCAAAGCCCAAATTATAGCAGATTAACTTTTATCTATTGATTATTTATATAATTTTTATTAATATTTGGATAAGGATCTACTGTACTATACCTGCTTTTAACTTTATCTTGACAAAATGCTCTCCAGAAAAAAAATCAAATCACATTAAATGGTAATCAAAGGGGATATAAAATTTTACATTTGGCATAGAAGTGAGATCTGAAATATTATATATAAACCAACTTGATGTTGGATCTGTATGCTTATGCAAATGAATTGGTTTGAGTTCAAAATGATAATTTTTAAAAAGAATTTCAGGGTATTACCTTGACTGGTATAAGGAAGTAAAAGATAATTTTTACATGCATAAGTATACTGGTTCCAAGTTTGAATCAAGTCCTTTTTGATAAAGATAAAACCCAGACATCATTCTGTGGATGTATATATAATAGCACTATATCCATATTTGTAAATTACAGTATATAGTAGTAGAGAAAGATGAAAAAAACTATTTTAATAGATAATTCTGTAGTTTTCCAGAATAAAAGGGCAGAAAATCCATTTATGTTAACATTGCCTTGATTTCATAAAACAAAAATAAATTGTTTCCAAAGGTAAAAAAATTCCATTTTCAAACACAAGTGTCATATTCTAATCTGGCAAAGTGAGAAAAGTCAAATTTTCTTCTTACATTAGGGAAAAACTTTGTAATCCAAATATAACCAACAACAACAATAGACTGAAGCACAATTCTATTCTATATTAATTAGAAGTAACCTTCAACTTAGCCTAACTTCTTTATCTCATCTATCAAAAATGGGATTTAAAATAATTTTTAAAATATTGATCCACTATCTGAAGCAATGTTTAGGTTAATTGCCAATACAAAATATTGAGATTTATGTGTGTAATTGAAAAAAAAAGAAAATTATGTTATTGTATTGAATAAATTTGTCATAGGCAAGATCTCTCTACCTGTAGAAAAATAATCAGCCTTAATTAATAATATCACAGAATTTCATATTTCTAATTTCCAAATAACATTTATACATATAGTGTTTTCTAAAGGTTTGTGATGATAGTCTTTTAGTTGTATTTATATGTTGGACTATTTCCATCATTGAATGTGAGTATTGAATGTCTTTAGAAAAAAATAATTTTATTTAAATATTCCAAATACATTCAACTGTTTAAATAGGGCTGATGAAGCACAATATATTCCAGCTATGTAAAAACCTCTCATTTTATCTCTGTCTTATAATATTAATTTAAAATTAATAGGTAAAAAACTGAGGGCGATAAACATTTTGATAAGCCTTATATTGTGAATGCTGAACTATTTCAAGTTGAATTTCATTTCTCATCTCCCACTTGGTCATGTTACTGTTTGAGATCTAATGATTTTTCTATCAAAAGTCAACCTTGAGAATGGTGAATGCTAGTTCATTGAAATATCGGTTTGTAATGCAAAATAAACACGGTTTAGTCATAAAAACAATAATTTATATATATATACATAATTCTTTGAAAAACAATACAATACTTAATACAGTAAACAATATTTTAAAAACAAATATCTACTATAATTTAATAGAACTACTTTTGACTATCTAAGTAATCATTCTCAACTATATTCAAATTCGATTACAAAAAACTGTTATAAATATATACAAAAACTATTACGCCATACATCAATTTTCCCACAATTCATTAATATTTATATTAGCAGCTTGTCTATTTATCAAATGCAGCTTTCCATTTCTTATTAATATAGCTTCTTTAATTTTACATTTATTATTATTTCTTTCAATACATAAAATCTTAACTTTATTAAAATCAAAATTAAAACCATATATACATGTAACATTATGATCAAAGAATACTGAAGGTAATACATCATCATTTCTAACACTCTCTTGTCTTGATTTTTTCACTCATTTATATAGCAATAAATGCTCCTTTGATCTTTTCTCCGATGTACACTGAGATTCACCTATATATGCTTTTCCACAAACATACCACCATTTATATATTGTAATGAACAAGTGAAATTTATAAGGCAAATATATAAAAATATATGTAGAGTCATATTTTATACTATTCTAATTTAAATAGATTGATAAATAATTCAAAAAATAGATGTAGTATTTTAAACCAAAGTTGTGCAATATATAAATGGTGGTGTGTTTGTGGAAAATCATATATAGGTGAATCTCGGTGTACATTGGAGAAAAGATCAAAGGAGCATTTATGGTAATATAAACGAGTGCAAAATTCAAGACAAGAGAGTGTTAGAAATGATGATGTATCACCTTCAGTATTCTTTGATCCAAATGTTACATATATATATGGTTTTGATTTTAATAGTTAAGATTTTATGTATTGAAAGAAATAATAATAAACATAAAATTAAAGAAGCTATATTAATAAGAAATGGAAAGCTGCATTTGATAAATAGACAAGCTGCTAACATAAAAATTAATGACATGTGGGAAAATTAATGTATGATGTAATTGTTTTTGTATACATTTATAATGGTTTTTTTGTAATGGAATTTGAATATAGTTGATAATGACTACTTAGATAGTCTAAAATACTTTTATTAAATTATAGTAGATATTTGTTTTTAAAAGATTGTTTAATTGTTTTTTAAAGAATTATATATATTTGATTATAATTGAAATACAGACATTAATTACTAATTTATATATATAACATTTAATAAGTAGCCATTGTTATACATGGAACATTTTTGCCTTTAATTTTTTATTTTTAATTCACCTACTATTAACAATTATGTTTAAAATATCCTGTTTTACATGTTGAAATTTAAATATACTTTAATTTATATTTTTTATGACATGCAATTTTTAATAGACTAATATATATATATTTCTTTGTCATTTTCAATTTAATCCCAATGTTATGCTTTTTCTTTTATTTACAGTATATTATGAATCACAACAAATATACTATATAATTTTTTTATATTCTTCCACGAATACTTTGCTTCATTTATTCTAGGGCAATCCTCAGAACAGTTTATGGTTTTTGCTTTCATTAGTCAGAACTATGATTCTAAGCAGGAACTAAGAACTTTTGCATTTAAAAGCTATCTTTTGCTTCTTTATATTATTAAAGATAATAGCCTAGAATTGAAAACAAAATCTTAAGTTTTAGAACTAAATTAATTTTCTTATATATTTCTAGAAATGTGACATCAGATTGGTTTCTATGTATTTTAAAAACCTATTTAATGTCATTTATAAATGTCTTTCTACCCTTTGGATTTTTCTGAACTACAGACTATTAGTTTGAATAGATTGAAAGAGTAAAACATGGCCTCTATTTGCATAACAGCATTAGTTCCAGCGTTGAATTCTCATCTTTACTGATAATGGCAAAAGGCATAATCAGTCTAGGTATAAAGATATTACTGTATGGCATCATCTAGATAACATTGAATACTCCAGTTTGCAGTATATGGTTAAAGATAACTATTTTTGAAAGCAAATAAGCATATAAAAAGTCATGGGTTATTGATATGAACCTTCCTAGACAAAGGGAAGAAAGGGGCCTACAAATGTCATTAACTGAAGTTGCTAAAGATACTAAAACTGATCTGATATTGGATCTACATAATTTTTTAATCCAATCACATTGGAATCAAACTTTAGGATTTTTTCTAATATCTGACTCTTATCTTAAATAGTATAAATCAGTAAAAAGTGGCCACCAGCTGCATAAGTATATTAGATCTCATTTTGAATCCTAGTATTCAGTGATGAATACCAAAGTCATATGAAAGCACTTTATATGGTGTTTATTGTATCTAATAAATGTCTCTATGAAGAAACTATTTTTGGAAGTATATTATTAATTTATAATCTGTAAGTGATAGAAAGATGTACAAAAACAAATATCACTGAAATTTGTTGTTAGTTGTGAGTATGACAATGTATGTAGGGAAGAGAATTGAAAAAATATGATTATTGAATCCAAAAGCAACATCCAGAAATTAAAGAGATCAATGCAATTATAATTACCTATCTACATCCATTATACATTAAACATACTGTAAGAGGATATATAGAATTATAAAATGATGAATAAGTCAGAGAAGATGATAAACGTGTTGACAAAATTGAAAAATACTAGATATTGTAAAAACATATTGGCTAAGATGATAAAATAGAAAAGAACATAAAACATTGTATTTTAAGATAAGAGTATGCATAATGATATAAGAACTTTCCTATTTAGGAATTATCACTTAATAAATATCAATCAGCTAAAAAAAGAATGTCAAATTATAAATGATTTAAAAAATGTTGATTATAAAAATAGTGACACCCTTAATTTCAATGTCTTTTGCATTGCAATGCATAAAAATATTAATCTTTTAAAATTCTGATATTTTTATTGTTCCACCTAGTGAGGGTTTTTGAAAATGATCAACTTTTTATTTCTGTATAAAATCTTTATTTTATACTCAAACTAAATAAAATGGACTTGTTTTATTTTTAATTTAATTTTATAAATGCTTTAAAAATTACATTTTACATTTTTAAATATTTAAAAGCTGACTTATAAATAAAAACAACATACTATAAATGTCTTCAATGAAGTTAATCTAAACAATCATTCAAAAAGTAAATGAATTGTTATTTGATGTGAACAAAAAAGACAGATTTATTATCAATCCAATAAATTATGCTTTACAAATTTGATATTTACTTTATAATTATTAAAATATTTGAAAAAATTCTAACACCATGTCAGTTTTGACAGATATTATATGAAATTCATTGTTAATGTTATGTTCATCAAAAAAGAAACCTTAAAATAAACATCTCCTTGGAGAAATTTGCCAACTATTTTGGAATATGCTCACCTTTTCAGATTTTTTTCCTATTAAAAATTCAAACAAAACCTTATGGGAGAATCTACATTATTAAAAAAATATGCTAACATAAAAGAATAATAGTAAAACAGCATTCTAAAGCTGCAGTGTAACAGATCTTTTCTGAGGGAAACAATCAATAATTACAAAGAATATTAAAGGGATGCACTTAATTATATATGAGCTAAGTTCTTTAATATTAGATTTTGATCTTAATATTAAAAGATTAATAGTAATAAAAAATGCAAAAATTATGATTAAAAAGATAGTATATGATATGAATTGTGTTAATAATGATTTCATATAATATATTTATCAATACAATAGAAGAACAATTAATTCATAAAATTCTGACTCATGAAATAGAGAATGAATATGCATTTTTCTCTTACAAAACTCAGGGCTGTATGTGCAAAAAATCAAGGGGAATGGATATCACACACTCAAAATAAATTTTTAATCAATGTACAAGCAGTATACAACTATGCTTGTATTGATATTTAATTAACATCTAGATGTATAAATTAATAGTATTATTTTTATATGTGTAACAATGACTGTGGAAAACATATCAAATGCATGCCAAAAGTTTATAATATAAAAATAAATGATCTATCCCATTTCATATCAGTCTTTGTCTTGTAGCTATATGCTAAAGAACAAAAGAAAGTTATATAAATAACATATTAAATTATATATGATTTAATATTAGATCCACAGCATATCTGAGAGTTTTAGTTAATATGGAGATATATACATGACCCCAAAAACCATGATGATTAAGTGATATAAACTTTTTTTTATAAAAAATTGAGAAGGTATGCCTTAAAAGCAAAGAAATTATGAAATATATATCAGAGAGACTACACAAGATATGATAAAAATTGAAAGAAAAAAGATTTAAAAAAAACAATATGATGTTTTAGACTTAAAACAAGAGATTTAAAAAGCTTAGAAAAAGTTTTTTTAAAAAATATGATGGGGAAAATCAGTAATGGTGAAATTTACTTTGTCATATATAATTTATAATGCTTAGAGAATTTTAATTAATATTAATAAAATCCTCATATATAAAACATTCATTATACTTTGTTTATTATATTTGTATGCAAGTAGCGATTTGTAAACAAAAGTGACATTTGTGGCACTACACTCAGTGAAATGGAAATAAATAAATACAACTATACCCAACTTAGTATCAGACCTTTATGCAAGAATTCACCATAGTGATCATCATCAATATATTCACTATTTTGATTTACAATTGATTATTCACTACAGTAATGTTACAAAAATTCAAAATTTTTTTGGTGGCCATTTTTAAAAATAGTGACCCTTTTGTAAAGTTTATGACATCATAGGAGAGTTACTTAGCTATGCCATTTGTAAGTAAAATAGTGATATTTATGCTAAAAATGTACAATACAGAGTTTATTCATTATATACAATACAGTATGCCACATTACATATAACATTTTGATTATAAACTTAAAATACTATTAATATACTATATCACAAGTTTCTATAGGACAATCATTAATAACATATCCAAAGTAAAAATTTTCAATATTAATTTATTAAAATAATCATAATCATATTTTAATGACATACAACAACTAAATATATTCATATTAAATTTTAAAATGTGCATATTAATTTAAATGCTGTATAATGTATTTATTCACTTTAATGGATTAAATTTTTTATAAATGATATTTTTCTTGTAGTAAAAACTATAATCACTGATTATAAAATTTGGTTATTGCAAATGTTATTTTGAAAATAAAAGATTTTATGGATTATGCAATTAATAATCAAATTTTCATGATCAAAAGTTATTAAATATAGAATTAGTTTAAAATATCATTTACTGCATGTATTTGCTTAATTTCAAAGCAAAACATCATAATTTATTTCAGATTTATCTAAGCCAATGGCAACCTTGATATGAAAGTAAAGCAGTACATTACACTGTATTGAAAAAAAATATAAAATTCATTCAGCAAAGAAATAAATTTTGATCATATACAGTGTATTATTGCTGTAATAATTAATTTAAATTATGTATATTATTTAAAATATTTACTCAATTAATTTTAAATCAAAATTTTTCAGTCAAACCAAAACTGCTGTCATTGTAAATCTAAAATATTTTTAGAAAAAAAAAGGTTGGAGGAAAAAATAATTTCATGATTGATGCCATTAATAATCAACTTTATATGATCACAAGTTACTAAACCTAAATTAAAATAACACCTGTTTTACTTGCTCAATTTTAAATCATCTCATAATTATTTTAGGAAACCAAGTCAATGATGGATATAATCACAAATATAAAAAATATAGTATTGAAAAGAGAATGAAAATTTCAGTCAGCCTAAACTAAAAATTAATTTTGTTCTTGCATTACTAATATTTAATTTTACATTTTGTACAATATAAATATTAGCTAAAATATTGAGTAATCAATTTTGGATTAAAATCTTTATGAATGCTAATTACAATCAAGTCAAAACTGTTATCATAAATGTATTTTTAGTAAAAGAAAGATGAGGGGGATGATTTCACACATTATGCAATTAATAATAAATTTTGTGTGATGAAAATGCAATTGAAATAAAGTGAAGAAGATCCATGCCTTTAATTTTTATTTAAATAGCCCATATCTTATCTGTCATAAGTATTTGAAAAATTTCCAAGTTATTAAAAAGAAAATGGCTACCATGCTTAATAAAATGTGACATTTCATGCCAATTGAAATGCCACAGCTAGTGTATTTGTATGTAAAGTGCTGTTATTTAAATCTGCATAGTATACATTATAAAATAAGTCTTCAATATTGATTATAATATGTAAACATAATGCATTAGATATATATTTTGCCTTTTTTAATAAGTCAGAATTCTTTTTTTTTAAAGTTAACTGTGATTAAGTTTTGGTAATGAATAGTACTGTAATCTGGCCATTCTTACATTAATGATAATTAAAAAAATTATATGGTCAGCATTGCTTTTTAAAAATTCTAAATAATTGACATAAGTACTGTAATGCAATACAGTACTACAATTTTTTTTTAAAACTTCAATATAGGTTTTACTTTCAGCATAAGAAACAAATATGTGAAAGAACCCAAAAGTCTGTTAACTGAGCTTATTTTAATTTTCTTACTTCATTTTTCTGTAAACTTTAACAATAAAAGTGCATATTTTTTCTAGCTATATTAAATTTTTTACAGGTTTTTTAAAAAAGTTTATAGCTCTATACATTTTCACCTGGAATCATGGTTGCACCTAATATCTGAACACCACATCACTTCTTCAAATTATGGATCAATAAGTCATCACAACCTACTAAAACTAATGAAGAATCTTACCAACACTTTGGATAAGAATGCTAATAAAACAACTGCATAACTCTAGATGGACTTCCAATATAAAAATACCTGTTGATTTTATAGACAATGCATGGACTAAAGTCACTAACATAACTCTTAATCTTACACAAAGGAAACTTTGCCACAACTCATTATTAAGTGACTCAATCAAATTATTTGTCCCTGCCATAACCTACACATCCCTACTCCCCCATTTCTTTACCTTATCTGTAAAAGCCCCAATTCTAGCTTCAGGAAAACATATTCTTACATATCTTTTTATATTTTTCCTTGCAATTATATCTCTGCATGTTCTAATCAGAGCATTTTTTATCGAGACTGTCTCATAGTTTATTTTTCCTACTTCATCTTTAACATCCTCTTCCATTTTCTGGACTTTCTTATCTACTTCTTCCTTATCAATACTATTCAATAAGTTCTTTATCTGCTTACACTTCATGTCTAATGATTTTAATTCTGCTTCTAGATTCTTTAACTCTTCCTTTATCTTACTTATTTTTTGGCTAACCATGTCCATTGCACTACTTATTTTGTCATCTATATCTCTTGTCATGCCACTAAAACATAGACTATTCTATCTTCCTCAGTTATATTTAGCACCAATTCTCCTGACTTTCTCTTCAAACTATCTACATTTATTTTTCACCTCTTTTAACACATTTACACATGGTCTACATAACCTTATACCTGTTATATTGGTCCTAGTCTTATTTAAGCCTCTCAAATGATGTCTTTTTACATATGGTACATTCTATCACAGCATACCTAATTTCTTTCTGACCATTATATATACATTGTTGGATATAAATGCAATCCATAATCCTTATTTTTCAAGTCCCCTACTCTATATTTCACTTTTATGCTTTCTCTACTACTCTTCAACCCCCTTTATATAAAAGGAGAAATCTTTTCTTTCTTTTAATGGTGACAGATAAACAAGTGTTTTCTAAACTTACACCACAAAAATGTTATCTTCTTTATCAAATAAAACACTCTCTTCCAGAAATTAAAAATTTCTTTAATAGCAAACCCACTAAAAACAATTAATCTTAAATATAACTTAGTTTTAAAGCCTCCTTGCAGAAACACACACACACACGAAACTACTAACACATTCTTGTATCAATTATTCTTTTTATAAGACATTTTATTAAACCTAAATATTATATTTGTTCTATATTTTTAGACACAGTGCTTAAAATATTATTTAGATCCAAGCATTTTATTTGACGCATTTTTTTTTAAAAAATTCTAATAGTAGAAATTAAAGTTTAATTAAACGAATAATTTTTTTTTTTGTGGTGGAAAAATATAATTTTTATCATACTAACATTGACAGTTATGGTATAAACAAATAAATTTAAAAATAGATTGGAAAAAATCTGTTCTTTTTAATGATCAATTAAAATAATTATTTTTACTTATAAGAAATGATTAAATATAAGTTGTGATCTAAAATTCAGATAATAATTCATTTTCATAAATGTTAAGAAACTGTTCAAAATTATATACAATAATAAATTTGTAATTATTATTAAAATGTGGGGTATTTTTTAATGGCTTTTTAATAAATTAGTTTATAAATTTGAATTTCATAATTATTACTATTGGTTATTTTTATCATCATCATCATTATTATTATAAAAACTGTTGCATTCACATATTACATTTAAATACAGTGCCATTTTACACGTTGGACTTCTTAGCAATTAAAATCTTTAATGATTACAAGAAATACTGTAATAGGGAGGCAGATTCTGGAGTTCAAATACCAATTAATGACTTTGGTCCCAATTCTGTCACTTTCAGTATTTAAAATTTCTATGAACTTTCAACCAATAAACAAATCACTTGATTACTTTCTTTATGGATACTACTGGACATTTTTCATTCTAAAATAAAGTTAATTACAATTTTTTTTTCATCATCATCATTTTAAAATAATTTTTCTAATCCATATCTTTACAATAGCACTCTGGAAAGCTTTTCATCTTATCCATTCAGTTCAATAAATTTTCTCTTGAATCTTTCACAATGTTGCTATATATTCATTTAGTTTTATCTATTTAATATTTACTAAGGCTTTAACCTCAATAATATGCATGTAAAAATGCGATATTAGGGACCTCTACAGGTCTTAACCACAACCTTACACCTTGGAAGAAAAGAGGGGAACTCTTCTTTACTTCAACCTACTTTCTATTTAAATAGGTGAAGCTGAAGCAGTTAGATCTAAGAAGTGAAGCTATTCAATACGTCACTGATTAATTCCACGTTTTTTTATTACACATTAATACTTGTGAAATCTTTCGATTAATGAGTCAATGGAAAGATCTTATAGTTAGAAATCTATTACGATAATTTAAAGTTGTAATTATAAATTTATTTAAATGCACATGGATTATGTAAGTAATATTTACTAAGGTTTAACCTGTAGAGGTCTCTAATATCGCATTTTACATGCATATTCTTGAGGTTAAAGCCTTCCAAATATTACTTATGTAATCAATGTGCATTTAAATAAATTTTATCTATTTAGCATAATAACACCCCAAATCAGCTTCAATTAATCTCTTCAGTATTTTAATGAGGTCATTAGAACTATTTATTTTCCCAGTTAAATAATTAATTTTTAATCCTTCCTTTCTAATCCTATATATATATATATATATATATATATATATATATATATATATATATATATATATATATATATATATATATATATATATATTCATAATATTTGCTTTATGCCATGCAGTCCCAGTATTATTTTCTATTAAGTGTACAAGTTTTGTATCCATAACTATATATGAATAGAATACATTTTCTAAAAACCTTTTTTTACAGAGACATAGATATATTTATTTTTAATCAGTTATTATTAGTGAAAACATTTCATCCATGTTAAATTAACAATTAGTTTAATAGTTTATAATTTTATCAATATATTCAATTGATAACTTTTAATTCATCATAATCAATATTATAATATTTTGGGAAATTATTGAATATTTATCTATTTAGTTTTTCTTTTAGTATTCATATTCTATCAACTGTTAGCTCTTATAATATTTCCTGATGCTATCTAAACCAACCCTTATGTATCCATAACATCAAACTAAACCCATGAAAAATGTAAACTGAGATAATAGGTTAGGTACATATTATTTATTATATTTCTTTTCATGCAAACAGACATATAGACATATGCACACTCAAAGTTTATGTTAATAAGTACTAAATCAAGATAATGCTAAAATAAAGTAAATGTTTTTTTTTCAATGGAAAATAAAAACCTAATCATAGACACCTTTCCTATAAATACCTATACCAATAATGACTCATTTGTCAATGTGTAAACAATACAATGTAAGACAGTAACTTAATAGCATGGTGATAACCTGATGTCATGTCAATACCTAAGCAATGAAGTGTTAGAAAATGAGAATAGAATTTTATTACATAATTTTACTATGTAATTTATTATGTAATTTCAATAACAACCATTAATTCGTGCAACAATAGGCACATATAGTGATGGAAAAGGATAAAAATGTGAACACACTAAACAACAGAAATGAGGCCCAGTATAAAAACAAATGCAATTCATTTCTGTTCTCTTTTGTATTTTATCAGAGGATATAATAATTGCATAATATAAATATCTTAAAATTGAACATTAGACTGCAGGATAAAATGGTCATGTTCAATACCATTCTATTCATATAAAATTTTATAGTGCTAAAAGTTGAAAGAAATCATAGTCAACATTTAAAATGGCAAAAATTGATGAATTTTATCAAAATAACAAAAGAACTGAAATAATTTTACATCGATAATCAAAGACAAAAGACTGTGCTATCAATCATGCAAGAAAAAAAGGGAATATTATATCACCAGCACATACATATAAACAATTAAGTAAAATTTTCCTTTAAATAAATTTACTCAACACCAAATAATAAGGTAAAGAAATTTAAACCTTTACTAAATTATTAAACAATATATACTGGCTAGATAAATGTGCCATAGGACCAAGGTGCTGCCTTAATTGCCATAAATTGTGATGATTTAATTCACTTCTTAAATAATGCCTAGAAAAACACCAAATAACTCATCTGAAGTGACTGAGTTGATCTGAGAGGAAAGTGGCATTTGAAATGGAAACAACCTTGTTCAAGCACATTGCTGGAAAATCTTAGTGAGCAATGGAGGATTTATCAGAATGGAATGAGAAGGAGATAAATAGACTTTATCCATGAGAGACCCTAATTTTAAAATTATAGACTTTAATCAGGAAGGTTTGAACAAAATCAAAATTATTATATTATTTATTTTTTGCTTTGTACCTTTGTAAAATTCTATCTTTATTTTCCTCTCACATTTGGAAGTTTCTGCATGTTTGCAGTTAGAAGAATCCATTGTGATGAGAAGTAACAATGCATGGAGAAAGATTCATTAAGCTATAAAATTTTTTTGTAATAAAATTTAAGTTAATTCCCTCTGTAGTGATGTGACATCTGATCATCAGATGAGGTAAAAATTTTTGTTACTCTTCCATATTAATTACATGCACTAGTACAGATCAAAGTTTGTGTTATTTGTTTACGTTTAACTAATAATCATTATATTTAGTTTATTTGGCATAAATGACTAACGCTCCCATGTGAACGTTCTTTTCTATCAACATTATGAAACTTGTACATAGTTAGGGGGATCCCCAAAGAAGATGGAACCTCGAGCTAAAATTGAATAATGGAGCTATTGCAAATACAATGAAATAATCTTGTAAATAGTTAGTCAGCTTCACGATCATTAAGACAATGAACTTATAATTTGTTTTCATTTTTATCTTTGCCAATCTTATTGCTTTGTAAATAATGAGTGTCTATTGATGCATGTCTGCTATGGGTATGGGTTGGAATAATAGGTAATTTTAATCATTGATATGGTAGAGATGCATATTAGATGTATATAATTTTATCTTTGGCTATGTTAATAGAGTTGGAATTTTCATCTGTTATAAAGAAAATTTGTTAATGTGTTTCAAATCAAATTGATCTATGGTTTATCAAATTCATTCATATGCTACCTCATCCAGTTAATTGACTACATATGTATATACACATGCCTACATATTATTATAACATATATATATATATATATATAAACACCACAATAGGGTTGGATGTATCTTAAGGCAATAGAAATGTATATAGAAGGGTGATAGTTGCTACACAAAGTAAATTCATTTCTGAAGAATGTCTATGGCAACATTCTTCCTGGGTTTGAATACTGAGGCATAATGGAATCTGAAAAAGGGGTGAGGTATGGATGAACTGGTCTAAATTATATCTATATTTAATGAGTAAACTTAGAGCTAGCCCATTGGAGGCAGATATAATCATTGGTTAGTTACTTCATCATGTCATTCACAGCATTTTACCTAAAGATCCTAGGTCTGACTGTAGTGAGATGTGTTTGCCCTCTTCTGGTTATTATTACATAATATTACACACAAAAACAGTGATATCATTTGTAAAATCTATGAGATCAAATATTCTCTAATAATTTTAAAATTTTCATTCCACTATAATACATTAACATGACCCACCACTCTCCACTCTATCTAATAACACTGATACACTCAAGCACATACATGCTGAAAAGATAAATAATCACCAATATACATATTTCATGCTAAACCCACAATCATCAGTTGGTCCAGATTATCATCTCCCACACATATATACTATAAGTGCTCAGATATATATTAAGATAGACAATCTTCATACTTTAATGGACAGGCTCCTATCTACTGCACACTCCAACTCTTCAACCATCCATCCAATTGAAAATCTGATGATGGAATGCTCAAAGGCCATTCTGAGGCTGAGATTCTTGTCACACCCATGTTGACCTAAGGTCAATCTGAACCCCACATGTACAGGACACAATCCATTTAATACATATGCAAGGATGGGCAGACATCTCTACAATGTCCTGTACATGTGGGGTTCAGATTGACCTTAGACCAACATGGGTGTGACAAGAATCTCGGCCTCAGGGTGGCCTTCGAGCATTCCATCATCAGATTTTCAATTGGATGGAGAGTTGAAGAGTTGGAGTGTGCAGTAGATTGAAGCCTGTCCACAAAAGTATGAAGATTGTCTATCTTAATATTATTTTACACGAATAAAGTGTGATAAACAGAGCACAAAAACATTAATTATAAACAACAATTAGCCAAGTGCTTTCGGTACTGTATACCAGAATCATGGTGACATACTGGAACTGAATGGTTAATATTCCAGTGCATGCTCAGTGGAACACTAGTGTTATGCTGATTAATAATGTTTTTAGACTTTGCAATAAATCAAGCCTCTTTCAACTTCCTTTTCCGATCATTTGACTCATTGCACACAGTAGTAATATTTTGAGGATAAAACTCATGACCACAATTACTTTCATCATTTGAAAAAACAGAATTAACCTGCAAATCACCTTTTAGATTTTTTGTACTGATAAATATGCTGTTGCAATCGCGTTAAAACATTTGCCTTTGTTTCCTCCAAATAAATAGCATTACAATCAATTTTTTGGCAAGTAATGGAATAAACCACTTCATGCTTATTCATTTCTTCTACATTATCCTTTGAATTGTTTATTAATCTATTCAAACACAAAGGGGAATGGAATCCTACATTATAATCTTCACTGATAATATTTTTTAATTTCTTACTTATAGGTGGCACATAAGCTAAAGAAAACCACTTTTTGACTGCTTTATTATTTATATCCACTTTATGGTTAAACTTTAAATTCTGATAAAACAAGCACAATTGTCTGTGTAATATAGTTTTTTTGTATCCCACCCCAATCAAGTCATTCATATATTTATCAATATTATCTTTCCTATCTGCTTCAAATTTACAAAGATGCAAATTACGATACAAAAAACATTTACGATCCAGCCATTTTATAATTCAAAGGAACATTCGATGATGGATGCATAAAACCTCTTACATTCAATGGTTTAACAAACATTTTATACCCAAACATATTACAGCATTTATATACATTTACATCTAAATACTTTAAGATACCATCCTTTTCAAACTCAATAGTCCATGACAAACTGGAATTCTCATTTAATTCATTGAACATATATCCATTATCACATCTTTTGAACTACACACAAAAACATCATCCACATATCTTCTATATATTAAATTATAACTCCTTATAAATGGTTCCACAATATGTTTTTCCATTTCTGAAACATATAAACTACACACAAGACCACTCACTGCCAACCCCATTGGCCAACCATTTTTCATTTGGTAATGATCCTTTCCATATCTTGCAGTAATATCCCCATTAATCCATTTCAACACTTTCACAATAAATCTGGCTTTGCAAGAGTCTACATTACAATCCACTAAAAGTTTATTAATTACACTTATCGATTTATTACGGTCCACTGATCCATATAACTCAATACATCCAATGAGGCCATATACCTATCATCAAACACCTTGGCAGACTCCAAAATTTGAACAAATTCAAATGTAGAATTGTATATTTGCCAAAACCCACCAAACCTTGTAACCATTTTGCAAACAATTGTGATGCTTTCTGATAATAACAACCCCCAAAATCCATCATAAATCTTAATGGAACATTCTCTGTATGAACTTTAACATTTGCAAACAAACATGGAACAATTGCAGCTGATGGATAAATCTTCAAATATTCATCTCTCCTAAATATTTTAACAACATACGGTCGCAAAACATTGGAAACAAACTTGTCCTTATACACTTTTAACTTATAGTTCTCAACTTTTTCAAAGTTCAACTTAACAATTTGCTGAGCAATTTTCTCTTTATATATATATGTCCATCCATCAACACAAATCTATTGCCTTCATCTTCTTTTGCACAAATAATATTTTTATCCCTCAGCAACACTTATATGAAATATGTTTCAATTTTAAAAATATGAGTTAAGAAATTTGAACTAAAAATAAAAAGGAAACTGTTAATATCATAGTACAAAACTTTTATAGTATTTTAATAATTATAAATTTAATTTAAAATTTCATAGCTTTATGATGATTTTATAATTATTCATTCATGTTTATAAAATCAATTCAATCAACAGATTTCATTAATTTTTTTAAATAGTGTTATAATAATTGGTCAATAAAAAGGTATTTGTTTTCTCTTTATAGAAAGTTCTAATATAATTTTTTAAGATGTTTTTCAATTATAAACTTATATTTCTAATCAATCAAATACAATTTATTGATTCATAATATTGAAGAAAGATTTTTATACTAAAATAAAATGTTGAACTGTTATTTTGAGTTACCACTAGGGGAAGGATGGAAAAACATTGAAATACAGAAGAGCTGATATGGATAACAATGCTATACTGCAATAACTATTAAAACCAACTTGTTCTTTTAGTTTATTGGAGTCCAACTTTTGTATACACAATATAAAATGATATTAGTAATTATAATAAAACTATACCATTAGTAGATCTGCAATTCACAATATTTATTTATTATTTTCTTACTTTATTTATCATATGATAAGTTGTTTATGAGGCAAATGATATAGAAAAACCAAAGCAACAGACCTATTGCAACCATTCTATTATTAAGTTTAAACTTGAGTTGTATTAAATTAAATCAGAAAACTCCAGCTCTTGAGTTTTACAAATTTATTACTTATAATTTAAGATAATATTGCTCAGATTTTATGATTAATATATTACATCACTATTAGAGATTTGTTTACAATTTTTGCAATAAGGTTTGTATTTTTTTACCCGATTCTTTAAAATGTTTATAATGATTCTAATCTTTATTAAAGGTTTTTAAAGATTAAAATATCACATGACCAACTTTTGATTTGCTTATACTAGATGTTAAAACATTAGCAAATTTCTCCATACTGTAGTGCCACCTAATGCAAACTATAGTAATCAATAGATGCTATAATATTATGCATTTTAGCACCTATTTAATACTTTATTCAAAATCTCCAGAATAGTTTCTACTTTATGGCATTCATAGTGTGGAGCCTTGGATGTGAGAGCAATGCGTCTGGATGAAAGTCATAAACTAGAAGCTAGTCTAGGAATATAAAATGAGAAAGCACTATATAAGGATTAAAATGCACAATCTTCCTTCTTCTATTGATTACTCTGCAAAAATTTGCTATTGTTTTAACAATTTGTGTAAGCATAAGAAAAGGTGATCAAGTGCTGTTTTAAGATTTAATATCAATTTAACTATAGGGTGACATTTACTATGATTATTAAAATACCATAATTGTTTGGATTGAAAATATTATGTTTTCATTTTGGATGCTAACATTATAATTACCCCAAAAGATAAAGGTGGATAATGAAGACATACATTAACACCAAATAGCCAGGTGTATTGTTCTCAGATGCTAGGACCTTCACTGATGAAAACTATAAGTTAGAACCTAGTATAAGATATTGGATGAGAAGACATATGATAGAGATTAAAATGCACAATCTTGTAGCAATTTTTTTTTACTATAGCTTGCATTAGGTGACACTATTTTATGGAAAAATTTGCTACTGTTTTAAAAGCTTTTATATTATTCAGAGATTTTATTGCACATGCAATATCTTTATTAATACTAGATAGCATTTTATATAGTGGAAGTACTTGTTTTTCTGTTCTTTATAAGCGTAAAATTGTTCTTTATAGATTTTTTATTTTTAAATCATGAGCTATTTTGTTTTTCTAGTCTCTATTATTATAAGTTATTCATGATATTACCCATTTTTTATTGCTTACATAAATTTTCTTTTCTTTCAATACCAAGTGTCATTTATATATTTCCATTACCACCTTCACCATTTCTCAGTTAATTAATATCATTTTGTAGTATTTCAGATATTATGTTGTAAATGGTTAATTTCATTTATTTTCATATTTCTTCTTTTTTGCTCACATTACTTCCTTTTAGTATAAAATTTACCTAGTAAATTGTTGTTCTTTTGTGCAGCTATTTTTAACAATGTATCTGTTAATATTTTATTATTCCCATTCAAGTTGGAGTAAGTTTCAAAATATGTTCATATTTAATTTGATTTATATTAATTGAAATAACAGCTATTAATATTCAATTTTTTAGATGTCTTTTCTTTAACTTTATATTTATATAAATATTACATCTCATTGGCTGAATAATTAATAACTAAATTGAGGTCTGGAAATTTATATTTTTCTTTAATTAGAATATATTGTATATCTCTATACTTTCATTGCTCTGCTTTTAGCTGGATAATTTTCATGTTGACTTTTTTTGGTATATTTTTTTACCCATTTCAGTTTTCAATTGCTTTCCATATGCATTCTGTACATCTATACAAGTCTTTCCATTCATTATCAGAATGAATATTTGTTGAAGCATAAACTTTGTTTGTATCTGATATCTTTAAAGAACTTTAATAATTAGTCTTTCTATTTTTTCAGATATACCACAAATCTTTACTAAGTTAGCCTCTTATGTTTTGTTTATAATAAATGTCATTTTATTTGTGCTTTCAAAATTTGTTCTTCTGTAGCAAATTATATGTAGTGTTGTATGTTCACATTTACAATTACTTCACAATGTCTGACAAAGTTTAGTTTAATATCACACTGGTATTCTTTCAATGACCCCTTCATTAGAAAATCATTTATAGCTGAATGACAGACAGCCAATAGTTCTTATCATCCTCTGCTTTGAATCATAATTTATTCTTTTACTAATAATATCATATCCTATAGAAATTGCAAGCTATAATTTACTTTTATTTGTCAAGTTGTAAATATAAATATAAAAAAAAAATAATCATTCACTATCATGCAGAATTTCTATTTTAAAAATCAAATTGATGCTTCAAAAACTGTCAGGCTTTTGAAAGAAAAGCATAGTCTTTATCTGGTCATAAATGCAGAGATGAAAGCTATTGACTTTACTATGTTGGTTATGTAGGTTATTGAATATTCCATGTATATTTTATATACATATTAAATGGCTTTATTGCTAGAGAGTTAATCAAAACTTCAAGTGCTGAAAGTAAAACCACTGAAATTAATTTGAGGAACTTAAACCCCAGAGCTTGACACTCCATTGCTTTACCAAACCATACAGGGCTATGTTTTATATAATAGAAGTACTTTACAAAAATAACTGAATGATTTATTCTTTGGGAGTTTATGGAAAATCCAAACATGAAAGTGGCAAAGCTGATGTTGATCCATTAACCATGAATTCCAGATTTCATTATCTCAATACATCAAACATTGCAGACCTATAAATATAAATTATTATAAATAAGTCCTAATATTGGAAAGTATATAGTTTTAAGAGTAAAAATATTAGCTTGTATAAATGAAATATAATTTTTTTTATATTGAAAATGCATTCATGATATAAATTATAAGAGAAAACAAAGTTTTCATTAGTTTTTTACTTATGGATCTGAAACATGGATATTTAAGCAGAAGAGTAATACAAAGACTTCAGATCATTGCTAGAAGGGATAATAATAAATAGACAGTTGGAATTTGAAATTGGATTCCAAGAGATTGTAAAAGATCTAGAAAGAGACCACATGTGAGATGGATTATGCAATAAGGATGTGTGAGAAGAAGCGAAGCTAGAAATTCGGTCAATTGGTTCGAATTTGGAGAAATCTACATCCTACAGTGAATCGATAATGCTTGAAAATGATTATCAGTGACTTTATATTGAAGGAATTAGACTGAATCAAAAAAGGCCCTAATATTTTCGTTTATTTAAATGGAAACCTGACAAATATTTTTTTTTTTAAAAAGAGCAACTTGTTTTTGTAATTTTTTTTTTTTTTTTAAAAAAAAGAGGGATGGGGGGGGGCATTGAAATAAAAAAAAACATTGTAGAAACTTAACTCTATATTTTAAAAAAAAATTGAGATAGCTAATTTTGAAATATAAAATTATAAACGATTTCTTACTAAATTAGATTATTTTTAAACATTACTGAGAATGCAAAAATATAAAAATGAAATGTCAAGTAGAGGCTATTAATAAGCTATATGTAATTAGATTTCTCTTGTTTAGAAATCTATATGTAATTACTATAATAGCGATTACACTTGAACACTTGTTACTAAATCGCAACAGGAGGCATTTAATGCGTGTTTAAGGATTCCTTTAGTTTATCCCAAAGGAATTGTAATTTCAATAGTGAAAATATTTAAAAAAAAAACACAACAAAAGAACTATATAAATAATTCACTGCAGTAAATATTATATTACCCGTTTTTTCCCCCTTATATAAACAATATTTTATTAATAATATCAAATATATTAAGCACGTGCTATGATTAAGTAGGCATAAAACATTAAATTAGGAATTGTTTAATTAATACTAATGAAGTCGCAAATACACAGAAAATAAATAGTCATCCATACCATGTGATGTGATGTGATGTGATGCACTGTGACTTCTCCTTAAACGGAGTCAAGAATCTCTCAGCAACTATGCACAGAGAAAAATGATGTAATGGGAGAACAGATTGCTCTTTTCTCATAAAAATTGTCTTATGCTATGGTTCTTTTCAATCATCTATTGTATCAATTGCATGAATATTAATTGCAAAGTATTAATTAAAATATAGATATATAATTTGCAAATCAGATTGACCATTTTAATAATAGAAGATAAAAAAAAATCATAGAAAGAAAAACTATAATAGAAACGATTTTTGTAGGGAGCTATAAATATTTTTATGAGCCACAAATAAATCCATGCTTGTTAAATGTTAGTTTAATTTTTTAAAAACACCATTAACTTGCCTAAATATATGTTCTTTACTCTATTTCCAATTTGTTGACTGATTGCTTCAATGACTGTTGACCAGTCTTTAGGATATGCAAAAGAAACTTGAAATGTCAGAATTCAATAAAGCATTATGAGGTGATTTAAAAATAAAAGATAAAATGAATGTTATATCAAATTGTACTATAAAATTAATGATGGTGGATATTATATTAACATAATGTTGAAAGCATAAGAAAAGATCAGCAAAATAATTTTTAATTTTCTTGCAATTATAATTGGATATTATAATGTCATCCTAGCTTATAGAGATTTGTAAAGTATGAATAACCAAACCTCTGATGATTACAGGTATCTGGGATGAAAATCCACTCTGCTTAGAAAACATAATTGATAAAATAAAACAAAACATGAGAACCAATGATATGATATCACTGAACAAAAGAAATTACACCATAGTATAAAACCTACAGATTTAATATGATAGAAATAATGAAAATTAAGGAATTATATTTATGTAAATAACTAGAGATTACTTTATCTTTGATCTTGGCACAAAACAATCAGTTACTAATAGACAGTACTAAGGCTAAACAAGTTTTCTTTATTAAACTATAATAACTCTTTTGCTTTGAGTTTGAATAGTTTTTTTAAGGTATGCAGCCTCATACTTATAAAAATAGTTGAGTTGAAATTTTTATAACAAGTTAGGTTAGGAGTAGAGGTGGAACTCCTTTTATTTAAATTTAAATTAAGGATAAAAAACTATTATAAATTAATAAAGATTTGTTTAGTCTCAGGGCTGCCAATTAATAAGTGATGGTTTTCTGGCAACATCAAAGGCAAAGTTATCTCTGTTTACATGGATATAATCCCTTAATTTCATTAGTTTATATATATATGCAAATTTATAAATAAATATTTAAAAATACAGTATTTAAAAGCTTATTAAAAATATATATGTATAACAGTCACTTAGGAGCGCTTTCAACTAACTTGTAGCTTTGTCAACTATCATGTGATAGTTGACAAAGCTACAAGTTAGTTGAAAGCGCTCCTAAGGGACTGTTATACATATATATTTTTATAAGCTTTTAAATACTGTATTTTTAAATATTTATTTATAAATTTGTGTATATTATTTTGAAGAAATACAGACATCGATTTATAATATTATATATATATACACACACATGTATAAGAGATATGTACTATGTAAAAGTTGTAAGAGTGCATTTCAAAAAGTTAAAGTAATAAATTAATTAAAGGGAAATTATAAAGAATAATTGGTTTAATATAAAATTAATATTGTTAGCCAAAAAGATGATGAACCAACTAAAAGATATAAGTAAAGTTAATATATAAAATTGAATATCTATCTTCTGTAAATCACCTTGAGGATATATATGCAGTGGTGAATGATTTTATGGATCTTGTGCCTATATTATTTATTATAATTTAGAGTATTTTTACTTTTTCATTTAGATTTAAAGAGTAGGCTGTACAACTATTAGAACTATTCATGACTGGGTATACAATGTATTTTAATATATTCATCGGTTAAAATTTTGTTATTGCATAATTATGTGTGTTTCCACAAAGAAAGCTGAATTAGCCATCTTATAATAGAAAGAAAAATATCATTCTTCATATGTAGTCATAGCTTTATTATTTGTAGACAGATTGGTTTATTAATGATATAATTGCCAAAAAATGTAAATTAAATTGTATATGAGTAATTTTGGAAACGGTAAATACCGCTGAAATTAATTTGTAAAAATCATTGTTTGAATCCATTAAAGGCTAATATTATAAGATTGTACAAAAAATATAGTTATAAAAATTAAATAAATTATAAGCTTGAATTCTGAAAGTTTGAAAAGAAGTGTATCTGAATTCCATAAAATTTTAATTAAGAAAGTTTGTTAATGAGCAATTTTTTAATTTTCTAAAAAAAAAAAATATTGGTACACTTCCTTGATTAAAATTTACAGAATTCAAATATTTTAATTTTAAAACTACATATGTTAATTTTATAATATCTTTTATTATTGTTTATGGCCATATACTTTATACAATCTTAAAAGAATGTATGTATATACTTCAACAAAAATCAATAAATTAAAAACTAACTGTGATAAAACACAGTTGCTGAAGCTTTAAACATAAAATTAAAAATATAAAGCTGAGCGCTTTCGGGGGACTTAAGCCTCTATAATCATAGCTCAATACAAAATAAATACAATATGACTATGGAGGCTTAAGTCCCCTGAAAGCGCTCAGCTTTATATTTTTAATTTTATGTTTAAAGCTTCAGCAACTGTGTTTTATCAGTTAGTTTTTAATTTATACAATCTTACAATATTAGACTATAGTAGAATGAAATAACAAATATCTAATTTATAAAAATATAATAGATAATTGGAGGAATGGTATAGTAATATGAATATTTATGAATAATAAAAAAGTCATTAGCAATTATAGATCTATCATTCTTCTATCAGTTTCATATAAAATCTTTACCAAGATAATAACAATTCATTGATAATGAACTTTGGATTCCAACCATCCAAAAAGAGACTGGATTTCATATTCAAGTAGTGGGAGAAATTATAAAATAAACCAATGAACATGAGTTGCTATTATGCTTTGGATTTGTGTATTATAAATCATTAAGATATACATCCAAAATATTATATTCAGAAGAATATTTGACAAAATTCCATAACAATGATTAGATTATATGTTGGCAATAAGAGAAATAATATTGAAAAGTTTGCACAATAGGTGATTCCATATCACCAAAACTTTTTGTAGTAGTTTTACAAGAAATATTTTGTGGATTAAAATGGGAAGCTGAAGGAGTAAAAGTAATTGGAGATTATTTAAATGATCTAGATTTTTCTGACAATGTGATTTGTTTTTACAATTATTGCTTTAGCTTCTTCAGGAAATGTTGCAATAATTATTGGATGAAAGTAAAAAAAGTAGGACTAAATATAAATACTGAAAGGATTCAACTAATATAATACTTAATGGACTTTCTTGCAAAAAGAAAACAGATTGATAATTACAAATTAAAAAAAGTTAACAACTATAAATATCTTGGTCAGATTATTAATACAGATGAAAAAACAATGGATAATCAAGTCTGGATGGAGTGCTAAGAGACTTTAAGTATTTGTAAAGAAACGTTTTTTAATATATATGTTTTATCAGTTCTTACTTATGGATGTGAGACTTGGACAATTAACAGAACAATTTAGACACTTCAAATCACTTACTGAAGTATGTAAAGATGTACCTTAATAGTAACAAAAAATTTAAATAACAAATATGTGACAGATAAATAACATTCACATCATAAATTAAGTTACTATTCTGGATTTCAGCTGGACAAATTGTTAGAAGAAATAGATGGACATTTAAGTTTTAAATTGGATTCCAAGAGATCTTAAAAGACCTAGAATTTTTTTTATCTGTGATGAATATATGAACTAAAAATATTAGTATGAGGTAAAGAATATTTAAGAATTAGGAATGTACATTAAACTTGGAAAGACATTACAGTAGATCAATAATGTTTGAAATGATGATGACCAATATGAACATATTTTATTCGAATTAGAATTGATAAATACATTGTTCTATTTACCATTGTAAGAGAAAAACCCTTAACAGCTTAGAAAACATATATAGATACATGTGTACATTTATGACATAGGAAGAAGGAAAAAGTATATGAGACAAAAACTGAGTTGATTTATTGGTCAATAGTATTTAATCATAGAAATTTGTATTCTGCATGATATGATGCAGTAATAGAATGGCAGTCATTGAAACCCAAGGTTCATCTAGTTACATCCTCTGCACTGCAATACTAAGAGCAAATAGTGAGAAAAAGTTATAAAGCAACCTAAATACAAATGGGAAGCAGTGATTTTAATTATTAAATATCTATCAGTTTATACTTTACAGAATGCTTTGCTAAGCATTGCTATTTGGTTTGCAAGTCTCCATCTGAACTGCGATTGTCAGAAGAAATGAATACACAACTGAAATAGCCTTGTCAGAAGCAAATGTATGAACAAATAGTTGTCCATCTGTTCTATGCTGCAATAAGTGATCCCTGATATATAACCTTACAAAGTTATTGAAACTTATTATATGGATAGTAAATTTACAGAAAAGTATAATATGCAAACAGTAATATTGTAAAGATTAACTTTGTAACTATAAACCCTATAAAACATAACACCTGCATTTGACTTACATCAGACCTATGACATAATTTGAATTTAGGAAAATAATATTTATTTTTTAAATTAAGAAAGGTGTTGTTCCATTCTGTTCAATAATATATCTATCAATAATTGTATGTGTGTGTATATGTGTACATTTGTTTAACCTTTATCAATTTTTTTTATTAATAATATAAATTATTGGATTTTATGATGCCTTATTTTTCAGAAATTCAAATTAATGTGTGATTTAAGTAGAATGATAAAATGGTTAATGGCTTTTAATTGTATCTCAAATCACAAGATATTAATTTAATTATAAGAGTTTAGTACTTTCATTTGATGGATAATAATAGAGATATCTGCATGAGTACTGATTACTGTAACTGCATGTGTTTTATATATATATATACGTGAAATTATAATATTATTTTATTATTATTTTCTTATGGTATTAGTTATTAAACTTTAATACTAATTATTTTGTAGTCCAAGCCTGTACCATTATTTATTTTTAGTTATTTTGAATTCTATCTTAAACCATATTTACAGTAGTCTTGGCAGCATCTGGTCCATCTGAGGACTTGCCTGGCTGTGTATATTGTAGTTTTTATTCTAGTGAATATATATATATATATATATATATATATATTTTATATAATATATATTTATGAAATATATATATATATATATATATATATATATATGCATTTCATAAATAGTAGATAATAAAATATATTCTACCAGAGTATGTAGACATTTATCAATTATTACAGCAATAAATCTTTGGTACAAAATAATATTTGTTACCTTGATGAGTCAGACTTTTGATATAACATATCATTGGCAAAGCTTGACTATAGTGAACATTACCAGTATCAAAATCCTGAGTCAGTAAAGTAACAAATATTGTTTTGTACCAAAGATTTATTACCATAATAGTGAGCCAGGATTCAAGGTACAGAAAGTCAGGTATTGCAAGGTGAAAATAAATTGATACCAGTACTTATAGATGCTAAAAGGTGGTACAATTTTGATGTTGTCTGAATTAATTAGAAAATAAAATGAACCATATTATAAGTATTTTTTTTTTGTCTTGGTATTTTAATAAGAGAGTTGCCCATTATTGGGCAATGACCAAGTTATTTATTTTTAATGGTTCATTGTAAAATGTAATTATCTTCAATTAACCATTTACATATCTTTCACATTAAGAGGAAAAAAATATATTATAGATATTTTTTGTCTGTAACATAGATTGTTAACTTTGACCTTCAGACTGTTATAATATAAAGTCTTCTGAACAATATGTTCACTAATTGTATTTGTAAAAAAAATATAATAATAAGAATTTTAATCATTAATTTCTTAAAAACATATAAAAATAAATAGATACAGCAGGAAAAATAAGAGATAGGTTGTTTAATAGTTGTGTTAAAAAGTTTACGTGATCAATTGTTTTATCTTTTTTGTATGTTGATAAATGATATACACACTTTCTCCACTTGTGTTTTTGAAAAGGCAGCACTCTGCAATATTTTCACAAAGACTTACCATCAAAAGTATCAAAAATGTAAATACTGTACAAAGAAATTTAATATTTAGCTTATGAGTAAAATTCAGTACAAGTTTAAATTTGTTACACAAATGCTATATGCCAGTATCAGATATAGTACACAATAAATATATTGAAAAATAAACTAAGATAAATGTCACAAGTGATGCTTTGCATGTCACAACCCTAAGAAAATAGTTAAATGTGCACAACCCATATAACATGATTTAAACAAACAGCTGACAGATTTATATGTCAGTATGGTAGAGAGTTACCTTTAAAGGAAATACCACGAGAAAAAGCATACTAAAATAACCAAAGTAAGTTAAAAAGTGTTTTATTGCTTTTACCATATGGAAAGTGAAATGCTACAAAATTGTGCATGTTTATTTTAAAACAAGTATTAGTTTTAAGATTATTTCAGAAATGTGATCCATATGCAATAGGAAGCATTTTCTTTTTGTATGAATCTAATTTTAAAGAAAAAATGAAGAATTTGACTCTTATGAATATATAATTAAATTTAGAGAGTTTGCTATAAATAAATTCTATATTGTTCCCATGCATGTCTTTTTAAAATAAATGAATATATATTCTAAATGTCATTAAACTATTTCAATGTAGCATAAAGTTTTGATTATAGAAAATGTAAGACATTCTAATCCTATATGTATTTATCAATTTAAAAGTTGTGGAAAAGCTAATAATAATAAATGCATACGTATTGATAACTATTAATAATTAAGTTTTTTAAAAGTGAAGATAAAAAGTAAACTCTTTGCTAAAAATATTTTAATATTTTACCACTTTGAATCTAAAATTATTTTATAATATAATCTTCAATAGTTTCTATTCCTCTTTGCTTCTTTATTTTTGCTTTTCTAATATGTAACATATAGTAACCACATTCCAACTCTTTTTACACTTTAAAGCAAAATATATTTATTAATTTTACAGTTTCAACTGTTCCTAGCAGTCTTTATCAGATCTACAAAAATTTAAACATTATATCAATACAACCATATTTTTGTAGATCTGATGAAGACTGCTAGGAACAGTTGAAACTGTAAAATTAATAAATATATTTTGCTTTAAAGTGTAAAAGGAATGGAATATGGTTATTATATGTTAAAATTATTTTCTTGAAATTGTATAAAACATTAAAAAAACCCTCAAACTTCAAGGATTTCATTCATTATATGTTTATTATTATTTCTGTAAAAAAAGCATTTTCATACGTATTATGAGAAAAATTTAAATGTTAAAGCTTTCTACTTTCAAACAATGTTCAAGAATAGCTATTTCCAATAAGTATGCTGTCATATATAATAATATTGATGGTAAAATAAATAAATAAATGATTAGTATTCCAAATAAATAATATTTAATCAACTTTGTTATTGATATTAATTAATGAATAAGTTGTCCAAAAGCAACTGTTTTAAAGAATGGATTGTAATATATGCTTGTCATTTCCAAAAAATATAACTGAACATATGTTATATTCATTAACTAAAGTTCAATCATAATATAAATCCAGAAAGCAAATACAAAGTTTTTTTCTACCAAACTTCTAAACAAAGATACTTTATATTTTCTACATTGCATTACTGTTGTATTACTGTATTTATTATGTATAATTATCTAATTTATTGTATACAAAATGTGTTTTATTTATATTATAAATGTATGTTTAAAGTTAACCCACAAATAAATTTTAATTTTGAAATTTACTTCTAAAATTCTCATTTACTATACAAGGCAGGAGGTGTGGAAGAAGGACATATTCATATACATTTTTTTGTTAAAAATATGGAAGAAATTTATTTATGTAAAATTTAAAGATATTATTATTATTATTATTATGGCTAACTAACTTATATTTATAGAAATTTTATATATATTAAAAATATCAGATAATGTGCCTGGCATAAAATAAATGTATCTTAACTTAATTATTCCATTTAATATATGCATTTTTGTACAGTACAGGATTTTTCATACCTGCACTCCAATATGTAATATATAGGAGGTTTGAATTCAGACTTTCATACAACTGTCAACTATTCATGCTATGTCATATTGCTGACACACTTGATCACACACATGTTGAAAAGATAAATAATCACCAATATAAGTATTTTGTGCTAAACCAGCACTTATCAATTGGTCCAGATTATCATCTCCACACATATATACAATCAATGTTCAGCTTATATTAAGATAGCCAATCTTCATATTTCAATAGACAGGCTTTAATCCACTCCACCTCACAACTCTTCAGCCATCCATTTCATTGAAAATATGATGATGGAATGCTCAAATCCCACATTGATGTCAATCTTCTCATCCTAACCATGTTGACCATAATTCCACTCTGACCCCTCAAGTACAGGACATAATCCATTTGCATATATATAGAAGGGATGGACAGACCTTACAACACTATATTTTAATATATTATTTTTTTTGTACAGTACAGGCTTTTTCATACCTGCACTCCAATATGTAATATATAGGGGTTTTTTTGAACTCAGACTTTCACATGACCCTCAAACTATCCATGTTATCTCATATTGCTGACACATTTGATCACACACATGTCGTAAGTTAGCTTTAAGCTTAAACCAACCTACAGATCTTATATATACAAGTATGTGTGTAAAGCAATAGTATTATTTTTCATTTTAGAAAATGAATGACAATAATCATTATCAAACAAGGCAAAACTCTCTCCATACAATAGTGCCAGCTTAGATTGAAAATATTATTGTGTTTTCAATTTCATTCTCATAGTTTTGTAACTAAGTGGAGATAAAAAATGGTTGCTGGAGGGTTGCATTGGATCCTAAGATTTAGGTGCAGTGCTCTCAGATCCAAGGCTCCTCACTGATGATGACCACAAGCCAGAAACTAGTCTGGGGATATTGGATGAATAGGAACTAGGTAGGGATTTTATGCACAAGATTTCTGGCATCCATTGATTACTCTAATAATCATTATCATCATCATTATCATGTGCCAGAATGTTAGTATGACAAATGGTATGAATAAAATATATTATTGACTCTATGATTATTTACCAGGATTTAAAATTGTTTTCAACATAATTTGAACTCTCATTTGCTTTTAGTGAATATATTTGAATATTATGAACTCATTTAAGGCACTAGATTGTCTCATCTTATATTAGTATATTTGAATAATTTATCATGAACATAAACAAGATGGGAAGCTTTTATGTTTTTCCTTTATATACTTGTTTCTAGCACCTAGTTATATCATCACACATTAGATATTTTCATAAAGTATATGAGATACAATAGTGCCAATTGTAAATAATAACATTCTGTAATGTCAATTATTAATTTATATTTATGGTTTTACTCTATCTTTGTAAATAGAAGTCAGATAATTTTAGAGTAAAAATATTTATAAAGCTCTAAGCATAGTATATTTCATTCATAGTAAACTAATTAATAACACTTAATATTTGTTTAAATTAAAATAATTGAGTGGTTTTGTTAGGAAACTATATAAGATTTGGGCACAGTAATAGAGTCAAGCTATATTCCATAGATCTTTAGTTTTGGGGTGTGCTCCTCTTGGGTGTTGTGATAGTGTGAGTATCTCTCACCAAAAGAATGATATCTATTTATATCATTGTATAAAGGATTGTTATATATATTCATTTATAAAAATAGTTATCACAATGCAAATCAGTGTAGTAAAATAATATAAAAATATTTATTTAAAATGTCTTATTATATATTATATTTTTAACCCAAGGACTTGTCAGATTATTGTTATTCAGGGATCAAACAAAGAAACTTGATATTGTTGGTAGCTGTTTCTTATTTACTAGTCAATTGTTTAACAATTTATTTTAACATTATTATAGCTAGAAATATGTCATAAAATATTAATAATATATTCTAATTTTAGAGTTATATAATAAAATAATATAGATGTTTCAATAATAGAATCTATTATTATTATTATTATTATCATTATCCTCATCATCATTAATATTCCTTATGAGCTTTTATTTTTGAAAATAAATATCTGGATTGATCAAGGTAAAAACAATGCCTTAAATGGATTAGAAAAATCAGTTTATTCAATATGGTTGTGTATTATTTGAACAAGTAATTTCCATTAGTATAATGTTAGGAAAATAATTTTTAATATCATTAATATCCCATGGAAGCTTAGCCTTTAAAATAATTTGAAGTTAAATGTATATATAAATCAAGCATTCCTATATAAAATGCTATGTATAATCTTCAAATGTGGATCATTCTTTATAGGAGTTCAACAATTTATTGTATTGCCTGTATCATTATATATTATTGGTTCAGCATATTAAACCACTAAATATCATATGGTCATTTTCTATATTTAAACAAATTGTTAAAACAGAGGTAAACTCTCTATACATTAGTGCACAAACCTTGCATCAATTGATTATTATGGTTTGCACTCAGTGACACTACTGTATGAAGAGTTTGTTATGTGAACAAAGGCAAAACTCTCCATACAGTAGTGCCACCCTGTGCCAAACAGAGTAATCAATGGATGCCAGAAGGCTTGTGCATAAAATACCTATCTAGTGCCTACTCATTCAATATCCCCAGACTAGTTTCTGGCTTGTGGACATCATCAGTGAGGAGCCTTGGATCTGAGAGCACTGCACCTAGATCTTAAGATCTAATGCAACCCTCCAGCAGCCACCTTTTAACTCTACTCTACTACAAAACTATGAGAATGAAATTGAAAACATTCTTAATATCTTTAATCTAAGCTCAATAGCTTATATAGTCATATGGGTCTGAACTCAATTCAGCACCCATACATTTTGGTGTCTTTGGCTTTTAAAACCATATGACCACATAAGCTATTGAGCTTAGATTGAAGATATTAACAATGTTTTCAATTTCATTCTCATAGTTTTGTAGTGAAGTAGAGTTAAAAGGTGGCTGCTGGAGGGTTGCATTAGATCCTAAGATCTAGGTGCAGTGCTTTCAGATCCAAGGCTCCTCACTGATGATGGTCACAAGCCAGAAACTAGTCTGGGGATATTGGATGAGTAGGCACTAGATAGGGATTTTGTGCACAGTCCTTCTGGCATCCATTGATTACTCTGTTTGGCACAGGGTGACACTACTGTATGGAGAGTTTTGCCTTTGTTTACAACAATTATGTGCTAGTATGGAGATGGTGATCATGTGATATTTAGTTTGTTATGTGGTAAATAGATGTAACTATTTGGGAATTATCTTAAGTAATCAGAGAAATTGCTTGGATGAATGGGAGAAAAATTCATAAATGAAGTGAAGAAAAAAAGGGACTGATAAAGAAATTAACAGTTTTCATATAATAACTATGATGTAGCAAGAAGTGTATGGAAGGGAGTGACAGTAGAATGATTAACTTAAGGTAATGATGCATTATGTGCTAGTAAAGAGGTGTTAAATTACTTACAAAAGTACAAAGAGAAGTTGGAAGACATGCATTAGATGCAGATGTGTGAACAGCAAAAGAATCAATGTAAGGAGAAATGGGATAGTCATGTTTTTATATGAGCGATGGAAAAAGCAAAATGAAAATGTTTAGTAGATTGCAATTTATGGATAGCAAAAGAATAGTCAAAATAGTATTTATTTGGGTTATGAGTAAAGAGCAGACAACAAGATGAGTGAGAAAGGTAGTATTGTATGCAGAAGATTTGGATAAAAACTATGTCAGTATACTTGTACAAAAGGTGGGATGATTATGTTAAGAGGATTGTTGAGTGTTATAGTGGCAGAGAATGGGATAAAAGAATATATCCTTTAATAAAAAAATAGTGAATTGAAAAGATAGAGAACTATTATGGAGAGTAAAAAGAGTTTAAATATATACAGAAGTAAAAAGAATATTGAATGTGAGTTAATTTATAATAATAGCAAGGAAAGTAGTTTACTGTTTAAGGCTCAAAAAGCATCGTTAACAACAAGGAAATGTACACACAAATGGAGAAATGTGGATGATTTAGTCTGCAAGTTATATAAGAAAGGCATAGAGAATATTAGGCATCTGCTATTTGAATTTAAGTGCTTATAAGCAAAAAGGGTACAAACAATGAAGTTGTGGGAAAATAAATATAAAAAAAGTGATTATTCAGAAAGTGGATTCCTGGTTTTTATGTTGCGTTTGGAAAAAGATAAGAGGAATCTAGATATAAAGGCCATAGAGTGGCCAAAGATGATGTTATGGAAGTAGGATGGAGAAGGATAGAGAAGAATATGGAAAAAACTTAGGGTGGGGAATAGAAAGAGAAGGTAAGATAGCTAACAGGTTTCTCTGGGCATAGTGGCTGAGAAATTCCTGACTTCCATAAAGAAGTCATAACGCATCGCATCACACTATTTTAGGTTCAGCATATTTGCCTAATAACTTAAATTTATTCTATTACATATATTTTAATATATATTAATTTTTAGAGGTTAAAATAAATTAGCGCAACAGAGTAACTAAATTATTTTGAAAATCATAAATCTAAGAGAAAAAAGGGTTAGTAGACAGTAAAATTTAAATTATAACACATAAGTAACGATTACATAAATTCAAAAGAATTAGATAACAATACGGAAGTAAAAATATGACTGCTTTCAAAATTATATTATTCAAACTATAACATCTTGATTTTTAATAATTATTTGTCATTTCATTTCCAAGGTAATGACTGTTTGAAGATTATTATTTTTAACTCCGCTACCAATGGTAACAGTATTATTACCTCAAGAAAATAAATATGGTTTCCTCCCCTAAACTATTAGTAGATTCAGTCGATGATAATTTCATTTAGATTTTAAAAACAAAGCTATTTTTCTTAATTGTCTAGATTGAATTGATTTAACAAGTTCATAATCTAATTTCATGCTACCACGACCATTAATAAGACAAGCGGAGTGGTTTGAAACAAGATAAATCCTTTTCTTTAAAAAGAATGATTAAGCATTTGAAAATTTTAAATACTGATTAAAATAATAATACCATTTTACTAAACTATTTAATTTTTTAAGGGTGCAAAACAAATTATTTTTTAAAAAAAAGCATACTAGGATTATTTTGAGTGTGAAATGAAAAAGATCTATCTTCTAATGGAGACTATTATAATTATCTTTACTACATACATTTCAATGATAGATTAGTTATGCTCAAAAGTTCTCCAGCTCAGTTAAGTGGATCTAAATAGGGAATCAATAATAAAGATTCCTTCAAGTTCAAATAATCTTTTTTTTTTGTAAAAGAAGCAATTATTAACACTTTTTAAGATAATATCTAGAAAATGCATAGAGATACTGTTAAAAATTGTACAAATATATATTATAACGTAGCAACTTTCTTCATGCAATAGTGCTATCTAGTGTAAACCGCAGTAATCAATAGTGACATTATTGTATAGAGAAAATTGTTGCTATCTTAAAAAATTAATTTAAGCATAATAAGTAGTTGTCATGTGACGTTTTAGTAGTTAAATATATATTATGAGATGTCACTAGTTAAGATGAACTTCTAATTATCATTTAAATGGTATCTTTTCTGTGCGTAAAAGTTTAGCATATTATTTCAGAGTAATTTATGATCGTTTTCACTTGTGCAGTTTGAAATCAAGTTTTTCCAGTCATGACTATAATCAACTGTAGTTAATTTTATCTTATATCGTTGATATCCAATATAGATATCAGTAAAAACACATTGATTAAAAAATATTATATAGCTATGCCAGCATATGTTTTCTAAGAACTTATACATAATTATGAGCCATCGTGATATGTTGGAAGAAAACTCGATTTAGTTAATTTCATTTAACATATTTAATCTCCGTTTTGGTACTTTTAAATGACAGAGTATCAAGATATATATTAAATGAATGTTACATATTTATCAAATATAGATAGATTTTAGTATTTTTCTATTATAAATATAAGCTTTAAAATCATTAATTACTATTTAATGTAAAATAGCAGGCCTTTCCCTTCACATTCTACATGTTTCATTAAGACATAGGCTGAATTATCATGTGGAGAGAGTTTCTACTATTTCAGTAGTTTGGATAAGGAAAATAAAAAATGATCATGTGATATTTGAAAGGTTTAAGACATGACTTGAGAGATGTTCTAAAAGTTTAAACACCCACAATGTTAAATTAGCAGTTCAAACTTAAATAACCTTATGTATAGGGAAGATTTCTATTTTTTTAATATTATTTGTCTCTTCAATTTCTTCTTTGATTTTGAGAAAATGAGAGAGAGTGAGAAGGAGAGGAAAAATACAGCCATGTAGAACTTCTTAAGATTTCTTTGCATTTCTTGTTGTAATACTATCTAATATTGACTTACAAAATTAATTGATTACGATAGAATGACAGCATGTTAAGCTAAATTGCGCAGACGCTGTGAGAATGTTGTTAATAAATGAATACCTTCGAACAACCACAGTATCATGTGGTTGTTCGAAGGTATTCATTTATTAACAACATTCTCACAGCGTCTGCGCAATTTAGCTTAACAGGCTGTCATTCTATCGTAATTATAATCGCACGCAAGACGTTATAAAATAAATGCTTATTCGTATAAAATTAATTGATAAAAAATTTCAAACAACTTAGATTAATTTGTAATTGACAGATTTGTTTTAGAATTTATTTTCTTATTATTGATCTTTAAAATTTTTTAAATTTCTTATTTTTTATTGGCTTTTTAAAAAGTGAGGAGAGGGAGGGGGGAATAGTCAATTTTGTTGTTGACTTTGATAAAAAACATTAATTATTAGTTATATACAATACAAAGTATAATCAAATCAAACAATCCAAATAAAATGTTTGATTTTTAAAAAATGATCTGGCTGGCAGTGAAGCAGACAATAAATTACCAAAATAAAAGCTTAAAATAAAAACTTTTTTATTTATTTGGATTATCACCATACACATGATAGTTGGTTACTTTTGACTTTACAAAAATCCAAAAAATAAAAGATATTGTTCCTTTCATTTTGAACCAAGTAATTTATTGGTAGCATGCATGAAGAATGAAAAATCTCTAAACTTTCCCTTATCTTTATTTTCTTCATCATAAATGACATGAAATGATCTCTAAGTGAAAAATATAAGATTTTATTTTTAAAATTAAAAACTAAAAATAATACAACAATTTCAAGTCTAATGTTTCTAGTTGGTTTTAAAATAATAACATTTCAAACAATATAATCAATGCAGAACACAAAGTTAATTTTTAAATTAATTCCTAACAAGTTAAAAAAAAATTCTTTTATTGTATGGCAGGCAGCGAAATGTTTCCTTTTTATCTTCTAGTTTTTTTTTTGAATTTATGAATCTAGATTTTAAGTACACATTGAATTTATAAATTAAATTGTAGTAGTATTGCCATAATAAATCACATGTTGAGACTGTATTTCTCTATCTTCTCTCTCATTTTTGAATAGCAAAGAAAAAAGAAAATTAAAAATTTTTAAACACAAAAGAATAAGAAAAATTTCAAGTCAATTTGTTAATTACAAATAAGAAAAAGTTGTTTGAAATTTATCTATATTAAATATTTATAATTCAATATTACATAGATAGTATTATGAGAAATCAACAATGAAAACTTACTGTATTTTCTCCATCTCTTGCTCACTCTTCCACCCCCCTTCTCTTTTCTCAAAATCCAATAAGAAATTGAAAAGAGAAACAAAAGTTTAAAAAACAAAAACAAAAGTCCTGTCAATGAAAACTAATATTTAAGAGATTTTAAATTACACACTGAATTTATAAATCAAGTTGCAGTAGTATTACTATGATAAATTGCCATTTTTTCAAAAACATCTTCAATTGATTGATTAGTCACTCCAGTATTCATTCATTATGTCAAGGTAGTATTTAAAGAGTAAATTAAAGAGAAAATGAAATGTAGATAATTGACTAGATTGGTACCTAATTTTGTCTGTATTTTTAATAATTAATTATTAATAATACAGATGTAGTTGAAGTGTGTGTATGTTGAATAAAAAAAATATAACTATACATAGACAATAATGGACCAGTAATTTATAAATTACCATTTTTTAAATAAATATACAGAATAAAATTATATTGATTTTATCATTATAAGATTTTTAATAGATTCAGTAAAAGTTATTTTGTAAAATGTTTTTTTTTTGATTAAGTATTCTTTTTTAAAAATATAATTAAAAAAATCAGTTTCCAATGATGTATATGAATTTGGAAAATAATAAAAAGCTAACACTTTATAAGACTGCCTAGGGATTCTATACATTGCATGATGGTTTTTGGCAAAGTATGAATTTTCATTTTCATTTAAATCTTTTATATATTTCCCCTAGACATTATGTAGAATATTTAGGCAATATAAAGAATGCCAAATAATTTTTTTGACAAAGTATGAAAATGAGTTATTAAAAAGATACACATGAAAAGGTAAGCAATACAAAATATAAAATATGGAATTTAAAGACCAATGCAGGTTATTTGTTGCAACCAGGTAGACTGCAAAGGCATTTTTGAATTACACTTGATTGCCTTTTCCACAAAAAAGCATTTTTAATTTTGGTACTTGGTCCTTCAAGTATACCTCATGAATCTTTGCTCACTATCCATGGACTGTGCAGAAGTTGCTGATTGGAGAGTTATTTCTTTGTCAGAGACACCTCCAACTCTCAATAAGTCTTTGGAGCATAAAGTGAATGTGATCTGTTGTAGAGATGGTTTAAAATTTCTTCAGCAGTTTCAAGTCAGTAAAAACCATCATCTGTCACACTCAGCACAACCACCAGCAGATTGGGTCACCCATCCCATCTTGTCATCTGGGATAGGAACTTCCACCCTGATCTCCAAAGGTGCAGGATAAATTTTTTTACCACAATTCATTTTCACTTTTGGCTTTCATTTTCATTTTTGGTCTATGTTTTCAGATTCAATTTAGATTGAATTTATCTTCAACAGCATTATCAATATTAAAGCAAATATTAAAGCAACGAGTATACAACACATTAATATTATAACCTTTTATGTTTTCACTTCTAACATCTGTATGTCCACAGGCAGCATAAATGTTTTAGTGATAGTTCATGCATATAAGTGCACCATTGATTTCCTTCAAACAGATTCAACAGACAGCATATTTGGAAGTCTTCAATTAAAAGACATTCATCACTATTTTTGTTTTTTCCATTGTGGACTACAGTCTTGTCCAAGGGTTTGTGCTGTAGAATCTTTAACTTGGATAAGATGATCTGATTCTTGTTGTATTGTTGGTATGTCTTCTATTATTTTTCCTTGCTTTTCAGTTTGTATGTTTTTTGCATCTTGGGATAAGGAAGAATTTGTGAGGTCCACTTTAGCATTGTAGTTAAAGGAAACATCATATGGTGTTTTTTAATCCTAGAATGAAATGTTCATTTTGCAACATTAAATGTTATTGCTGAAAGTATTTTATACTTTGCCAATTTTCCTTTTGGCATTTTATAGAATCCCTAGGAAATGTGCTAAGTTCTACATTTCATACTTGGATTTCCCATTTTTGGCATTGTATAAAATGCTTAGGAATTCTATACAATTATATATATATATATATATATATATATATATATATATGTACAATATATATATATATATATATATATATTGTGCCCTTTTCTATAGGTCAGTAATAGTTTATAACAGTCAATTACTAAAAATTTTAAATTTAAAATATGTTCTTTTAATATGGTAATTGTATTAAGTCAATTATATCTTTAAAGTACAATTTGAAGCTAAAGAGAATACGTAGTATATAAAATCATTTAAAAAATAGTTATATAAAGCTTTAAATATTGTTGCATATGGTTGTAAAAGCTGGCCATATTAAATAACACAGTTATAAAAATTAAAAGTATATTTAATAAATTCGATTTTAATAGTTTAAAACTGATAATTTAATAAATGCTATGTTTAAATTTATAATCATATTTAATAGTCAAAATTAATATAATATATTTTAAAAAATAAACTTTATGATGGTGAGAATTGTATTTAATTCTATATTTTCTAAATTGTTCTTCCAAATTTTATAATTATATTATTAAATATAATAAGTGTATCAATTTTATTAGTCTAGGCAGAGAAATAGATTGAAAAATTGTCTGTCAAAGTTATTAATCATGTGACTTGTATACTATATACTTTAACATACGTGCTTGTTTGTATTTAAAGTAACGAAGTTTAAAATATTTTAAAAGTTATATTATAGAATTGGATGGAATTGTCACCTAGCAAATAATAATAAATATTAAGTTAACTATCGTATGTAATGTTTTAAGTAATGTAATAAAGACGAATACAGATATAATAAAAATTAAATATTTTGTTTAAATAAAAATAGATAAATGGAATAGGTTATTAAAATTATTTTAAATGTTATTTTAAATGTTTAAATAATTTTAATAAAATAATAATTGATTTAAAAGTAATATTTTAAATAATATTTTAAGTTCATTACATCGTAATTTCTAATTTTGAAATTCAATTCTGCTATAAACTGAAAATATGTAAATTTGTTCTCAAGTTAAAGTAAGAATCAACCAATCAAATGAGGTATTCTTACAGACTATAAATATGAATTGCACGGGGGTATAAGGGGAGATTAATAATGTATCGAAACCAGAGAAAGGTAAATTATAGCTATCAAAGAGATAGTATTTTAAAATTATTATTGTAGTCAATTTTAGCACTCTCTCATAATTTATTTTCAAAAACTAATTAATATTTTAAAAGTAACTTGCAAAAAAAAAAGAGTGTAAACTAAAAAATATTTTAATAATTTCATTTAACATGCTTTGTTAAATTTTTTAAAGTTCCTTTATCAGTCGTATTTTATATAAAAATTTAATCTAAACTTCGCAATAAAGGATGGATATACTACGAAATAAAATGGACATAAGTTGTAATGCTGAAAAAATATTTGAAATATTTATTGATACAGCTTTATTAATACTTCACCGGAGAACTGTTTTGGTACATAAAAAACCTACTGCACTCAGGGTTCCCAGGCGGTCACGCATCCAAGTACTAACTGAGCCTACAGTCATACTACATTGAATACAGAGGTTCTCATCCGATCACCGCAGTTAAGCAACATTAGGCTCAGTTAGTAATTGGATGGGTGACTGCCTGGAAACCCTGAGTGCTGTAGGTTTTTTATGTACCAAAACAGTTCCCCGGTGAAGTATTAATAAAGCTGTATCAATAAATATTTCAAATATTTTTTCAGCATTACAACTTATATCCATTTTATTTTGTAGTATATCCATCCCTTATTGCGAAATTTAGGTTAAATTTTTATATAAAATACGACTGATAAAGGAACTTTAAAAAATTTAACAAAGCATGTTAAACGAAATTATTAAAATATTTTTTAGTTTACACTCTCTTTTTTTGCAAGTTACTTTTAAAATATTAATTAGTTTTTGCAAATAAATTATGAGAGAGCGCTAAAATTGACTAAAATAATAATTTTAAAATACTATCTCTTTGATAGCTATAATTTACCTTTCTCTGGTTTCAATACATTATTAATCTCCCCTTATACCCCCGTGCAATTCATATTTATAGTCTGTAAGAATACCTCATTTGATTGGTTGATTCTTACTTTAACTTGAGAACAAATTTACATATTTTCAGTTTATAGCAGAATTGAATTTCAAAATTAGAAACTGTGATGTAATGAACTTAAAATATTATTTAAAATATCACTTTTAAATCAATTATTATTTTATTAAAATTATTTAAACATTTAAAATAACTTTTAAAATAATTTTAATAACCTATTCCATTTATCTATTTTTATTTAAACAAAATATTGAATTTTAATGCTGAATATTTTATTTATTAATTATTAACTGGGCTAGAACCTGTTTTATTTTATATCATATATTATTCTGGAAGTGAGGATGCATGAGAGCAAGGTTAGATTATGGCCCCCAACGTGGTTGGCATGATGTGTAGTGGAGGTACACATAGGTTAGGTTAGATTATGGTGCCAGCAACGTGTTGGGCCTGAGTATTTAAAATGGGAGAGTATAATGGGCTTACATGACATGGGGAAGTCTAGGTTAGATTTTGCTCGTCCAATGTGACTGCACGATGTGTAGTTGGGAATACAATCGATAGGTCAGATTGTGGTACCCAAACAAAGGATAAAGATGTGTAGAAAATTTTTTTTTTAGTATTACTAGTTGAGATTCTGAGTGTAATGTCCAAATATTTTATAAGTTTGTATTAAAAACAGTATATTCTTTTATATTTCAGTAGTACAAGATAGAATTTGGTTATAGCAAATGATAAAGATATTAAGTATCAATAGATAGAATAAATGATAAGATAGATGTTTAATTTAAAATTTTTATTCGAAGGAGGAGGTTATGTGCCCTTTTCTATAGGTCAGTAATAGTTTATAACAGTCAATTACTAAAAATTTAAAATTTAAAATATGTTCTTTTAATATGGTAATTGTATTAAGTCAATTATATCTTTAAAGTACAATTTGAAGCTAAAGAGAATATGTAGTATATAAAATCATTTAAAGAATAGTTATATAAAGCTTTAAATATTGTTGCATATGGTTGTAAAAGCTGGCCATATTAAATAACACAGCTATAAAAATTAAAAGTATCTTTAATAAATTCGATTTTAATAATTTAAAACTGATAATTTAATAAATGCTATGTTTAAATTTATAATTATATTTAATAGTCAAAATTAATATAATATATTTTAAAAAATAAACTTTATGATGGTGAGAATTGTATTTAATTCTATATTTTCTAAATTGTTCTTCCAAATTTTATAATTATATTATTAAATATAATAAGTGTATCAATTTTATTAGTCTAGGCAGAGAAATAGATTGAAAATCATCTGTCAAAGTTATTAATCATGTGACTTGTATACTATACACTTTCACACACGTGCTTGTTTGTATTTAAAGTAACAAAGTTTAAAATATTTTCAAAGTTATATTATAGAATTGGATGGAATTGTCACCTAGCAAATAATAATAAATATTAAGTTAACTATCGTATGTAATGTTTTAAGTAATGTAATAAAGACGAATACAGATATAATAAAAATTAAATATTTTGTTTAAATAAAAATAGATAAATGGAATAGGTTATTAAAATTATTTTAAAAGTTATTTTAAATGTTTAAATAATTTTAATAAAATAATAATTGATTTAAAAGTAATATTTTAAATAATATTTTAAGTTCATTACGTCATAATTTCTAATTTTGAAATTCAATTCTGCTATAAACTGAAAATATGTAAATTTGTTCTCAAGTTAAAGTAAGAATCAACCAATCAAATGATGTATTCTTACAGACTATAAATATGAATTGCACAGGGGTATAAGGGGAGATTAATAATGTATTGAAACCAGAGAAAGGTAAATTATAGCTATCAAAGAGATCGTATTTTAAAATTATTATTTTAGTCAATTTTAGCGCCATCTCATAATTTATTTGCAAAAACTAATTAATATTTTAAAATTAACTTGCAAAAAAAGAGAGTGTAAACTAAAAAATATTTTAATAATTTCATTTAACATGCTTAGTTAAATTTTTTAAAGTATCTTTATCAGTCGTATTTTATTAAAAAATTTAACCTAAACTTCGAAATAAAGGATGGATATACTACGAAATAAAATGGATATAAGTTGTATTGCTGAAAAAATATTTGAAATATTTATTGATACAGCTTTATTAATACTTCACCGGAGAACTGTTTTGGTACATAAAAAAACCACAGCTCGGACATTATACGGAGTCTAAAAAAAAATGTATTGAAACGTATTATTATAAGCTTATCCAAGATTTATTTTTTAAATAGTAATAAGACAATTATATTTCATGAATTATTTTATAGAATATTATATTCAAAGGAGTAAAATGTTATATACTTTCTGAAGGTAACATTTTTAAAAAATATTTTCAAGAATTTAAGAAAGAACCCAGGAGAATATGTTATAGAAGCGTTTTTGATATTAAAATATCCGGTCTTAGAATTATTTAAAATGTATTTAGAAAAGATTTGTTTAAAAGTACTTGAAGTTTTTTTTTTATTTTTAAAAGAGATTTATAAAAATACCAAACGAAAGTTTAAATGTATCAAGAAGGAAACATATATAAAAAAGTGAACACATAGTTGAATAAAAGATGGATCCATGGAAATACAAATAGTACTTAAAAGTTTATCGAATATTTTTAAAGTTAAATTAGATGGATTGATGCATCAGATATGCAGAGAATATTGGTAGAGAAGATTAAGAAGCTTCACGGGATTAATTAATATTATGATTTAATAATTATCATCCTAAATACTAAAACCAAGGATTATTTTCTATAAATTTTACTAAATGGATTAATAATTATTTTTATTTTAAACTTTAATGCGCTTGGAGGAGAACATTTTTAAAAACTCTAGAGAAAATAATAAACATTTTGGACTTATCAGGAACTATCGTCAAGAAAATATGTAATTATAGTTTTGATTCCTTTTATTTTGTTAACCTAGTTTAAATCTAAATTTTTATATAAGATTAGGAAAAACATAAAAAACATTAATTTATTAATATTAAAATTTTATAATATAACAATCTAATAATTTAGCTAAAAATATTTTAATATAAAGTGTATGGGTGTGAATTTTTTTATATCTGCAATGCTCAAGTGGATAAAGGAAGCCTACTGAACACGATGACTAGATAAAGGTTATTGGTAATAATAATAATTATTGATAATTTATAATGTATATATTTTTTTGTTTTCTTTAGATCATCCATAAATTGGAAGAATGAAGTGTAAAAGTTTTTTACTTATATGTACCGCATTTCATACAACATTTTAAAAAACATTATGAGATAGGATTGATTTGAAAATATGCATACGACGATTTTTTTTTATTAGTGATATAATCCAACATAACAAATAATTATGTGATTCTTTTAAAATTTTCATGTTATTGGATATTCAAATATTGTCTAAGTAGATTGTATATGATTAGACATATAGAATAATGAAGTAAGCAGACTTTTCTTGTGGAACAGCTAGATTGTTTAACTATTAATGAATTTTATTTATTGTTTTGTAAATGCAGATAGTTATTTATCGATGTAAGATGTAGAAAAATCTTGAGAAATAATGTTGAGATAGTGGCTTGGAAGTACTATAGTTAGCAGGAAACCAAGATGATGTATTTTTAAAAAAAATAGGATATGATAAGGAATGGAAATAATATTTAGTCTTTATGTGAATATCAGCATAGTTAACAAAGCCCTATGACTGATACACATTTTATTTGGACAGTGTTTATATTTCTTTAAATATTTGATGTTCTAATAAAGCTGAAGAAATAGCTTTAACATCGTCCCTGTACTAGAGGATATTAGGCAGGTAAATGTCATACCTCTTCGCACTGTGCCATGATTTTGAGATATGTTAAGAGTAATACTCTAACTTTCTTCCTTAATCCTATGCATCTGTTTTCGCTATCTTTATTTCATGTAACTGCATCGTTCAGTAAGATATGTTTAAGAGAAATGATAAATAATTTAGAACTTAGGTTATGCTATCGTTTTGTATAAGATTGGTTTATTTGCTTAGAAGGAATAGGACGTTATAACTTAAAATTGAAGATCCAAAGTATCCTAAGGAAAAAAAAGAATCATAGAATATAATTTGAATTTTATTTCGGAAATGAAATATAAACTTTTTTAGAATAAGGTATCTAAACAAAGATATTTTCTTTAAAGTGATAATAATTTTAAATGCTTTAGTATTATTTTTTTTAAGAGAAAAATAAGTATTGCATATTTTTAAAATACAATAGTACAAAGTAAATTATGTAAACAATATGCATAGTATATTTTTGTTTATTGATTAACAGAAATATATTGATGATTACACTTATATCATACTAAAGTAAGGCTTAAAGAAGAATATATTATGATTAGTAAACATTGTGTGATAAATACTAAAATCTAGTACTGAATTTTGGATAATATTTTGTGTAACATCTTTGACTTTGCAAGATGAAATTTTTTTTAATATTTTGAGAAATCCATACTCATTATAAAATTTTGTTTTCTATAGAATGTTTTTTAAGTATGAATATTTTAAAATAAGATAATTTAATTATATTAAGGATAAAATGCTGTTGCTAATAAAGTAGATAAATATACTTGTAATAAGTTAACCATAATGAGAAACCAAATAGTAACATTTTTTTTAAAATTTTGTCCTAAATCTAAATAAAGATATAATTGAAACATAAATTATTTTTTATAACCCAGCAAATCAAACTGTAAAGTAAAAAAAGTTAAGGATATCCACTGTAAATAGTGTAAATAAATTGTTTATTTATTTGTTGTTAGTAATAAACTTTGTTAAATTTTGTTATTTAAAAAATTTTGTGTCCAAGTTATTTATTTCTCCACATCGCTGCATGAAAACATGATATATGCATAATAATCGAAACAAATATATAATTTTGCACAAAAAGATAAATAGAGAATTATTTAAGAATTTAAATATTTTATTGGTATTCATTATAATTAATTAATCATAATCTTACATTATTTTATTGGTAATAAATCAATTATCACAATATTATATTAAATTATATGCTATCAGTTGCCACACGTATTTTGTTTGTCAGATTATTAAAATGCTACCACACATTTATTATATCATTACATGAAGATATAAGATCATATTATATTATTTTATTATGGTAATAAAAATATAACGAAAAGAAAAGATATCCAGAATTAGTTAAACAATGAAGAATATTATTAAACAAAGGCAAAACTCCCCATACAGTAGTGCGACCCTGTATGTGATGTTTGATGGTTTAAAAGAATATTATTATTATTTATTATTATTAATTTCAGTGTAGTAGATTATGACATAAAATCCCTTCTCATATTTTACTACCATATTTTTAAATTAACTGAGAATAAACTTTATGAACCTGAGATTATTTTATTTGAGCTAGATTATTATTAAATAGAAGATTAAGATCTTAGTGAGTAGAAGTTATTAAAGTCGTAAGAATACTATGAGTTTGTTATTTGAAATAGTAATAAGGGGGGATAGGGTTCTTATGCCATTGAGGTATCCTGTGGGATATTGGCTCAATGTAATCTATCTTGTCACCTGTATTTTCACTTCAAGTCTCACGAAAATATTAAATATTTATTTAATTAATTTTTATAAACTGAACCTTATTTGTATTTTAAATCTGAGCTAGAGCCCGTTTTATTTCATATCATATACTATCTGGAAGTGAGGATGCATGAGATTACAGGTTAGATTATGGCATTGTAATGCTGAAAAAATATTTGAAATATTTATTGATACAGCTTTATTAATACTTCACCAGAGAACTGTTTTGGTACATAAAAAACCTACAGCACTCAGGGTTCCCAGGCGGGTACCCATCCAAGTACTAACTGAGCCTAACATTGCTTAACTGCGGTGATTGGATGAGAACCTGTGTATTCAATGTAGTATGACCGTAGGCTCAGTTAGTACTTGGATGGGTGACCGCCTGGGAATTCTGAGTGCTGTAGGTTTTTTATGTACCAAAACAGTTCTCCGGTGAAGTATTAATAAAGCTGTATCAATAAATATTTCAAATATTTTTTCAGCATTACAACTTATATCCATTTTATTTCGTAGTATATCCATCCTTTATTGCGAAGTTTAGGTTAAATTTTTATATAAATAACGACTGATAAAGGAACTTTAAAAAATTTAACAAAGCATGTTAAACGAAATTATTAAAATATTTTTTAGTTTACACTCTCTTTTTTTGCAAGTTACTTTTAAAATATTAATTAGTTTTTGCAAATAAATTATGAGAGAGCGCTAAAATTGACTAAAATAATAATTTTAAAATACTATCTCTTTGATAGCTATAATTTACCTTTCTCTGGTTTCAATACATTATTAATCTCCCCTTATACCCCTGTGCAATTCATATTTATAGTCTGTAAGAATACCTCATTTGATTGGTTGATTCTTACTTTAACTTGAGAACAAATTTACATATTTTCAGTTTATAGCAGAATTGAATTTCAAAATTAGAAATTATGACGTAATGAACTTAAAATATTATTTAAAATATCACTTTTAAATCAATTATTATTTTATTAAAATTATTTAAACATTTAAAATAACTTTTAAAATAATTTTAATAACCTATTCCATTTATCTATTTTTATTTAAACAAAATATTTAATTTTAATGCTGAATATTTTATTTATTAATTATTAACTGGGCTAGAACCCGTTTTATTTTATATCATATATTATTCTGGAAGTGAGGATGCATGAGAGCAAGGTTAGATTATGGCCCCCAACATGGTTGGCATGATGTGTAGTGGAGCTACACATAGGTTAGGTAAGATTATGGCACCAGCAACGTGTTGGGCCTGAGTATTTAAAATGGGAGAGTATAATGGGCTTACATGACATGGGGAAGTCTAGGTTAGATTTTGCTCATTCAATGTGACTGCACGATGTGTAGTTGGGAATACAATCGATAGGTCAAATTGTGGTACCCAAACATGTAGGCTACGAGATATATTAGGAAAGTAATTAAGAATATACAATACAATAGTTAGTATTAGAATTTGTTCACGTAACTTTGAAAATTATTGATAGGTATATCTCACAGTAGATAGATAATTTAATATTTTATTATAGCAATAATTATTTAGGATTTGATTATTATAGTGAACTAAGTGCTTATTACTAAAAATATTGCAATTTTAGGTGGTAGATGATTTGATTGCTTAAAAATAGTATTATATTGTTGTAAAACAATTAGCAAATAAATTTTAAAATATGCATATGTGGCTTACGATTATTTTATTACATATTATGACCATGTCAATTATTGAAATATTAACGATATATTTTGAAAATATTTTATTATGTGCAAAATATCTGTGAATCATGCATGTGGGAAAATAATGTTGTGACACATAATTTTAATCGTTATGGTTACTGTAATTAATTAGAGTTAGTTTGTATAAGAATATAAAAAAAAGTATTATGTATAGTTTTTTGTGGGTGATGGTTAGATGGAGATAGAAGAAACTGGTAAAAAACTATTTTTATGAAAAATTAATAGTAATACATTGTTTAAATATTGAGTTTTGAAAAAGCATATTTGTAAAAAAAATGAATAATCAAGATAATAATTTAGAGAGTGAAATATCTGAGTTTATTGTCGATGATAGTTGTGAAGAGAAACGAGAAATAGAAAACTTAATCGAAATGGAAACAGTTGTAGATAGTGTCCAAATTATAGATAGTAAGATAAAAGAAGAGGTTATGGAAATTAAAACAGTGGAAGAAAAGATAATAGTGCCTAAAAAGGAGGTAGAGAACTCCCAAATATCTCAAATGTTATTGATGATGAAGGAGATGAATGAAAATATGAATAAAAATAGAGAAGATAGTAATTTGAAGTTTGAAGCTCTTAGAGAGGATACAAAAGCTCTTAATGAAAATATGAGTAAAAATAGAGAAGATAGTAATATAAAGTTTGAATCTCTTAGAGAGGATACAAAAGCTCTTAATGAAAATATGAGTAAAAATATTGAGTCTCTTAATGAAAACCTAAATAAAACAAATATAAGATTAGAATCTCTTAGTGAAAATGTAGACAAAAATAGTAATGAAATCAGAACTTGTGTAGAAAGCATGAATCAAAAACTTAATAAAACCTGTAAAACAGTAGAAGATTTTAAGGTGGAAGTACAAGATAAATTTAATAATTTGGATTTGAGATTTGATAGCAATGATAAAGTCATAGATTCTTTAAAGGAAGAAATAATGCAAATAGAAGACAGAAATCAAAAATTATTGAAGAGAAAATTTTGTGAATTTTCAGAAAGAGCAGTAAAAAATTTTAAAACTCAAATAGAAGAATCTCTTGTCCGATGTCAACTAAATAATAGTAAGTTAGATCAGAAAATAGAGAGTTATAATTTAAGTGTAAAGAGTGAAATTTATGAAGTAAGGAGTAATATAAATCATATTAATGAAGAAATTAGAATTATTAAGAAAGAGGTAGTTCAGACTAAAATAAGTATCAAAGAGGAAGTCCTAAATGAAGTAATGGGAAAATTAAAAGATTTAGGGATACAAAACTTTGAAGGAAAGATAGTAAGTAAGAAAGTATCTCATGAAATAAGTAGGAAATCTGTTGAAATAATTAGTACAGATTCAGAAAAGAATAAAGAATCTATTAATTTAGTTAGTGAAAATGTGGTAGATGACGAAGAAATTGTAGAGATGGTAAATAAGGAAAATCCACAATTCATTGAGATAGTTAATAAGGATATTAACTTATGCAGTAATTTGACAGCAGAAAACATAGATTCTGTTAAATTAGGAGTTAAAGATAAATATCATGATGTATCATTTGTTAAGATAGCAGATAATGAGTTAAAAAACATGAGTCTTATATTAAATTAGCTAGTAGAGAAACCAAGTTATTTGTTGGAAAAACTATTATAGATAATGAAATGATTTATGAAGAAAAGAAGATTCAGAAAAAATCTATTGAAATAATTAATAGTAGGAATGAATTATATAAAAGAATACTGAAAAATCCCAAAGAATATTTTGAATTGACTAATGAAATGATAGGAGTGAGTAAATCCTATGAAAGATTAGTTGGTGAAAGAACTATAGATCAACTTAAAAGTTTTAAAAAATATTATATGGATGATAAAAGATTTGGTAAATCTACAGAGATAAAGTCAAACTCTTTAGAACAAAGGTATTTAAAGTTGTTGGAACATGAGTTACCAAAAATTATTGATAAAAGTAATAATAAATTTAAAAATAAAATGCAAGATGTGATATCTAAATGTAGTGTTAATGATAGAAACATTCGTTTACAATTTGATATTTCTAAAGAAATATTGTTTAAAGGAATTAGAAACTTGATACCTAATAGTGAAGTTATAGGAGAAAAATTTAATCAGAATAGAGATATATGCAAGATAAAAGTAAGACTTAAATGTCTAAACCACAAGAAGTTCATGAGAGATTTTCTTAAGAATGATCTTAATAAAGGAAAGAAAATAGGAAAAGCTAAGGTGAGACTTAAGGAAGTCGAGAGAGAATTAAAGTTTAGATTTAGAAAAGAAAATACCTAATGATTAAGACAAATAATTTCTAGATAAGATGTATATTTAAAAAATATAAAGTTATAGCCTTATTTTTTTTTACAGAACAAATATAAAACTTTAAAATGTCATAACCTAATTAATTATTCAAAAGGATAAAGATGTGTAGAAAAAATTTTTTTTAGTATTACTAGTTGAGATTCTGAGTGTAATGTCCAAATATTTTATAAGTTTGTATTAAAAACAGTATATTCTTTTATATTTCAGTAGTACAAGATAGAATTTGGTTATAGCAAATGATAAAAATATTAAGTATCAATAGATAGAGTAAATATTAAGATAGATGTTTAATTTAAAATTTTTATTCGAAGGAGGAGGTTATGTGCCCTTTTCTATAGGTCAGTAATAGTTTATAACAGTCAATTACTAAAAATTTAAAATTTAAAATATGTTCTTTTAATATGGTAATTGTATTAAGTCAATTATATCTTTAAAGTACAATTTGAAGCTAAAGAGAATACGTAGTATATAAAATCATTTAAAAAATAGTTATATAAAGCTTTAAATATTGTTGCATATTAGTAAAAGCTGGCCATATTAAATAACACAGCTATAAAAATTAAAAGTATATTTAATAAATTCGATTTTAATAGTTTAAAACTGATAATTTAATAAATGCTATGTTTAAATTTATAATCATATTTAATAGTCAAAATTAATATAATATATTTTAAAAAATAAACTTTATGATGGTGAGAATTGTATTTAATTCTATATTTTCCAAATTGTTCTTCCAAATTTTATAATTATATTATTAAATATAATAAGTGTATCAATTTTATTAGTCTAGGCAGAGAAATAGATTGAAAATCGTCTGTCAAAGTTATTAATCATGTGACTTGTATACTATACACTTTCACACACGTGCTTGTTTGTATTTAAAGTAACTAAGTTTAAAATATTTTAAAAGTTATATTATAGAATTGGATGGAATTGTCACCTAGCAAATAATAATAAATATTTAAGTTAACTATCATATGTAATGTTTTAAGTAATGTAATAAAGACGAATACAGATATAATAAAAATTAAATATTTTGTTTAAATAAAAATAGATAAATGGAATAGGTTATTAAAATTATTTTAAAAGTTATTTTAAATGTTTAAATAATTTTAATAAAATAATAATTGATTTAAAAGTAATATTTTAAATAATATTTTAAGTTCATACATCATAATTTCTAATTTTGAAATTCAATTCTGCTATAAACTGAAAATATGTAAATTTGTTCTCAAGTTAAAGTAAGAATCAACCAATCAAATGATGTATTCTTACAGACTATAAATATGAATTGCACGGGGGTATAAGGGGAGATTAATATTGTATTGAAACTAGAGAAAAGTAAATTATAGCTATCAAAAAGATAGTATTTTAAAATTATTATTTTAGTCAATTTTAGCGCTCTCTCATAATTTATTTGCAAAAACTAATTAATATTTTAAAAGTAACTTGCAAAAAAAAAGAGTGTAAACTAAAAAATATTTTAATAATTTCGTTTAACATGCTTTGTTAAATTTTTTAAAGTTCCTTTATCAGTTGTATTTTATATAAAAATTTAACCTAAACTTCGCAATAAAGGATGGATATACTACGAAATAAAATGGATATAAGTTGTAATGCTGAAAAAATATTTGAAATATTTATTGATACAGCTTTATTAATACTTCACCAGAGAACTGTTTTGGTACAATATATATATATATATTGTAAGAGTCTACCCATATTATTGTTGCATAATTTATGCATGTATATGATCTCTCCCACAGCTTCAAGTAAATCTATTTATGAGCATGGTTTAAATCTCATCTCAAGCACCAATCACACTTTAATAAGAATTATACTCACCAAAAACATAAATAAGGGTTCTGTATATGTATATATCTAGGGTATCACATCCATACATGCTCTATATCTCAAGGTCTGGGGAACATGGTCTAATGAGAGAACAAAGCAAAGACAATTCTCAATTATGTCACATATATCTACTTGTACTACACTATAATTTACCTGTTTATAAATCTATTACTCTAGCTCAGAAGTTATAACAAAATTAAGCTATATGCTACTACACTAGTTACCATTAGATTCTAAGTTCTATACACACATATACATATCATAATATTCATGTACACAACCCATTTATTCTGATACACAATATATGATTCATATATATATATATATATATATA
>JAQFVV010012501.1:2625724-2819272 GCA_028023455.1 Epiperipatus broadwayi
AAAAGAACATGAAACCTATAAACAATTCTTTAGAAGTCAGGTCATGAGACTATAAACATTGTCTGCATGTGGGATGACTAAAAGTCAAATAATAAGAATAATAAGGCACTACTTACATTTTAGAATTAAGAAAATGGATATTAGTATTGACAGAAAGACTATTAAAGTGGTGGCATATTGATTGAGTGCTGTAGATATGAGTTACCACAATCACAGTGAATAAAGTAAGTTTTTAATAGTAGCCCAACCATCATTTAGAAAAAGTGATGCATTCATTGGGAGAATGAAGGTTGATTATAATCCAAGATATCAACATTATAAAAGTCAACAGAGAACTAAAAGAAAGGAGTCCATTTAAATCATGCATAAAAGTTTCTAAAAAGCAATCACCATCTTTATCTTTCAGTCAAGATGAAAGTAAGACATCTACAAAATGGGAATCACATAGAAAGAGGCAGGCCAAGAGAGAAAAAAAAGAGAAAATTTCATGTCAACCTAAAGCAACTAATGATCTCCTATATGAAATAAAAACCAAAGTGAAGTACAAGAGGTACCAACCTTATCTCTACTTAGAGCTTATTTCAAAAGATGTAAAAACATTAAAGAAACATAAAGGATTGCTTGCTCCATCATGACTCAAGATTTATTTACAAATTAATGATTTTGAAAAAAAAAAAATTTAATAAAAGATTATCTTATTTTAAAAATTATTTGATAATGAATGTCAAGAAATAACTATATAAAATTATTATTGATGGTATTGTGATTGGAAAAGACAATGGAATATTAAACAGTCCCATTTTTCTTTTTGGTGAGAGGGGATGTGTAACAGTTATATTGGCCATGCCAAAGTTACATTACTATATTTTCAAAAAAATAATGTGATATATTTATTTTATTAATTTTCCCTTTTGTTAAAAATAAAATACATAAAATTTATTGTGGACATGATCCCAAAAACATTTATAGAAACACACTTGAATTATTGATATGTAAATTAAATAGAAAAATATTAAAATGAAATCAATTTATTTTTCATTCTTTCTCCCACTCTTCTTTGAAGTAAAAATAAATACAGCAAAATAAGTTATCTATCAAATAATGTGTTTTAAAGCACCAAACATCACATCCTATGATATAGGTGCAGTGCTCTCAGATACAAGACTCCACACTGGTGAAAGCTACCAGCTAGAAACTAGTCTGGGAATATTGATGAGTAGGCACTAGATAGGAATTGTATGCATAAACCTTCCTGCATACATTGATTATTCTGGTTTGCACTGAGTGGCACTACTGTAAGGAGAGTTTTGCCTCTGTGAATTAATGTTTTTTATATACATAAGAAATATAAACTATTTTTTTAAATTTACTTAAAGAGATGTAAATATTCTTTGTACTAATGTTGCACAGATAAAGTGTTAAGCTAAAGTAAATAGATTGTTGGTTTTTACCCTAGTGCAGTTGTCTATATTTCTTATCAACTGTTTTTAAAACTGTTAGTGGTAAAAACAACTGTAAATGGATTTCTAGAGAAGAAATAAGGATATGAATGTATTATATAATTACTGTTAATGTTTCATTTAATGACACAGAAAACAAGAAAAATATTTAAGAGAAGAAAAGACTTTCTAGATAGTGGTAACTCATTTTAAAGCCAGCACTTATAATCTTTAATATTGCTTGCTATTTATGAATAATCAAGATAAATAAAGAAAAAGAATATTTATGAACTTTTAAGAAAATTAACCATGAAAACTATTTTCAAACTTGTCAAAATAATATTCGTATTCATAAAGGAACTATAAAAATGTAACATTTGCACTTGAATTCTTTAGAATACAAATGGCATAATAATCTGTAATAATAAGGTTTTTAAAATTATTTCCATAATATAAATGAAGATAATTCTTTTTTTATGTGAAAAGTTATCATGTAAAATTATAAAGAAAAAAAATATTTGAATTTTTATTGTAATCTTTGATGCATAAAGTATTAAAAAAAAAGCAAATTCCCAATGGTGATTCTAATGATTTATTTTATAACTTATTTATTGATTTATTAATTTATTTTTCTCATTAATAAATTATTTCTTTATTTACAAACTTATCAAGTACTATTTTATGCATTCACTATAGTAATAATGGAATGAAATATTTTATTTTCTGAAAACCATACAGATTAATTATATTAAGTTAGAATACCACTATATTAGTTTTACCTTCTATATAACCCTTGCTAATAAAATAAGAACAATAAATACTACATATACTACCCATAAATTACCCCCCATAGTTCTGAGAACATGTTCTATGATTTATTACATCTGATATGTACAGTGTCTAAAACAAAAATCAGTATCCAAATGAGTTCTAGATAAATAATTTCTAATCTCATATTATTTTACTTGTATTTTCAACTTATTCTGCTTATATTGGTGAAGTTATGATTATGATATATATATATATATATATATATTATACATATATATATATATACACACACATGAAACAGAGATAACTTTTGCCTTTTCATGTTGCTGGGAAACAGTCAATTACTACTAATGATAATTATTCTCAGACTAAACAAGTTTCTTTCATTAACATATAATAGTTCTTTTATTGGGGTTTTATTGAAGTAAAATAAAATTTTGTTTACTACAAAACCAAGTTTTAAATGCATTTAAATCCAGAAAGTTATTTTTATAGTTATGAGAATGGGAAAAAATAGGAGTTTTCTGGCTTTAAATCCTTTAAATAATTTAGTTTGAAGTAAAAGAGGATTTCCCTTTACTTCAATAAAAAAAAACCAACAACAGTGATATCGCACATTAATGGAAAAAAGTTATTTAGCTTCAGCATGATTGGAAATTTGTAGTAAGTGATAGTTCATGGCAACATCAAAAGGTAACAATTATTTCTGTTTACATGTATACCATCTCTTCATTTCTATTCTTTATTTTAATAAAAATTCATAAAATTATTTAATTCAACATATAGAATTCTTGAAACATTAAAATAATATTTGAAGAATGTCAAGAAAGGTGCTATTCTTCCATATTGAATACCTACAAAAAGACCTTCCTGGGTTTAAATCCTTTTAACATTCTTGGGTTAAATTAAAATAGAATATCCTTTTACTTTTATAAAAACTCCAACAGAGCTATTATAGGCTAATGGAGAAAACTTGTTTAACCTCATGATGATTATTAATTAGCAGTAATTGATAGTTTTCTGGCAACATCAAAAAACATAAGTTATCTTTGCTTTCAAAACAGGTTATATTTGTCTGTTTTATGAGCTTTACTTAAATTTGTTGAATTAATAATCTTATTCTTTTTAGTCAAGTCTTTAGTTTCTGTCTATGTAAACATATTCTGCCATAGATACATAATGATGCCCAATTTTATTGAAAATAAGAGGTTGCCTTGACAACAGATAGTGATTGTTGATTGTTATTGATATTGGTATAATTTAGGTATGAACTGCTTTCATATACAAAGCCAATAAACTCATCACACTGACTGATAAATGTTGCTAAGTATCCCATCCATTTTTTATTTATTACATAAATAGGCTTATAATATTAACACCTGCAAGAGTAAGAACATATGAAATTGATATCAAAAATTTACCCTGTTTAGTTTCTTTAAGCTTCAAAAAAAACCAGAATCTCCTTTCAGTTAGCAGCAAATTCCTTTTTTGCAGCATATGAAAATATACATGCAAATATAAATTATTCGTTATTGATGAAATCTTATATTTATTTAAAGTAGTATCTATACTAATGCTAGTGTTAATTTGCAGTTTCTATAATCAATGTTCAAATATTTAATAGTATTTGTCATATCAACACCCACAATTAAAAATAATTTTATATTCACCTTATGTTTGATAGCTTTAATAGAAAGTTTAAAAGTAATAAAAACATACATATTTTATCTACATTAAAAATGTTTTTCAATATTATAAATGTAAATTTTTTGGAAACACAATTACTGTAGAATATATATTTTTGAATAAATAAAACATATTTCTGAAGGTTAAAGTCTTAAAAAATATGTATATAATTGAATTAAATTCTTGCATTATTTATCCTCATTGTCTTAAGCATGATGAAATGAGAGGAAGTAATATTGTAATAGGCAGGGAACCTAAGTTATTTGAAATGAAAATGAATCATTTTTGAGTTTTACAATGACAGTCATTAGGATTGAGATGCTACACAGGTTTGATATGTTTTTACCAATTAATTTGTATGAATCTGAGACATGGACATTTAACTGTAGAACAACGTAGAAATTGCAGTTAACAAAATGAAGCATGAAAAGATATATGTTAGGGGTAACAAATGGAGATTGTAATTTAAAATACATTAATGAAGGAACAAGCAAGTATTCTTTATAAAGCTGAAAGAATGAAAAGTCTAAAATAGAGCCTAAATCAAATATGTGGTTTGAAGATATTATGATAGATAAATAGTTGAAATCATCAATGGGATTCTAATAAATTTTAGAAGACTGAAGAATGAGTGTGTGTGATATAGGTAAATGAGATAATGAAGTTTGTTGAAGGGATATGGAGAAAATAAAAACTATGATAAGCACAGTTGAATTAAATTTGGATTGATCTTCATTCTGTAATGAATTGATAATTGTTAAAAATGTTGATGATATTAAAGGTCTTGAAATGATAGTTTCAAAGATATGACAAATGCTAATGACAGAAAATCATATAAAAATGAAAATCAAAAAAAAAAGTATGATCTTTTTTTACAAATTGTTAATATGTTACTTCAAAATGTCTTGAATATGGTTAAAATAAAAGTTTGAGTAAATTGTTTCAAAGTAGTAGCCAATGATGGTAATCTTCCACTAATTATAATCCAGTTTGTCATTAAATTTTATAGAATCTATATCCTGTGTTGTTTGGCACAGGTGGTAGAGTATCCCGGAGGTCCGAGGATCGATTCTGGCTCTCACAGGTCTGGTGCTTAAACTTCTTATGAACTCCCAAACAATAAAGTCATATGTCTTTTTTTATAAAAATATATTACCTTAATTACTGGATCTGCTTTTGGAATAAAATACACCAATGTATGTGCATGCTGATTAGGAAGAAAAGTATAATGTATTTTAATTAACAAGATTTTGAATAGAAATGATAGAAGTATAATACAACAAATGCTTATACAGTGAACAAACAATACAATGAATATATTTTTTTCCACTAAACTATACATTAAGTGTAAATATATATAGAATGAACACTAGAATGGTGATTATCAATTTATTCCATTTACTTTTTCTATCTCTAACAGTGAAAACAATGTTCATATTTTAAAAGTATCCTCTTAGATGTATATATTATAACAATTGTATTCATAAATAATAAAAGCAGAATGGGACAGCCAATTAATGTTAATATAAAATATATAATTTTGAAATGAAATTGCAGTAACAATTACTAAAGTCTAAATGTTAAACATGGAACTTTTAAATCTTTAGAAGAGAAAATATTGTATATATATATATGTTTAATTTTCTTCTAGATGTGAAAAACTCAATAATATTGTCCATAAGCCATAAAATCAGCATTTGAAAACTGATTATTATACATTTACAAAAGTATTAATTTTACAGACAAAATTATATTAGCAATGGCAAAAATCTAAATGCTAAATATGGAATGACTAAATTGACCAATATCATTAGTTGTAATAACAAATGTTACAATTAATACTATTGGATCATATGTCAATCATGTGCACAAGACTTTTCTGAGTATTTTAGCTTTGAGTAAAACATTAGACATCTTTATCATGTTTTGTGAGATTATTTGTGTTTATCTTTTTTTCTGGCATTTTTTTATCTTTACAAGTTTATTTTTAGAAAATTCTTTATGCATGTGAAAATGTTAATTTTAATCATAAATCAGAAAAATAGAATAAAATTGATCATTACTAAAGTAAAAAAAAAGAGATCATTTTTATCAGAAAAATCTGGACAATGGACAATGATTTCAGTTCTGAAAATGTATAACTAAATCAGTTATCTACATCATTTTAAAAAAGTGACAAATTAAAAAGTGCACAGATAGTGAAAGAGATTTCCAAAATGAGTACACTGTAACATCATAAAACAAAAAAAAAACATTTTCTAATATGGTATGTGACAGTATTAATGAGAAATCATTTATAAATAGGTTAAACACTTGTTTGAGTAATAATTTTTTTTCAAATTTCTTGGTATTCATGTTCTCCTGTGAAGGATTTTTATCAGTAGTACAGTATGGTGAGGCTAATAGCATTGATAATACCATCATTGGATATCTTAAAAGAATGTGGGAAGTTCTAAAATCAAAAATATTTGAATATTTATTAAGATTAATAAGTTTATTTATGTTTTAATATTTTGCTTTTGAAAGACTAATCCTAAAAGTTCATTGATATATAACTGCTCACAATACATATATCTATTTTATATATAATTTTAATATTTACCGAGGCTGTAACCTCAAGAATATGCATATAAAATGCGATAGTAGGGACCTCTACAGGTGTTTAACCACAAGCTTACACCTATAGAGGTCCCTACTATCGCATTTTATACGCATATTTTCGAGGTTACAGCCTCGGTAAAGTAATCAATGTGCGTTTAATAAATTTATATAATTTTAATATATTTTGGCATTCTTTGCTTAAAAATTTATTTTGCATCATAACTTTAGTATAAGCCATGAATCTGAAATAGGTTTTCTCTAAATATATGTATTCCCATTACATAACAATGAATAACTAAGCTTGTTGAACTGATTAATTTACTATACCAGACCTCACTGCAAATATCATTTATAATGAAAAACTAAACAATTACTTTACCAAATACATTAATAAAGATACCGAGAAATATTATAGTTGGATTATTTTTATTCATCAGCTGATAATCGAATATTATGTTATAATTAAAACATGAAATTAAAAAAAAAATCTGACATTATTATTGATTTTCACGAATTACAATTAATGTCTGCTTAAATTTAACACACATGCTAATAGAAGTCACAATTATTTAACCTCAACATTTTTTTTACATAAATATATGACACTATTTAATAAAAGTCACATTTAATGCTCATAAAAAAATAATGCAAGAAAAACAATTTACATTTTAAATATATAATAGAAAAATTTACGTTACAAATTTTTTTAAGTGTAATGTTAAAAAAAATCCAAAATTGCAAAAAGGTTTTAATTTATATATATATATGTAACAATAAGTATTCATAGATTAATGATATAAAATTAATACAAAAATAACTGGACCTGTCACTGAGTTATGTAAACATCAATCAATTATGAAAAAATATAGTATCACCAATCTGCCCTGTAGCTCCGTTGGTATTTAAGCGTAATCGATTGACATTGTAAAGAATTTTTTTTTTTATTAATTTCAGTATAGAATAAATAATCTAAAATCACTATTTCAAAATTCAGAAAATCATTCAAAACTCCAGTTTCAACAACTTCTAAACATCAAATAACTGTCAGTTTTAATAAATGTAACAATAAATATTCATACATTAACTATATATATAATTAAAACGGTAGTAACTTGGTTTCCCACTAAGCTATGTAAATGCCAATCAGTTATGAAAGATAGAATGATACCAATGCATTCTTTAGTTTTATTGATATGTAATTAAATTTGTCACTAAAATTATCTTTTAATTTAATTAAAGGGTAATTTCAGATCATTTACTTTGTAATTAAATTAATTAAAAATTTCACTGTCTAATTTAGAATAATACCAATCAACTAAGCATAAATACAAACAAAACTAGAGGTAATATTTGTATCATTCTATCTTTTCATAGCAAATTGATGATTATTTAGCTCAGTAGGAGACCCTTCATCACTGCCATCATTTTCAACTATTATCAGTCCATTATAGAATGAAGATCTCTCCAAGTTTAATTTATTTTTTATAATCTCTAGCCTCTCTTCCCCATATCATCCAAGCACACTTCATTATCCCCACCTCATATGTGGTCTCTTTCTAGTTTTTTTTTTTTTTTTACATTCTGTTAAAATCCAATTTAAAATCTCAATTATCCATTCATTATCATCTTTTCTAATAATATGACTATACCAATTCTATTTCAGTCTCTTAAGTCTTTTAATGATGTCATTAACACCAGTTTAGTATGTCACCAATGTATTTCATTTTCAATCTCTTCTTGTTACTTATGACAGACTTCTCTTCATATTTGATTGAGTGAAGTCTCTATGCTGTTTTTTTTGTTAAATGTCCTAGTATTAGATGCATAACAAAGAACTGTGAAAACTCATTTATCAAAAACTTCCTTTTCCAACATATAGGTACATTTAACTTTGGGTTATTTCTACCAAAAGCTCTTCAAACAAGTTTAATTCTATAACTAGTTTTATCTGTTACATTACTATAATGGTCAAATATCCAATACAATTTATTTGTCCATAATGTTACCCCATAAATAAATAATCAATCAAAATAAGATTGAAATAATTAATAACTATATTATAATATTTATCAAGTTAGCTTTTATCTCCATTGAGACATTTCTCAATGGAGATTAAAGCCATTTGATTTGATAAATATTATAATATAGTTATTAATAGTTGTTTATTTCAATCTTGTTTTGATTATTTATTTATCTATTAAGTTTCCATCTATAGAAATAATATGACTAAGGCATCTATAGTTATCAACTTCTTCTAATGCACTATTATCAATCTTTACCTTTTTCTTTGATAAAATTCATTGAACATTACTTTAGTCTTTTTAGCATTTGCCTTTAATCTTAGTTACTTATTTTTATGTGATAAATCTTGCAATATTTCCTGAAGCTTTATAGCATTATGTGCAAAAACAACTACATCATTTACAAAATCTACATGACTTAAGTAATCTTCATTTATTTTGACTCCCATAACTTCCAATTTTAATCCACAAAATATCTCTTGCAAAACTATTATAAAAGGTTTAGGAAACATGAAGTCACTTTGTCACACATCCTTTTCAATAATAATCTTCCTAGTATGATTATGTAATCTAACTGATACTATTGCATTTTTATAAATATACTTCAGAATATAAAAATAACCTGGAACTATACCATCACGTTCTAATGCTTTAATCACTGAAGAAATGGATTTTTATAATTTACAAATTCAAAGCATAATGGAAATTTGTATTTATTGGTTCTTTCTGTAACTTCTATCAATACTTAGATTTGATCCATGGTATTAAAACACTTAAATTTAGCTTGTTCTTTTGGTTGCTGAAAATCCAATGTTTACTGTAGAGAGACATAATTGTCTTGATAAAAACATTGTATAAAACGAATAAAAAACTGATAGGTCTATAATTTCTAATATCTTTAACACTTTTTATTAATATTAATACTGCATTCTTTCAGTCAGTTGATATATTTTTGTCTTTTAGACATGTGTTATATAACTTTGATTCTATTTCTTCACTACCTCTTTTAAGATATTTTTTTTTAAGATACTAATTATAATTCCACTATTACCTGGTACTCTTCCTTTCTTCATAGATTTAACTACATGTATTACTTCTTCATCTAATGCTGGGAAATTCCAAATATATAGTAGTTGTAGGAAATACATTTTATTGCTTTTAATTATTGATAGAACTCTTCTGCTCATTTCAAGATAGCATTTCTTTTTTTAATAAGTTTCCTTTTTTCCTAATTGCAGACATACGTTTTCTACCAATAACAAGATGTTGTTGTACACTCTTAAAACTTGTATTTTCTTTAATGACTTTCATTGCTTTCTCACAAATATATTTTCTTATATTGTTATCAATTCTTGGTTGCATCATTTTACAAAATTCTAGATACTCAATCTTTTCTAATGCATCATTTTAATACATTTTCATCTTTTCTTCATAAATTGTCATCTCAGTAGAAATATTACTGGAAAATTGTTCCTTTTATGTGCCAGCTGTGAAATGTTTTGAAATGCGTCAGTTATCTCTCCATTGATATTGTTCAAATCTGAATGAGATTCAAAATCTGTTAATATATGGAAACAATTTGTAAGTTTTAATTTAAATTTACTGGAAAGTATTTGACAATTTGGAATATCAAAGATGAATACTATTTTTCTTAATAATTTTTATCTTTCTAGTTTTGTATTAGCATGCATCTTACATCTCATTAATCAATCCATTACTTCTTGTGTTGACTTTATTAATATTAAACTCTTGAAATACATATTGTCTGTTAGTCAAAATAGAATCCAATTGTTTTCTGCTTTCATTTCAATTCTTCTATGTCGAGCTTTTTTTTTTTTTTATAAAAAAGAATCCATTCTATAAAGTTTTATTTTACTGCAAACTTCACAAATCTATGTCCTCTCTTATTTTTATATTCTATAATCAAATTTATTTACATTTTTAAAATGTTAAACAATTCTAGCATTAAAATCTACCATGGCAATTTAAAATGTTGTTTGGCCTGATCAAAAGTTTTTGCACATTCATATAAAAATCCCCTACTTTTTCATCATAATGTGAAGTTTTTGGGCATAAAGCCAAATTATCTATCTGCATTTGATGTCTAGCATTAAGTTGATTAACTAATCTTGCCATTCTATACTATCAATCTCCACAATGTTGTTCTAACACTTTTTAATGAATCCTATTGCACTTGTGTTTGTAATGTTTGTGCTTTTGTAGTATAGTACATGCCCACTTTTTAAATCAAATGTATCTTCATCTTTTTTCTAATTTTATACTCACACACCTATATACATATATAGTATGATGGTATTTTTAATCACATACTAATATATTTAGATATTTTATTTTAGTTTAAATTTAGTATTAAGTTTGTTAGATAAAATTTATTTTATGTAATTTAGAAGGACTAAAATAGATTGGTAATGCTAATATATTAGTTGATCAATTTTTTTTAAGAATTATATCCTGGTATATAAATATGGTGTGGAGGGGTAAAAATAAATATGTTCCATTGTTAAAAGTGTTTTAAGCAAATAATTTTATTGTAAGTATTTGGTATTGAATGAGTCATTAATTGCATTGAAAATTAAGAATCCAGGATCGGAGAAAAACAGTGAAAAGAATAAGAATTTAAGTAATAAAGGAGAAAATATGTGTATGGACTTTTATTTATTAACATTCATAAAAATTTGAAGAAAATGTTAAGGGAAAAGAGAGGGGAGAGTGTTCTGCATAGAACATATATAAGCATCTTTATTCATAAAATAAGTTTTTTTTTTTGTTTTATGGGTAGAAGTTTACAATGTGCTCTGACCAAGTAAAACCAGGATTCTATCCAGAAATGCTTTTCCACAACTGTATCTTCATCTGCCAAGTGGTAGAAAAAGAGCAATCTTCCTATGATGAGAGCTGTGAGATAGATGAATCACTATCTGGAATAAAATGAACATTTACGATACTATATGTATAAGTAAAGATATGAACAGAAAATTATAGTTAATTGTAGTATCTCTTCCAGATATGCTTTTAAGCTATACAACTTTACTTCTGAAGTGATATAGATCAACAACAGTATTTTATGTCAGATTTCTTCACATCAATAGCGCATCAAGTTTCTGGGTAATTGTGAATTCTTTTGTTTACAAATTATTTACAATATTTTATGTACATTTTATGTATAATACTGCTATTATCTCTTTAATATGAACAGATGAATCTAATTTGATCTTGCCCTTGTAAAAGATATTCAGAGTGATTAATTAATAATTAAGTATGGTGCAAATCTTTTATAAGTGTGATATTTTCAAGTTTAGTTTTTATTCTAAATAATTAGAATCATAAGAGATTTTAGTATGAATCAATGTTATTTGCCAATCTCTGTTATGCACTTTTCCAGGCCATCTTCAAGAATGAATTAAAGATGGAGCAACTTGCATTTAAATCAGCAAGTAATCTCTGTGTTTAGATTGCTCATTAATGCTATGAGTGGTGACTCTGGAGATTCCTTTATAATTATCATGTCATTTGTAATAAACATTTTTATGTATACCTCTCATATAGGTACATTAATAGTTATTTAGAATGGGATTTAGTTAATTAAACATTGATTGTAATGATTTAGAGTTAAGATTAGGAAGTTAGTATGATAAGAATTTAAATTATGAACAAATAGATTCATTGGATATATATATATATATATATATATATATATATCCAATGAATCTATTTAATTATTCATGTATATATATATATATATATATATATATATATATATAACATGAATAATTAAAAAAGATTTTATTATGATTTAATTCATACATTTGAATTTGAATTTGTTAATGATATAAAAAATAAGTTTCATTATGTTCATAACATTACTTTTCTATCATCAATATTTAGTGCTTTTTTTAAGTTCGTAATAAAGAATATTTGTTTCGTGTAGGTATTTATGTACCATAATAATTATTTTTATGATTGCCAATATGATTGCTAAGCAAATAAATTTCAAGAAGTTTACTTGAAATAATTAAAAATATTATTCCTTTCTTGTCTGGTTTCAGTTTATGACCTGGTTGTATCATGTAGTGGTTATATTGTTATCATACATGTCAACGTGTACATGACAATAGAGAACATATATATATATTTATGCTTGTAATGTTTATATTTATATATATATATAACATTGGGAGTGAATATAAATCAGCAAGATTAAAAAAAAAAGATAATCATAATAATAATGAATAGAAGAAGAATAGAAAGAAGATGATTTGAATTATTAATTTGAATGATAAAAGTCAGTATAATATCTGTAGTTAATCGTTTATACCATTCTGATTCCTATTATATATATATATATACATACATACATATATATATATACACATACACACACATATATATATCATAAGGATTCTACTATATATATGTCATGAAAAAATATTGCAATGGAAATGAGAAGGTGCCACCATTATCTTTAATGTCTTACGATGCCTTAACTCGCCTATTTATTTGTATTTATTTATTTTATATTTCGAAACAATTATTTATCATTTATTATTTAAAAGTTTTTTGTTTTCAAATAGAAAAATAGTATTTTTATTAATATAAATAACATAATACAGTTGGTAATTATTTAAGCATAAATTCGATGCCTATCAGGATTATTTGTTAATCCAACCACATTTTTTTTCAAGGCGTTTATTAATATTTTATAAATAAATATGACATAATACTTTTGGGTAATATTTATGCATAAATTCAATGCCTATCAGGATTATTATTATTCAGAACTCATAACTTTAATTCACACATATGCTTCTTCTTATCACCATCATGAACAATCATTATCAATCCACTGCAGGATGAAGATCTCTCCAAGTTCAATCCATCTCTGATATTTAGCTTATCTTTTCCACATTACCACTACACACTTTCTTATTTCATCCATCCATCTCACATGTGTTCTCTTTCTGAATCTTTTACAATCTCTTGGAATCTAGTTTAAGATTTCACTTGGCCATCTATTATCATCTCTTCTAGCAAAATATCCAGCCCAACTCCACTTCAGTCTTTTAATTTTTGCAATGAGGTCAGTAATACCTGTTTGTTATCTTAGCATATATTATGATTTGAATCTCTTCTTGTTACTCCTAACATGCATCTCTCCATACTTCTTTGAGTGATTTGAAGTCTCTGTATTGCTCTTCTATTAAGTATCCAAGTTTCAGATCCATAAGTAAGAACTGGTAAAACACATTTATTAAAAACCTTCCTTTTCAAACACCAAAAATACTCCAACCAAATTTAATTCTATGATTAATTTCATACATTATGTTTATTTGTAACTGTTAACTTCTTCTAACTCATCATAATCAATCTTTATTTTTATATTTTGAGAAAATCCATTAAACATTACTTTGGTTTCTTTAACATATATCTTTAATCATACTTTCCTATTTTCATCTTATAACTTCTTATACATTCTATAATTTCTTTAAAAATACCACATGTTTGTTTTCTATGAGAATTATTTTATTATTTTTGAGAATCTTCATAAATAATTTTTTTTAAATTAATTTACTTTGCATTTTTTAAAACTCATTTAATTAAAAAAACACAGATCATTCATTTTAATTATTATGTTATTTTTTGTGCAATGAAATATGTCAAATGGTTTTACTTAAATCTGACTTCAAATTTTTTTATTTAACATGAAGATGAATTAAAATATATGCAATTTGTCTTGTACATTGACTTCTGTGATTTTTGATCTATAGTTGATGATAAATGGAGAAGAGTGATACACAATTCACTGGAAATTATTATGTTGATCTACTTTCTCAGATGTTAAACATATATATCTCTCTTTCACTGCCATATGTGGAACCCAATAATTATTTGATGGCAGTGAAAATGAATTGGCAATTTTTCATTATAGTTATTTTTGATATGATTACAATTAATATGCCTTTATAAAATAGTAACAATTGTATAAGACAGTTAACAAATTTGTTGCAAAATATATTTTGTTACTTTGTCATTAGAATTTATTTATATTTTACAATTTACATAATAAAATTTTAACTGAAGATAGATTAAATGCTGTTGCATATTCTTATTTGGAAAGTGATAATTTATTTTTTTATTAATATTTTTAGATAATATTTAAGTAAAAGATTTTGGCACTTATTTTCCAAAGACACAGGACTAAATAATAATGATAATTAAAAATATAGTAAAATACCTAGAAAAAGATCACATGTGAGAAGGATGAATAAAATAGAAAAGAGTAGAGTATTGGGGTGATGTGGAGAAAAGAGACTAAAAATTAAAGAAGGTGGATAGTATCATGAAGAGATCTTCATTCTGTAGTTGAACTATAATTCTTGAAAATGTTGTTGATGATAGTAGATACTAATTTCTTATATATATATAATACAATTTTAGTTTTATTTTAATTAGAAATATCTTTAATTCGGATTTATTTTGCGAGTTGTTATTGACAATAGGATTTATTTAGTCTCGACTAAATCCATTCAATGAATTATAAACTACAACTAAAAATTTCGAAAGAATTGAAAAAATCATAAACTGAATTTACATATTCTTGAGTTAGTATTGAGCATTTTTGTAATTATTTGATAATATTGTGGTGAAATTGGAAGAATAATGTGTTGAGTACTAAAATATTCAATAGCAAATGCAAACTGAACACAATGAAAACGGAACTTTATAGTAAATATAGATGGAGAGATTTCCCCATTTCTGTAATTATACGTTCTACAATCGCACCATAATGATACTTGGGTGAGAAGGACATAATCTATTAAATACGCCTCCTACATTCAATATTAAACTACATAATGGAGAGCAGTAGAGAAGTAAAATAATATGATTCTTTATATCTCTAAGGATTATGTACAATCATATGTATTTTCATAGGTATAAAGATGTTTAGTTAATATATATTCTGAAATTAAAAAGGCATTTCGTTAATTTTCAAAATACGTTTAAATAATCATCTGTTATTTAATCTCAAGGATAAATATAATGCTAACTTATACATATAATATATAACTGAAATGCATTTTTGTGATAAGTGAATAAAAAATAAATAAATCAAAATACAAAAATTAATTTAATAAAATCATTTACATATTTATCTACATTATTAACAAAGAATAATCGTTATTAGATAATTCACCAATCATTTCATCACGCTGTTATTCTTTACATAAAATAAGATAAAAATCAAGATGAGTCAGCATAAATTCCTGCTGTATATCTGGAATGTAAAAACTAAACAAAGGTTGTTATTATTATTAATCCTATAAATATATCAAATATTATATTGATTATCATTACATGTGTGTTTCATGGATATTTGATTAAATATTCATGTGTACATCAATTGCATCTAATTATTTATATTACATACACTTAAGGTCACCTATTAAAAACAAACTAAACAATATCTCAAGGAAAATATTACAAAATATCTGTATACCTTAACTTAAATGAAGATGAATACATTAACTATTTATTCCGAAACATAATTATATAAACATCATGTTCATAAAATAAATGTGAATCTATTCCTATATAAATATACATCAATCATATCTAAAATAAAATACTATCTTCAAAAATGATATAGACACAGACTACTTATGCAACATCATCAAGCCAAAGTCATATTATTTCAGAAACACAGTATTTAAATATTTAATTATATAAAAATATTATTGACTCAAATACTTGAGTAACTCTTTAATTTAGCTATTTTAAAGCTACATAAATATAAAACGAACAAATATTTATATAATTCACTTATCCAGACACATACTATGCTGTTGTATATATGTACGTATATATGCATTTGAATCAAATAATAATAATGTATTTTATTTAGTAGATACAATATTTCTTTGAGAATTTTACTATAAATAAAAAAAATGACATTGCAAGACCAAATATAGAGAAAAAAAATATTATTTGAATTTCATTCAATTAAGAGTTCATTATTTAAAGTATCTGTGAATAACTTTTATATTGATCTTCTTGAAACCATTACAACAAAATTCAGAAAAGCTGTTTTTTTTCATATGTTATAGCATTGGCCAGAAGGCAAACCTGCAACAACCATCTGCAACCAACTGCTTGCGCGCACGGTTGCTGCGCTGACCTCTTGGCTAACAATGCTTGGCAAATTCAGAAAAGCTGTTTTGATTCTAATTAAATTCCATTAAGATAACTTTTTTAAAAAACCTTACATAAATAGTGTATTATTGTTTTAGGTGAATGGCAATTGAACATTTCTTAGAAATAGTCATACAAGGTTGATTCTTAGAGACATCAACAGCTATGCTTTTAGGATGTTTTTTAGTAATGGTGAATTTTATTATTTTCATGTGTAGAACAGTTTTACTTTCTTAAATATTTTTTATATGCAATCATTATTGAGATGACTGTTACTCTTCCTGAGAAATCGGATCAAGAAATAATCCCTTCATATTCTATTGGTTTCTAGCCAGACATTTCATTAAATTCAGCGATTTAATAAATTTGACTTTATCAGCATAATTACCATACATCAAAAAATATATCCATTAATCTATAATTTTTATTTCTACTTTAATTTGTGATTGTGATTCTATAGATATTGGGTTATTTATTTGACTAATTTATTTGTATTCAAATGTAGACGAAATAAAATTATTTTATTTACTTTTTATATATAAATAAGTCAGACTCAAGCATTCTGAACTAAGAGTGTGAAGCTTAAAACATTTTTACATTTAATTCACTAAATATTATATATAAATAAACAATGTGAAATCTTTCGATTTACAATGAAGCAATTTTCAAATATAATAAAATGATAGTAACAAATGTAAATATATTAAATGTATTAAGTACTAATAATAATGTGAAAGGCTGAAACTTTCGACAGAAGCACCTTAAAATGCTTATGTGGCAGCGAGTCATTATTACATCTGATTGACTGTCACATAAGCATATTAAGGCACTTGTGTCAAGGTTTTAGCCTTTCATGTTGTTATTAGATTATCTGCTAGCACTTAATAAATTTAATATATTTACTTTTTAATAAATGTGAAAGTTTAAAATAAAACAAACTTGCTGAGGAATTAAAATATACACATTAAACACCTTAATGATAAAAATTCTTGAATTTGAGGCTATCAATCTTATGAAGACATCTTTTGATATAAAGGAAGGTTGGTTTTTGAAATGAATTATGAAAAGTTTTGTTTGTTTTCTTTATTTTGATTTTCACTTGAGAAGGTCTATTTGTTTAGTAGATGAAACCATTGTCGCTTAAGTATTTTGGTAAAATTTTGATTTTATCTAGTATTATATTGTTTTATGGTTTTTTATTTTATATATATAAACTTTAAATTAAATATAGCTCAATGTATATGTAAATAAAGAGAGTAAAATACTCACCCCACTCACAAACATGAAAAGAATTTAAAATATATTTATCAATACATGTCCATGTAATTTTTTATTTTATAGTGTGCTCAAATACAATTGTCACTAGTTTTTTTGCTAAAACAGTTATAGCTAAGGTTTTACTTCATTAGCGTTTGAAATCAATTAATATATATATATATGTGTGCTTTGTGCACGAATAATGAAGCTATTAAATTTAAGTAAAATTATCAAAAATTACCGCCAAGTGCTTTCGGGACATTTTATAGTCCCATATTTAAGGCGACTTGTATTTGGTTCTAATTTTACTTGAGAAAGAGGATGCTCTGAGGAAGGTACTTGATATTGTACTGAAACGTCAGCATTTAGCTTTTTCACTACACGGAATATCCCGTAAATAGTAATAATAATATGATATCTTTTATCCGTGAAAATATTAGAATTAATATATATATATATATATAACTACAACCATTAAATGTCTGTATTTTTAAATTATATAATAATAATTCAAACAAATATATTTAGCACAGTATTCAAAATTAAATAATATATTCTTTACCAGAAGTACTTTCAATTGTTTCACTGACAATCTTTATCAACTGTTAATACAAACGTACAAAAAATAAAAACTTACATTACCCATCATTCAATCTATTCAAATTTCCCACAATTCTGTTGTTTTATATTAGCCGATTGTTTATTCATTAAACGACCTCTATTCCTAGATATATATATTGTTCACTTAATGAATAATATTTTTGTAATGTAATTTTATCTACAACACTCTTACACAAAGTAGGGAATAATTTTTATCTGATTTTAACACTTTGTGGAAGGATGTAATTATAAACGTGACCAAAGATGGTAAAAGCAAGAGCCTTTCACAAAGTGTTAAAAACAGATAGAAAGTAGTCCTTGCATGAGAATGGTATAGTGAAAGTTACACTGCAGAAATATTATTCATTAATTGGATAATCCCTAATCTAATGAATGACTAATAAAATTTATTAATATATGTATTATTGTTATGTCAAATTTAATTTTGTTATTTACTTATCATTTAATTAAGTTTTTTAAACTTTTCATTGAGAGAGAAAATTGAATGAATTTCTATTTCCATTAACAGTCAAAAATATAAAATAAAGTGTAGTGGATAATATATTAAAATGCATAAAGATATAATTTTATATAGTAGTTTAAATGAAGTGTAATATACATACATAAAGTTTTAACACTTTAAATATTATAAGAAAGAATAATAGATGTTAATAAGAAGATAGCAGAATGTTAGTAGTATTGTATATTAATTTCTTGTGTGTGTGTATATATATATATATGAAAAACAAAAACAAGTTACTCACGTAACCTGCTATCACTTGTTATTTATGTTCAAAAGATGGCGCTTTACCAAAACCACCGAACAAGTGTAAAATTTGTTTACATAAACGAAAAAAGAGTCAGAATTAACTACCTCTTTCATTTGCTCACCCCCAGATCAGCTGATTTCAAGCTGGTTTGCTCTCCTCAGTGAGTATACTCTATCCCTCACTGAGGAGAGCAAACCAGCTTGAAATCAGCTGAGTTTGAAGTGGTTGTGAGAACATGGTCTTTTTCTCAGTCTTATAAAGCAGAATGAATGTTTGTGTAAATGATAATTTTACTATAGTAGTTTAAATGAAGTGTAATATACATACATAAAGTTTTACACTTTTAAGTGTTTGGTAAATTGGTATATATATATATATATATATATATATTAAGCAAATGAATTGGCTAAAGGTGGTGAAAACACAAAAGACCTTCAATCAAGCCCATCACTTTGGCTGTTGAACACCAGTATCTAACCATGCAATAATAATAAATGGCAAACCAACAATGATCCAAAGTTACATGCACAAGCATGATATGACATGGATTTTTAATCCCATTCCCACCAGAGTATGAGTCCTCTTGTAGATAATTCCATGGTTGAATATAATTATTAAAATACAAGGTTTTTTTTATATTTCAAAAAAATTTTATATCTTAATTCTTAAGATATCTTGATTTCAAATATAGATTCTTTTCCTCTTAATTACCTTATCTTATATATTAGAAATATTGTGTTTACTTTAAATATAAGTTGTTTTACAAGTTTAAAATATCACATCTTATGTTTGCGATCTAGAAAAATTGTGTTTACTTTAAATATAAGTTGTTTTACAAGTTTAAAATATCACATCTTCTCAATCTTAAATATGAGTTCTTTTAAAAGTTTAAAATATTTTAATCTCAGATGTTAATAACAGTTATAAGCTAGCATAAGAAATGGTGATTATGTGATGTTTATTGGCTTAAAATCATTCCTGCCTAATAAGATAGTGGTGGTTATGGTTATTAAAAAACCAAAGACACCAAAATGTATGGGTACTGAACCGAGTTCATACCTATATGATTATATAAGTTAATGATCTTGGATTGAAATTATTATTGTTATTTCAATTTAAGACTCATAGTTTTGTATTAAGTGAAGATAAAAGGTGGCTGCTGGAGGGTTGTATTAGAACATAAGATTTAGGTGCAGTGCTCTCAGATCTAAGGTGTTTCACTAATGAAGGTGACAAGCCAGAAACTAGTTGGAGGATATTGTATGAGTAGGCACTAGATAGGGATTGTATGCACAAGCTTTCTGGCATCTGTTAATTATTCTGGCTTGCACTGAGTGGCAATGCTGTATGGAAAGTTTTGTATGTTTTAATAATGTTTGAATGTATTAATTCTTTAATACTTGTCTGAAAGTGCTAATAGTTTTAATTATAGATCATATTTTTTGATTGCAATCTGGCAGAAATATGGAAAGAAAAAACATGAAATTTGAAATTCTTGCTCTAGCTTTCTTAACTTGACTGCTTTAAAGCTGATGAGTGTATGCATTATTTTTAACACTTTATAATATTTATTTAATGTTCTTTATTAACAGTAATACATTGATTATTTCTTTTTAAGTGATTTTATAAGAACAAGTATAGAAATTAATTCACTTTATAATTTTCTAAAAATGTTTCTATTAGATGTTATACTATAGTTCACCATCCTTTCTGTATTCTTTGTGATTCTTTTGTTTATAAAAATCTCTATTCTTTAATTTTATTATTTTTTTCTTTTTTTTTCTTTCACTGTTCCATTTTTTGTGACCATTTTACCTTAGCACATATTTAATCAATATTCATTTTATTAAACCATTCTTTCTCTCTCTCTTTTTTTCTTTCTTTCTTATAGTCACATATGCTGCACTATTATGGTAAAATTTTTACATAATTTATATGTGATACAATAAGAATATGTCAGTTTCTTTCAATAAAAAAACAAATAAGAAAAGCAAGAAAGAAATTCAGAAACAAATATACATATAAATTTAAAATTATTTTTATCATGGTCTAGTTTTATTTATAGAATTATAAATATTTGTAAAAAGTAGATTTTAGTAAAAATATTCTTTATGAACTTGGTATGTAATCCCAATCAATACCCCATTAATGATTGTTTATTTTTAATTCATAATTTTAAAATAAATAGGCTTTTATTTAAGATTCTTTCTTTCTGGATCTCAAAAATATTTATATTTATGAAACGATTTAATTTTTCATTTGTTTTATAAAAGTAATCTTTATTAAAACCTTATTTACTAGTATTTGGGAATATAGAAATATAATGTATGTGTATATAATTTTTTACCTTAGCTATATATTTGTTTATTAAATTCTCTGCAAGATTGGTAGCATTAGCAACATAAGAATATTTATCTAACGTTAATTTCCCACTATTTATTTCCCTTGTAATACTATTTATTTTGGCATCATAAACTTTAGAGCTATATTATAATTTTTCAAAAGAAGTTATGTCATTGAGATACGATTTTTATTTACTTATTACTATATTTTGGGTATTGGAATATTTAGTACATATTTATAATACATGTATCCCTTTTTACACTATATATATATATAGTAACAAAATGGAGTATCGAAAAGATGTGAACCTGAAGTGATGGAATGTTATTGGATGGCAAATCATCAAAAATCTAAATTTTAATAAAAAATATATTTAAGCAAGATATTATAAAAATGTTAAAGTAATGTTTAACATCCAAAAATATATAATAAGAGAGCATGAGAGATGAGAACTCTGACAGATCATGTAATGTGATTTGAGAGATCATCTAGCTAACTATCTAACATATAAGTATAATTAAGTATACATCAACCAGCATTATAAAGTAAAAGTAATTATAAGTAATACTCAAAATAAACCATTCATCATTATGAATGATCAATAATTAAAATAAAATCAGCAGTTCATCATGTGACAGAATTTGCACAATAAAAATATAAATCAATAGTCAACTTGGTGACTGGATTGGAAATGGGTCTTCTGAAGACCAGACTAACTACTGAGCCATCACCAATTTGGTGCAATTATTTAAACATTAATTTGGATGTACCAACTTAAGTGATAATGCATCACAATAACTAAAGGAACTCTAAACAATAATGCTGGGATATTAAAACATGCTGGTCATCATCAATGCTCTGACCACTTAGTATCATTAATGTATTATCCATCCATAAACTTAATTTTTAATAAAACTAAACTAAAATAAAATTCAGTGCAGAGGCATTAAGAAATATAAATCTCACACTAAGCCAGGACAGTGTCATACTGGCTGCCCCTAAAGCACTAATATATATCCCCATTTATATATTCATCCCATGCTTGAATCTAGTTTAGAAAACAAGCTCTATTACTGTTAAGTTGACCAAAAGATGATGCAATAAAATTTTTAACAATTGAATTCAAGTTTTTTTCTCATGTATCATAGCATTAGCCAGGAAGTTAACCTGCTAACCCAGCACAACTTCTTGTAAAGCAGCTGCTGACCTCTCAAGTTTATTAACAGCAATAATAAAACAAATTATCACATTGTGATCTACATAAATGTGATTTACAAAATTGAAATTATTACATTATGGTTTACATATATATATATGCACATATGTGATTTATAATATGCAATTAATATATTTCAATTGATATTTTAAATTATATATATGTAGTATTTGACAAGCATTGATATTTTAATTTGATACAATACAATTACTACAAATTATGTTCACAATTTATATATATGTTGTTATATATATATATATATATATATATATATATATCATGTTGTTCTTTGGTAGTAAGTTCTAATCTTTATCGATTAGTTTTCTTTTTTTTTTAAAAAAAAAAAAATAGATATATTTTTCCAATGTTGAAGTTGACCCAATCTTCAAGTGAATCAAAACTTCAGTATATGGAACTAGTAGACTTTTCACTGCTGGATCCACTGGCTTGATTTCAGCTACACAAGAGCTATTTTTTTCCAACTCTGTGCAAAAGCTAACAGCAAACTGTAGCTATCTATTTTGGTCAGCTAATTGCTGCCTCTTGCCCAATAATTTTTACTAGCCAAACTGTTCTATCAAGCTCTTACAAAAATATAATCCAGATTTTGCAGCTGATTAAGTTGGCCACTGCTTCACAAAGAAATTAAGACAACTTTGTAGCTGACCAATTTGGCCAGCTACTTGCTGACAGCTCTTACAAAAATTAAAAGCAGACAAATAATCTTTTCATCCAACCTTTTTATAAACTTGCATTGAGGTGACAACAACACTAATTTAAAAACTGTTTTTTTTTCTTATTTCTTTTGATTGGAAACAATTTTAATCCCTCCCCAAGCACTTTTAATTAAAAAGCTACATTTGGAAATCTTATCAAAGATTTTTTAAAATAGGTAATAGAAATGTAAACAAGCATTAATAATAAATATTAGGTATTTTATACAAATTTTAATTAAAAGATTTCAAAAATAAACATGCTTGTTTTTAAATTTTAAAATCAGAATAATAAATATTATTAGACCTTTTTAAAAAATATTTATTTTATAATAAAATTCTACTTTAAATTCAAAATTATTTAACCCTTTATAGGATTATTATTCTCAGTGAGTGTAGAAAATACCTACTTTATATATATATTATAACGATCGAAATGAAAGTGAAGATCGAATCTAACCGCAAACTACGATATCTGCTCTACAGGGCCCATCTAGGCATTTAAACCTAGAAAAAGTTATAGAGTTGGCAGATACGCATTGTTAAGATTCCACTTTCTTTAAATATTCAGATCGTTAGCCCAAGTCACTAGCTCAGTGGAGACGCAGAGATAAAAATCTATATCTTAATTTATATCTTAAATATAAATAAATAAAAGCCACTGCCAGAAATTAACACATAAAAATATTTATTTACACACATATAAAATAATATTTAAATTTTGAGGAATAAATTCAACATTTTAGATTTTTTTATTAATCTTTAGTTTTACTTTTAAGTAAATTACAACCATGAGTTTAATATTTATTTAGTGAGTCAAGTATGAATAGACTACATAGAGCTGCATTTGAAAAGAAAATAGTCTTCCCTGATTTAACCTTAGGCAACAAATTTCACAATCAAACCGGCGCCAATCCATCTGATACATTTATGTATTCAATGTAGCATGAAAATACGACAACACAAAATACTATACTGTCAGGAATGTACATCTGAACAGCAAGTAGAATTAGAGAAAAAATTGTCTCTCTACCAACCAGGATTGCGACATCTGTTGGCAAATAGAACAATAAACATAAAACTCCATAGGACTGGACTGCAGTCCTTTGCCATCTTACAAACCCATCCATTGGCAAACAGAAGGTGTGGGGCGTATATATATATATAATCCTGCCCGTAGCGGATCTCATATTACATCTACAATTACACAAATATATCCAATCCATTGAACCAATTCAACTACGAAATGAATAATCTAAGATTACCCTCCCTTAATATAACTTTACAAAACTATATAGCCATTCACACCTGACTTAAATTTAACATTTAAATACGTTCGCACAGATTATTTTTATACAATTTGTTTTATAATGTCAAGTATAGATCGGCTGCCTAGATTCCATGGTCAAAAACATTCCAAATTAAACACAACCGATCAAAATACAAAGTCAATCGATAACGTCAATTGCTGAGGGAATATAGGAGACCCTTTGGTGTTCATCATAAGACACCACAGTGACATGTTGACTTATATATTCTAATTGACTGTGAAAACCACAACATAATCAACCGCTAACAAATCTATGCAATGTCTATACCCAATTTAAATGTAATGCATTTAATAATTTCTATAAATATTACTACAAATAAAAATAATAAAATGGAAATGATTTTAGAAAAACTTAACTATATAAATTTAAACAATCAATTATTAATTTGAAAATCAAATAAGAGTTCATTTTAAAATTTGAATTAGCTGAATCTTTAAAAAAAACATTGACGAAAGTTCTTAATTACTTTTTGTTGTTGTTGTTGTTAATTTGTAAAGTTCATAGCTCATGGTAGAAGAGTCCAGGTTTCTACTTTTAATTCCTGCAACACCTCCATTGGAACATAATGTTCTGGAGATGGCAATAGCTGGTTCAAGGTATCACAGTCTTTTCATTTTTTTTAAGTAGAGAGTGTGGTATGTGCATCCTACCACATCTCTCAAACCAAAATGCTGGAACTGTCAGAAAAAACTGTATTTCCCTTTTTATATTATCCACATGGATTCAATCAACAAAACGTCACTAATCCATCACTTTCATTAGGGTCTGAGCCAAAGCTTAGTGCTTCCATTGGTCAAGCTAATTTCTCTTTATTTTCTTATCTATCTTTCATCAGATCATTTTAATTATACAAGAGCCAAGGCCGGCTTGCTTTTTAAACAATTTATAAACAATCATTTCCATTTACAGATTACAAGAATTAATTAATACCTGTTTTTATTTTTAAATCTTGTACTTTTTTTTATAAAAAAGTACGTTCAAATACTTATTTAGTTGTTTTTTTTTTTTTAAAAAATATTTTTAAAGTTTGGCATCTGTGCGAACGTATATACATTTAACAAACATTTTAATTTTAGCATTTAGTTTTTTACTTTTATTTGCGAACTTTTAGGTTTTTATTTTACATTAATGTAATGACATATTTATATATCGTTACATATCAGTAAACTTCCTCAAAAAACAAAAAACATTAAAAAAAAAAAGAATTTACTTAGTGTTAGTAATTACGTTACACAAATTGATTATATATGAAAATTTCAAAAGGACAAAACTTTTTTTTTTACAAGACAAAACAGTAATTACATACAAATATAATGATTTAAAAAAATTGACTGTTGATTTTCTATTACCAGCTAAATTTCTGCCCCCTCTCTTCCAAGTTTCATTTCTCCTACCTTTAACTATTACTTAGGTAAGTTGAACGATTAGATTTTAATTTAACAAGACTTTTAAAAAAAATTATGATTTATATTTATTATTACATTTTATTTTTCGCATTTATATTTACATATGCGCAATTTTTCTTACTGGCAGCACTTTTTAAACAAAACTTCAAACTGCAACTCCACGTCAATACAACAAATATATTTATACTAATTTCAGAAAAAATATTACAGGCATGGTTTATTTTCAAAAGTACTAGTGGTTTATTAAACATCTGGCTATAACTTTACGTTAGTACAAAAATGTACTTATTTCAGAAAAAACAACAAATGTTATTTGCATGATTCACTTTTAAAATTCTCAGGGCACTCGTGATTTATTAAAGATAAAAAATTTCATCATCATCAATTCCCCTTCTCAGGGTCAATCTCTGAGGTAAGGCCCCATGTTGGGTGCCAATTATAACGATCGAAATGAAAGTGAAGATCGAATCTAACCGCAAACTATGATATCTGCTCTACAGGGCGCCATCTAGGCATTTAAATCTAGAAAAATTTATAGAGTAGGCAGATATGCGCTGTTAAGATTCCACTTTATTTAAATATTCAGATCATTAGCCCAAGTCACTAGCTCAGTGGAGACACAGAGATAAAAATCTATATCTTAATTTATATCTTAAATATAAATAAATAAAAGCCACTGCCAGAAATTAACACATAAAAATATTTATTTACGCACATATAAAATAATATTTAAATTTTGAGGAATAAATTCAACATTTTAGATTTTTCTATTAATCTTTAGTTTTACATTTAAGTAAATTACAACCATGAGTTTAATATTTATTTAGTGAGTCGAGTAAGAATAGACTACATAGATCTGCATTTGAAAAGAAAATATTCTTCCCTGATTTAACCTTAGGCAACAAATTTCGCAATCAGACCGGCGTCAATCCATCTGATATATTTATGTATTCAATGTAGCATGAAAATATGACAACACAAAATACTATACTGTCAGGAATGTACATCTAAACAGCAAGTATAATTAGAGAAAAAATTGTCTCTCTACCAACCAGGAATGTGGCATCTGTTGGCGAGTAGAACAATAAACATAAAACTCCATAGGACTGGACTGCGGTTCTTTGCCATCTTACAAACCCATCCATAGGCAAACAGAAGGTGTGTGGCATATATATATAATCCTGCCCATAGTGGATCTCATACTACATCTACAATTATACAAATATATCCAATCCATTGAACCAATTCAACTACAAAATGAATAATCTAAGATTACCCTCCCTTAATATAACTTTACAAAACTATATAGCCATTCACGCCCGACTTAAATTTAACATTTAAATACATTCACACAGATTATTTTTATACAATTTGTTTTATAAGGTCGAGTATAGATCGGCTGCCTAGATTCCACGGTCAAAAAACATTCCAAATTAAACACAAACGATCAAAATACAAAGTCAATCGATAACGTCAATTGCTGAGGGAATACAGGAGACCCTTTGGTGTTCATCATAAGACACCGCAGTGACATGTTGACTTATATATTCTAATCGACTGTGAAAACCATAACATAATCAACCGCTAACGAATCTATGCAACGTCTATACCCAATTTAAATGTAATGCATTTAATAATTTCTACAATAAATATTACTACAAATAAAAATAATAAAATGGAAATGATTTTAGCAAAACTTAACTATATAAATTTAAACAATCAATTATTAATTTGAAAATCAAATAAGAGTTCATTTTAAAATTTAAATTAGCTGAATCTTTAAAAAAACATTGATGAAAGTTCTTAATTACTTTTTTTGTTGTTTTTGTTAATTTGTAAATTTCATAGCTCACAGTAGAAGAGTCCAGGTTTCTGCTTTTAATTCCCACGATGCCTCCATTGGAAGATAATGTTCTGGAGATGGCAATAGCTGGTTCAAGGTATCACAGTCTTTTCATTTTTCTTTTAAATAGAGAGTGTGGTATGTGCATCCTACCACATCTCTCAAACACAAAACACTGGAACTGTCAGAAAAAACTGTATTTCCCTTTTTATATTATCCACACAGATTCAATCAACAAAACGTCACTAATCCATCCCTTTCATTAGGGTCTGAGCCAAGGCTTAGTGCTTCTATTGGTCAAGCTAATTTCTTTTTATTTTCTTATCTATCTTTCATCAGATCATTTTAATTATACAAGAACCCAAGGCTAGCTTGCTTTTCAAACAATTTATAAACAATCATTTCCATTTACAGATTACAAGAATTAATTAATACCTGTTTTTATTTTTAAATCTTGTACTTTTTTTTTATAAAAAAGTACGTTCAAATACTTATTTATTTGTTTTTTTTTTAAATATTTTTAAAGTTTGGCATCTGTGCGAATGTATGCACATTTAACAAACATTTTAATTTTACCATTTAGTTTTTTTTACTTTTATTTGTGAACTTTTAAGTTTTTATTTTAAATTAATGTAACGACATATTTATATATCGTTACAATATACATATATATATATGCACACACCCTATATTATTGTGTGCCATATAACATACATGTTATAATATACATATATATATATTAGTCATTTCAAATTTTATTGAATTATTTTTGCATCATCCTTTAGTTGTAGTCTGACTTATAGTTCAATACTCTATTTTATTATTAATATCTTTATTCTGCATAATTTGTGATTTATTAAAAATAGAAGCTTACAAATGAAAAATATTTCAGAAAATCATATTTGAATTATGAAAATATAGAAAAAAAAGTGAAATATGTAATAAGAACAATAATTTACATATCATAAAAATTCATATTCAAAATTTGAAAATGCAGAAAAAACACAATAAAATAAAATATATAATGAAGTCAATATTTTTTTTAATATTGGATGAATACTACAATGTAGGAAAAAAGATAAATTAACAAAATCTTATTTAATTGAAGAATTCTAAAACCTGCCTGAATTATTAAGTTATCATAAATCTATGAAATTATGTTACAAAATTGAAAATTGCATTTAAATATATTATAATGTCAAAAAATTTGTACTTGTCTTTGACAGTTCATAAATAATCATAGCTTCATTTTTACCAACATTATAACATTTTTAAATTTGTATTTTTAAAAATAAAACATAATCTAATAAAATCAAAATGCAAATAAAAATATGTCTTTATTTAGAAATTATTATATAAATATTTTGTAAAAATAAACGTACATATTTAAATAAAGTATAGAAAATAAACAATTTTTTTTTACTCATTGCTAATAATAATAGAAGAAATGTTTATAAATAGTTTTGCAATTGTTCTCTGAAAGAATCTACCAATCAGCAGTCTTGTTAGTTTGTTTGTATTCCTTTTCCTGTATTATGCTGACATCATGTGGTTGTTTTCTGAATTAATTATTATTTAATTTAGTTCCAGTTTGTTACCATTATGTGAATGTATAACCGACAATATAACATTATAGATTGTCACAAGAAAATGAAAAAAAAAATCAGAAAACAACAATAGCACATCACTCACATGTAAATATATACATCTGTGTACATTGATATATATTTACAATGACAAAATATTCTTTTGATATAAAAATATATAACTTTTTATAAGAATTTCAGTTTTATAACAATATACTTTTTGAAATAAAAATTCATGTAATAAAAAAATATTTTGTTTACTCTTTTTTTAAGTAAAAAAAAAATCCTATATCAGTAAATAAATAAAATAAATTTTATATAAAAAGATGGGAAAAAATTGAATTGGTTTTATCTTTTTTTAATAAAAAAACAAAATGCTTCTATAAAATATTTTAAAAATAGATTTTAATATCAATATATATTTTAATTTTTACATTATATTTACAAAAAAATTTTTTTTTAAAATAAATATATTTCTTCAAGTAGAATTAATCATTTGTATTATTTTTATTTTTTTCAATTTTAATATAGATTTATGGCTATTGGTGATTTTGTAAAAAAAATAGATTTATTTAATTTTATGGATACCTTAGTGTATGATGTAAACGTGTACACATGCTAAGAAAAACTTTGATATCAGTAAGTAAGTTCAAGATACAATGAAAATAATTTTTTAGTGCAAATGTTTTGATAACAGTTTTTGGTATATATTAATTAAAAACAAAGATGAAAACTTTTCAGGTAGCTGATAAATTTCTAAGTAAGCTCAAGATAGGCAAATGAATATATATATATATATATATATATATATATATATATATTCATATATATATATATATATATATATATATATATATATAACTATTTTTGTTTCCAAGTAAACAACTTGAATACATTGGTAAATTGTGTTATTTTTCTTTCACCTGTATTTATGAATAGTGTTAAAAAAGTGAGAAGAGATGTAAAAGAGGGTTTTAACAAGGAATTATATGTGACTTATATTTTACTAGATCTAATTTTGAGACAGTTAATTACAAGCATTTACAATTGTTTTTTTTAAATAATCAAATGCATAAGTAGAGGAATTGAATTGAAAAATTATAATGTCAAGTTTTGAGGAAGAATAAACAATAACAATAAAATTGTTAACATAATGATGGTGATAAAAATATTGATTGTATACATTGTAATATAACTAGAAGTATGTATTAAAAATTCAGCAGTGGGTAGGATAAAATGGATAAAATTAGCTAACTACAGGTGAAGAGAAATGTAAAGGCATAAAGAAATTTAAAAAAAAGATAAAACAGCTTTTAAATAATTCATTTATAATATTTCTACAACAGATTTTCAAGATGTGTAATAAAAGAAAAAAACATACATTAGACTAAATAATTGCCAAATAGTTTGCTTTTCTCATTTTATTCTTTTTAGGTCTTAAAAACCAGCTATCCATTTAAAAACTAAACTACTTTTACAAATTAAGTTGACTATGAACTAACTACCTGAAATTTTTCCTGGGTTTAATTCTTGGGTAGATATGATTTAATATTGTTAAGCTAGATAAAACAGTGTGATGTAAAAAAGTAATACTAGAAGAAAAATAGTCATTGAAAAAAAGGGTAATTGAATATAAAAAAAATGTAGTTTAAAACAGAAAAATATATAAGTGACTCATAAAATAGAGATGGAAAACCTCTTCTACTCAAATATTATTTCCCTGCATATTAATATTTCAATTTTAAAATTAAAATATCAACATTTAAATACTTAATTTTTATAATGTAAAAATATATACTTTACAAAAATTAAGCATGAGAAGTGTATATTTTATTAATAAGTGAAATATGTATAATAATTAAAGAAAAAGTTATAAAATAGAAGAGTTTGATTTTGGAAGAACACTTAAAAAAGTGGTGAGATTCAAGTTGAATTATTGGGATACATTTTTTGAAGAGAATTAGTTATTTATAAAATAGTTTATAGTTTAAGAGAATAGTCAATAGATTTTATCTCCAATCAATTAAGTCATAATATTTGTAAAATTGCTAATATGGTAAAATATTGAGTTTTACAACAATGATTATTATCTTACATGGTGCTAAAATAAGACCTTTTTAAGAGAATACATGTTGTTTTAGAAAAAAAGGACAATAGATGCAATTAGACTAATAAAAAAATTGAAATATATATGGATATATATATAAACATTAAAATCATAAAACTAAATTAGTCTATAAATAACCAAAATTACTCCCAAATTCACAACTCAACCAGACTAGCCAAAAAATATAAACTCTAAATCACTAATGATGGTTTCACTGCTACAAGCAGACTTCTCAAGTGTAAAGAACTACAAAATAATATATATTTAAACTATATATTACTCACAATTCCACTAATTTTTATTCACCCTTAATATTTAAAAAACTTTTAAATAAGTTAATTGCTTCAGAATTATAAATTTTTAATAATAACAATTCTTTAATTATTATTTTTATTTCATTTCTCTCAAAGAAGGCAACCTTAGCTTCATCAAAATTAATAACATCATTAAAATTAAAATTAATACATATATGATAATATCTGTTTTATTGAATGCTAAAAGGATTTCATGAGGTATATTTTATTACTGTTATTTATTTTAAAAAGGGAAGACAAAAATTAGATAAAAAGTTATCATTAATAAATTATGTATATGAATCCAAAGCTATATTATAAGGTGTAATAATATTTTTTTTTTCAGATGGAATACATATGGAAAAAATTGTAAACAGGACTGCTACCATTCTTCTGTTTTATCTAATATTTATTTAGAATAAACTCAAGTAGCACTCATTTTTATTTATCTAGAATTATTAATAGTAGACTTTAATGGAAATCAGATAGTAGTACTAGAAATAATGGATGCCATTTAATGTTTTTATAAGAATAAAGTCAGCATTGTAGAAAGTGGGTGTATTGCATTGTTAATGATATTGAATTATGGGTAATTAGTGAGAATTTAATGTAATTATGAGTAGGTCTAATGACATTTTGTAATAATTGCAAGATAAATTAAATACAATTAAAGCAAAAGAAATAAAAAATAAAAATTTAAAAGTATTCAATAAATAACAAGTTTTAACACAAGTTAGCAATTTAAATTTTTTAGAAAATGGGTTCTACTGGTGATGGAAATAGTAAAAAATTAATGTAAATCACAATAATTGAAACTTTTTTACATAAGCTAAGAGGCTTTTTAATGCTTTAGGATGTAGATTTTTAGAGCAGGAAACTTGAATTTTAGAGGCATAGTTTTCAATGAAATAGAAAATTTTTAAAAATAATTGAATAAAATAAAAGTGAGAAACAAAATTGTTGAAGAAATTAAGAAAAGAAAGCATGTATAGATTAAGAATAGACTTCAAAGGAAATAGATTACAAAGGACATGTTGAAAAATAAGTAATTAATTAAAGAGAAATACCATTATTGATATTTAACCTGAAAAGGAAGCAATTATAGCTATTTGTAGAACACAATTAAGTGACAGAAGAATATAGCCAAAAAGTTATGGGGTATATTGTGATATTAATAAATGATCTACTAATATATATTTTTAAAGTTTAGTTTTTTGGAAATAAAATAGAGATTATTAAATGCTTTTATTGAAGTTGGAAAATCCATTTATTTGTTAACTTTTGATCTTTTTCAAGTTAGAATCAAATTTTAAAAATTAATTTTAATACATTTAAATTCAACAGAATTGTTTGAAATCTGGTATATAACAAAATAATCTGTATGAAAACTTATCTTTTTATTAGGTCACCTAGTTTCTTAAATGTGGAACAGAGTGAAAATATTAAAAATATTCAATAATTTAATGTATCACAGTTAAAAAACATTCTTAGAACTTTCATTCATTTTAAACAGGACTTGTAAGAGGATAGTGCAAAGATTTCAAAATAAAAATATAAAAAAATATTTTAAATAATTCTCACTATTAATTTTATTTGTTATTATTGCAAGCTTCATTTAAGTGATGACAAAGTTGTTTATAATATAGTTTTGTTTAAAACAATTTTTTAAAATAAAAATAAAAACTCAAAATGTCATATAGTTTTCACATAATTTTTTTTTCATATTTTTAGTCTCTTATATACACATGTATTATTAGGTACACATACTAAATATGATATATACACAAGGGCTATACATTTTAACTTATAGCAGAAATATCTAATGATATATATATATATATATGATTGGTTTTTAATGATATATATATATCAACTATAAGTGTCCAGTCAACTTAAAGAATGATATAGTTTTATATTTTCAGTTACTGTGCCAATATTAAAAACTTAAAAAATAATAATAGATAATTTTTAAAAAAATTAAATACTTTTATTGAACATAAATTAGGAAGAAATATAATAATTGTTTGTTCAACCACAAATAGAGTGTTTAGATTTAAATTAAAATAAAAGTGTGGAGGTGGCATCCAGAAACTAATTAAGTCAATTCCTATTTTTTTATAACAAGAAATTGACTTAATTAATATCTGTCCCTCCTCCCAATACTTTTATTTTAAGTTTAATCTAAAAAAAAACCTCAATTGTGATTGAACAAACAATTTTATATTTTTAGTGTACAATCAATAGAAGCATTTAATATAAACTTTTTGTAATCTTTATTATTAAATAAAGTGATTTTATTTATTTAAATGAAAGTTTATTTTTAATATATTTGTTTACTAGCTTTATCCATGGCTTTGCTTCATTAGTAGAATAAAAGAAGATAATGCAGTATATAATTGTTCTCATGGCTTATACATTTCCTATTATTTGCATGAAATAATAAGAATTATCAACAACAGTATTAAAAATATAAATTCTTATGATCAATTTTTAGGATTTTTATTTAAATGTATTTATCACATGATAACTAATTTTAAAAAATGGTTACAAAATTTAAACATGTGGTATTTTGTTTGCACTCCACTTACAAATGAAAACTTAAATACTTGTTACAAATAAAATTTAATCAAAGTAAAATATATTTACAAAATCAATTTTACTCCCACTTTATCAAAAAAGTGTATTTCCACCTTTTCTGTAGTATATATTTCAATATGTAGATCATAACATATTTTGTATCCATTTAAAAAAATTTCCACTATCTGTAATCTTCTAATTGTTACTATTATCTTGCCATTTTTTGACATCATTTCAAAATGGTTATAATTTTGAGGCATTTTTATTTTGCAAATTACTAAATTTTTTCAAACAATTAAATACCATAAAATCCATAGCTTATGTAATTCTCCAAAAAAGAGAAAAAGAAAGAAAATCATGCAAGATTCATCAAATTGGTATAATATTTGTTGAGTTATCAAGTAACAACAAACAAACTTTCAAATTTATAATAATAGGATGTTTTTGATAAATGTACAGTTTCAAGGCTCTATAATCTACCATGAGTTAGTTGTTAAATTAAAACAAAATTAATAAATCGATTATTAAATTTTAAAAAAATGTAATAAACTCTAATAAATTTTATTAAGAAGCTTTATTTCAATTTTTGTTATTTACATTATAATGTGGGAAATGATGAGACACTGTTCAGATTATTAATTTGGTTCTATTCAGCAATTCTTTTGTCAGAAGTTTTTTTAGTAAATTGTCCTAATGATAAAAATTTGGGATCTTCTTATAACAGGACATGATATAATGAACTTTCCAAAGGTACACAATCCTGCTCTCCCAAAAAGTCTGTGTTAATTAATGGTCATGATATGATTGCATGCCACCAACATAAATGCTGTGTAAACATTATATTTATATTTTCATTTTTCTGTTAATAAGTTAATAATAAAATAAACTGTCAATATTGTAATTAAATTTTCCACAGTGATTTCTTTTTTAACAATAACAGCAATAAAAAATAAAATGTAAATATTAAATATCATATTTCTTAGCAAGCATTTTTTTTGTAAACATTTTATGAGGGCTCTCGAAACTATATATTTATCAAAAATACAGATTGTCATCTTGATATACTGGAAAACTCATAAATACCAAATAATTTTTATTTTTATTTATTTATGTTATAATCTGTCTTAGTTAAATTGAATCACTAGAAAAAAGTATATTATTATATCTTACTAGTATCATTAAAATTTTAAGGAGGTTAATGCCATTTCTATGTCCTGAGGATATATGAGATTCATCTCAGTAAATGTGGAGAGCATATACTAATCTTAATGTAGCAACTATTGTTGATACCAAAGTTTGTTTTTCTGATGATTAAGTAGATTCCAAATACCACTTGTTCTTGCATTACTGCATATTTAGTTTAATGAACAAGGAATTAAGTAACAGTTCAATTTCTTATTATATTACTAATGTTTCTTTTTATATATAGATTTTCATAAAAATTGACATAATCAGAAAAAATAATATGATAAGAGGAAATTATGGGTAAAAAAGTATGATAGAATAATTATCAAAGTTGTGAATGTTCCAGTGCAAAGAACAAAACTGAAAATACATGTTAAATGATATTTGAAAGTCAATCAGTATAATATTTATTCAGAAAAATTGATTTATGCATGGAATTTTAATGCATGAATCTAAAAGGTATAAGAATAGTTCAGTGTATTTGACAACACTTTTAAACATTGAAAACCATTATAGAAGAATTATATTGGTCACAAGTATTGCTGAATCCATCATTAAATATATTCAATGATGGTTGAGGTTGCAATCATTAAGATATAGTTTGTTTATAAGAACTAAATAAATTCATGACTTCAGAGAAAACTGCTACATATTTTTGTTAATGGTATTATTTTGTTGGACTATTTTCATCATCCAACATTAAATGACAAACATCTTTAGAAACAACTTAAAAACTTTATTCCATTTTCCAATTGCATTCATCTTTTAGTAATAGTATACAGGTTAGTATATATGCAACATTTCAAGTGGTATTATTTTCCTCTCTTCATCAATTGATGCTGGCCTAATTAATGACTTTATTAGCTAAGGAATTGACCTAGAACATAGATTCTTGAATATTGAATTTTAAGGTAACAGTCTAATGAATTGACATTAGTGATTTAATTTTGGAGAATGAAATTAGTCCAATATAGAAGTAAAACTAAATTTCTATTATTACAAAACTTCAGACAAACATTAGGTATAATATTTATTTACCAATTTCATTTGTATGGGATGATATCTGCAACATTAATGCAAATTACTAAGACAGGGAAAGGTTGTTAAACCACTGATAAAATTTAACAGATTTTGGTTTGGGTTTTATTTATTTCTAAAGCTGCAGTCAATTGATCAGCAAGATATTATAGCCACACATCATTAAAATATTCAAATAATATCTCCCCCAGACTTAAGAACTTTTATGTTTGCATAACCTCTGGACATCTTACTCATTGAGTATAAAACTTTGGAACAATTTTATCATGATAAGTTGAAATATGTAATAACTGCATAGCTTAACATGATGTCTGCAGGCATGAATATTATAATTCATAAACCAAAAATGGTAACAACTAACTGGTCATGTATATATAAATTACAATATACCCAGCCACACCCATATATGTATGCCTACATTTCACCAATATTTACCCATGTAATTCATAACTTCATCATAAGTTTCATCCATTATCAATACACAGCAGGATGGTCTCTCAATCTTCATTTCATCTCAGATCTTTAGCCTCCCTTTTGTACATCATCCCAGAATATGTCCTTATTTCATCCATCCATCTCACATTGGTCTCTTTTAGATTATTTTTAATTTCTTGGAACCCAGTCTATAACTTCAATTGTCCACTATTTCATATACTGATTTGAAAAGTAAATATTGTTGTTGCATTCTATTTTAAATGTATTGTATGTATAATTATAGTATTAATATTTTTATGATAATCAGCAAATATACATTGGCAGATAGCATAATGTCTGAATATATAAGATCATAATTGGAATTTATTATATAACAATAAAGAAATCTATACCTAAAAATGGAAATAATTATATTCTCTATTATATCATCATTGTTTTTTTATTTTCAAAAATTGGCATAGAAATATAAAAAAAATTACACACACATTTCCAATATATTCACTTCTTGTGTTCTGATGGTTTCACCATTTTATATGACATTTCGTATTCTGTGTTATTTTGACACAAGCCATATCAAATGGTCAAAATATCAGAAAAGATGTAATGGATTTACTAGTGATTCAGTAGTATGAATGAAGTTTTGAAAGAAAGACTCATAATGAATCTAAACCAATGAACTAACACTGAATAATTAATACCTTAAACAAATAAATGAAATATAAAATCAAAAGACATTACGTAAATGAGTTTACATAATGTTGTTCAGTAGCATTTTTTTTCCTCATCATAGTTCGCCATCTAGTGTAGGCTTTAGTATTAAATAGACACCAGCTGGTAATGGTTAATATTTCAGTACCCAGTGCCGTGTATTATTTATATTTTAAAATAGAGATTATTTTCCAACTTAAGATGCAGCAAAAACATTGACGTGATCTAATTGTATACCATAATCAATATTTCTTAATCCATTCAGAATGGTAGCCCAGTTGAAATGTCTAGTGGGGTGAAATATTTTTTTTTCTTTTCTTGCTTTCATTCATTATTTTTTTGTTTTTGTTTTAATAGTTTAGGAGAACATTGACATGCTTAATGTTTTAATAAAATTTAAAGTAAGAATTGTATTAATGTCGTATGTGATATATTCACAGATAATGCATAAACAGTATTATGAATCGCATCAAGTTTGAAAAGAAATGGAAATTAGATAAACAGCTTTCTGCCCATAAATATTGTATAAAGTCTTCTCATAATCCACCTGTACACGTAATTCTCTTGAAATGCAACTAATTGAATCTTTTAGTTGTGATTGGCTAATTTCTTCCATGAAGTAAGATTTAGTGGATCATTTTTTCTAAGTACTAAAATAGTCGGTTTGCAGAAAAGAAAGAATTGAGGGATGACATAATTTAAAATATCCTTTCAGTCTGTGTTGAGATCAGGGACTAAAAGTAGATTAGAAAAATGATATTAATAAATTACTCAAAACAGAGTAAGATTTAGTCACAAAATTTATCAACTTTTTTTAATATTAATATTTTATTTTCAGTAATGAATATTATTATATTTCATAAGCAATGATTATATAAGATTAAGCTAATAGCATAAGTGAATCATAAAATTATAATAAAAGTATCGGTTTAGTTTAGGAATAAAATCATTAAGTGGTGTGACTACACATTATACATATATATATATAAATACAAAAGAATCTTGTAATTTAGTGATACTTACATACTTTCTAGACTCATAGACTATTAATTGGATTGGTGTCAAATAAAACTTGGAAACATTTTTTGGATGTTGATTAGGCTAAAGACTTTTTTCCTATCAGCTGACTCATAAGAAACTTAAACTTAACTAACCATTCATTGTTGATCGGTAAATGAATGTCAGGATATTATTATGTGTAAGGATGTAAACTGATCAAATATCTATATCTAGAATATGGCAAGAATAGTAAATAATCTTTTTTTGTTTATTATTTCTCATAGAAAAATATTGGATGGATTTATGTCCTGTAAAGAAATATTTAAATATTTTTGAATCATTTTTTATTTATCTATCTATATAATTATACATTTGTCATCCGTCTGTTTGCCCATTCATCTATTTAACTCTCTATCTAATCATCTATTTATGTATCTCTATATAAAAATTGATATAACTAAGTCAAAAATGAAGTATTATAATGTTATCTTCCTTATTGCATTGACAAATCCATATAATATTAATATCATTTATGTCCTTACAACTCACTATTGATGGTTTTAATTGCTCCAGCAATCTTTTTTAAAACTTCTATTTATTTGACAGACTTTATTTAATATATAATCAAATGGCTTTATTGCTCCACAATTCATAAGATTAAGCACTGACAATGCCGGAAGTGAAACCAATCTGAAGACCTTACCCTTCAGAGTCTGAGACAATGCCATTGTATTTAATTGTACAGAGCTCTTTATTTACTGAAACAAATCTACAGTTCCAAAACAATAAACTGAATCTAATCAAAACAAAAATTGACTTGTTAGTGATATTTGACCATTATTACCCACTCTTAGAAATAACTGACTAAATATCACATGATCACATTATCACTTTAATGAAAAAGAATTATTGTTGGGTGCCAAACGAGTGCATTAGATCCACAGATCCAGATGCATTGCTCCCATATCCAAAGCTCCTTATTAATGACAGCCATAAGCTTGAAACTAATAATGGAATATTGGATAGGTAGGCGCCATATAGAGATTATAATGCACAACCTTCTATCATCTTTTGATTAATAGAGCTTGCACTAGATGGCACTATTATGTGGAAAATTTTGCTATTGTTTTAAGAATAAATGATGTAGAAGAATTGAGACCTTTCTCTGACAAATATATAATAGGATATTTAAAATATCTAATAAGAAAATCTTTTCGTATCCAAATAAAAAATTAAAATATCTATAATTAAAAAAATATTGAATACATTAGGTATCCTAAAGAAAGCAAAGATTATATTGTAATACCTGTATATGAATTATAAAAATAAAATACTATGAAAATGATCACTAAACTGAAAAGAATAAATAATCATTCATAAAAAATATTCTTTTTTTCAGAATAGGTTAGAATAGGAAAAAAAAAATCAGAAACAATTTTAAACATTTTTTTTTTTATTAGAGTATATCATTTTGTGCGCACACACACATTCACATATCTTGCTTTTAAAATCAATGTCTGTAAAATATATTTGTGACAGCGTTTCCTGTATTAGCAGTTCAACATTATGTGCTTGTCAATATAATATGAGCACTATTTTGAGTGGGAAAGTAAATAGATTTTTGAATTCCATAAATACATTTTCTAATTATATTATGTATTTTTCTAGAGATCGCTTTCAGAATTTGGATTTTGTGCTGAAAACTATAATTTTAACATGTTTTGTTTAAAAGAATCATCTACTGGGAGTCGTCTGAATAAGCTATCAAATTAGCTAACTTCCTGCCTTCTGTACCGCTTATTGTGAATGACTTTATGGTGGTCGCACTGGGATATTATGAACAATATGTCAAAGATTTTACTTTGTCGAAAACTAATGTTACTTAAAAGTCTTAATGTTTCAACTTTTCTGAAGTATTGTTTAGAAACAGCAAGGGGTGTTTTTTTTTTTTTTTGTTTAACATTTACACAACTTATATTGTGAAAGTTAACTACACTTTTGAAGGCTTTTGTATATCAATTTCATAATGATTTTGATTGCTGTTTTACATTTCAAATTTTGAAATCTTATTTTCTTAATTTTTTTAAAACATACGCATTATTATATTAATAGTGAAAGATTTTTTAAAATTATATAAAATTGTTAAAATTGCCTTAAGGTCAAAGAATCTACCAATCAGTGATGTGGCCTGAGCCTTTATATGGTGATACAATTATTCAGATATTGATAGCTTGAAAATGCCTGATTTTCTCTCTCTTAGACTTTTCCTGTTGCCCTCCCTCTCTCTCCCACTTATGCTTTCTCTCCTCACCTCCTTTACTTCCTCAATTCCTCTCTCTCTCCCTCTCTCCACTTCTCCTCTTCCTCTCTGCCTCTATAAAGAACTTCTCATGCTTTCTGTTCTCACCTCCTTCACTCTCTCAATTCCTTTCTCTCTCCCTCTCTCCACTTCTTCTCTTCCTCTCTGTCTCTATAAGGAACTTGAACTTAGACTTTCAAGCTCCCTACAATTTTTCAATCTATCTTATATAACCATTACACTTGGCCAAATACATGTGAAATAGATAAATGATCTCCAATATATATATATCATGCTAAACCAGCACTATTAGTTAGTCCAGATCACCTATTTTCAACACATATATACAATCAGTACTCAGTTTATATTAAAATAGGAAATCTTCAAACTTTAATGGACAAGCATCAGTCTTATTCATTCTCCAACTTTTCTGCCATCCATTTCATTGAAAATCCAAGGACCAAATGCTTAAAGCCCTTGTAAATGCCAGTACTGTTGTTATACCCATGTTGAACTTAAGTCAATCTTACCCTTCACATATAGGACTTTAATATGACCATTTAATTATACAGAAGAGGGATGGGCAAAATACAGGCTGAATATATTTGCATTTACATTTGCATATTACAGGCTGAATATACAATATTATATATATATATATATATATATATATATATATATATATCTAATTTGCATTTACATTTGCATATTTTATTACTTAACAATACTACATAAATGATTTATTACTTATGTTGGCCATGAATATGAGGGAAAACCTCGAAAGCGCTCAGCCCATTTAATTGTTTTTGGTTTTTGCAGCTTCGTCATCAGCGGGTAAATCACTTTTATATGATATATAGTCTATACTAAATTTAATGTAATTATTGACTTAAGGTCAACATAGATATACCAATAATACTGACATCAACAAAGACTTTAAGCATTTTATCTTTGGATTTTCAATGAAATGGATGGCTAAAAAGTTGGGGAATAAGGAAGATTGAAACTAGTCCATTAAAGTTTGAAAATTTTCTATTTTAATATAAACTGAGCACTGATTGTATATGTGTATGGGACATGGGACCTGGACCAACTAATGAGTATTAGTTCAGCAAGAAATATATATATTGAATATTTTTTTACATGTATATGGTCATGTGTAACAATTGTATAAGATGGACTGAATAGAGGTAGGGTGCTTGAAAGTATGAGATTAAGTACCTTATGATTACATTAAATTTTGTATAGACAATATACCTATATTTAAGTAATACATATTCCGCCTGTATTCTACCCATCCCTTTTCTGTATAATTAATTGGAGATATTAAGATCCTATGTGTGAGGAGTCATATTGGCTTAAGGTCAATATGAGTATGAAAATAATACTGCCATCAACAAAGTCTTTGAGTAGTTCATTATCAGATTTTCAATGAAATGGATGGCTGAAAAGTTGGAGAATGGAGAAGACTGAGGCTTGTTCATTAAAGCTTGAAGATTAGCTAGTTAATATAAATTGAATACTAATTGTATTTATATGTGAGAAATGATGATCTGGACCATCTTATAATGAGTATTGGTTCAGCATGAAATACATATATTGGGGATCATTTATCTTTATCACATGTATATGTCCATGTGTACCAGTTGTATAAGATAGATTGTATAGATGTAGAGAGCTTAAAAATCTGTGGTCAAGTCCCTTATAATTATATTAAATTTAGTATAGACAATCTACATATATTTAAATATTATATATATATATCACTGATGAAAATAAGTAGATAAAAAAATATAATTAAGTAATGGCCTGGTTCAACTGTCACAATATATTTGAATAAATAATAAATGAGCAACTACAAAATAATACTAGACTTAGTTGAATATTATAAAAAATAGCTAAGACTGTCATTACATTGAGAGGTCCTCTCCCCAAACAATGTAATTCTTATTGTATTTATAATCTAAACGTAATCAATATTATTTAATATGTATATGATGCTAACATATAGTTTTTGTTCGTTCGAATATGTTAGATTCTTATTAAAAATTAGACTATCAAATTTGTTTGACATCAAAAAAAAAGTTTGTTTATCAATAATATTATTACTCTTTTTAAAGTTCTTTTAATTGGACAATTGATTTATTATTATTTTTTAAATTATTTTTATTATTTTAGGACATAATTTTCATAAAATTTATATAAAATATTATAATTTGATAAAAAATGTTTTTTATTAGATACATTTTATTAAATGAATTGACATATTTTTTTATGTATGATTATTTTTGTTGTTTCTACAGTGATTTTAACAGAATCTAATTAAAACATAAAAGTTTTAATAAAGAGTAAGATTTTTTTTTAAAAAAAAATACAAATTGAGGGGAAAGAAAATTAAAAATCAGCAAAGGACATCTATGAAGATGTTCCAAAAATTGGCATTTAAGGTATTTTTCTACTATTTTGGTTTTTTTTATATTTTCTTCAGAGAACTTAAGAACTAATTTGTCTGTATTTAAAAATAAATGCTATCATATTTAAGTTTTGCTTTATAATTTTCGTCATAATGATAAGAATCCTTCATTTCAACATTCTAATACCATATTCACAGCCTTTTTTTTTTCATTATTAATTAAATCCCATCTTAATAACATTTAATATATTTCCTATCTTTTTCTGCTCCTCCATATTTTTTTTATATATTTACAATCAAAATCTTAATATGCTTTTATTTTAAATTATAATTGTGATGGATCTAATCTTATTTACAGTTATATTTTGAATTATTTCCATGAAATAAATGAATTGTTAACTATTCTTAAAAAAAAAAAAAACTATTTTTTTTTTTATATTTTTGTAAATATGTTAACTATTAATTATAACATACATGATTCTATGGAACACAATTTTTTAAGTGGTGATTTTTCTTTTCTCTTCTTCAGATGTTACTGGCCTGAACAATACCCTTTATGTTTATAATTTCTGAATTTAAGAATGCTCAAATCAACTAGAATACTTTGATAAAAAACATCAGTTATTCAAAACTTTGTATTTCATACTTATCTGTGTCTTATTAATTAATAGGTGAATGAATTTAGAAAAATATAAATAAAATTAGAATTTTTGTAACAATCTTTTAACAATTCAAATGGATGATTAAAAAAATTAACATTTTATTACAGGTAAATGTTGCCTTTTATAACCCTTTTGATAGTAACCTTATCTTTGTTAAAATTTTCATTTTGAAAGTTTTTATTGGTAACTGACTTTGAGGTTTCTAATTATTCTATAATTTCTTGACCAATGATTACACTTGATCTTTTATTACAAACACCTATAATTATTAGTTAGACTTAGTTATGTTTATTTTCTTCTTATGCTTCCTGTATATTTCATTGCTGTAAGTTAAAATTTATTTAACATTATTCTAGTTATTGACAACTGTTTTCTTATCATACGCCAACATGGATTAAACAAAATTCTATTTTCCCAATTTAACAAAGATACACTTGTTTAGAAATTTATTTAAATTAATATTAAATAAAATTGAAAATAAAAAACAATTCTTGTAAAATATTTGTCAAAATATAATATAACCCTTTATCAAAATGCCTTTAACAATCAACAAACAAGTTTTGCCCTTTTTTATGTACCTTTCAATTGCAGACCTTCCACTTGTCTGGGTTTTCTCAATATCATTAAAACATTTTTTTTCTCTTTTTACATATCTGTCAATAATAATTTTTCACATATCCTGATTATATCTATAGTTCCTCTAGTATTTTACTCTCCAAATTATAGTATATCTAACTAATTAAAAGTCAGTAATAAAGAATTAAATATGGAAATATTATTGAAATGATAATAAAAGTAGCATAATATATTAGAGTTTTGAAACCAATAGCTTGAGTGAATTCCCCCATATAACTACAAATTCACTAATTTTGGGGTGATATTTTAATGCTTGTATTGCTTTGGCTTTTTTTTTCCTGATTCAATTTTATTTTACAAACTAAAGTTATATTAAAAATCTTAAGATATCAATACTAGATAAATCTCATAAAATATCATGTAATTTTAAATCTGAAATCAACCTTAATTAATTAATTGTATCATAGTACAAACAAATGAACAGCACCATTTCCAAGAATGTGTTTTGCTTTAGTATTTTGAAAAGAAAAAGTGTGATTTTCAATAACTTGTTTATATATTTAAGTTTATTTATGTGAAATATTTATAAAATATTTATTTTACATCAAAAGATTATGTGATTATAAGTAGGTTTATTTGAAAATACTTATTTTTAAGAAGACAAGTCATAAAAATATATTCATAACAAAGTAAAGTTGCTTTTTTTACTGACAAAAAAAATTTGCTTTCAGAAATGAAAGCAGAAATGTCAAGCATTGGTGGTTGAGAAGTCAGCAGCAGCTGTTTTACAAGCAGTTTTCCTGGGTCAGTGGGTTCACTTCCCAGCTGATGCTATGACACATGAGAAAAAAAAATTTGCTTTCAGAAATGCAGCTGAAGTTTTTTTGTGAAATTTTAATAATAGTAAATGTAATTTTTACATTTAATGGATCCTTTATGATGTTTTATTTTGTAAATAGAATAAAATAATAAATATTTTATTAAATCTGTTTATATGAATAGATAGTGTTATTAAACCACTAAACATCACATGATCACTATTTTCTGTGCTTTCACAAACTGTTAAAACATTGCAATGTGATGCAATGCACTGTGGCTTCTTTCTTTTTAGAGTCAGAAATCTCTCAGCCATTATGCCCAGAGAAACCTGTTAGCTACCTTGCCTTCTCTTTCCATTTCTCACCCCATTTTTCCATATTCTCTATCCTGCTCCATTACATGTCTTCAATATAATCATTGTCAACTCTATGGCTTTTATATCCAAATCCCCTTTATATTTTTCCCAAACCCAGCATAAAACAAAGAACCCACTTTTTGTATAATCACTTTGTTTATATTTATTCTTCAACAACTTAATTATTTGTACTTTTTCTGCTTGTAGGCATTTATATTCAATTAACATATGGCTAATATTTTCTATGACTTTTTTACATAACTTGTGGACTAAATCACCCATATTTTTCAATTTATGTGTAAACCCTCTATAGAGTAGTGACCCACAGTGCACTTTATAGTTATCTAAAAAGGTAAAATATGGCTGCTGGAGAGTTGCATTGGATTCTAAGATTTAGATGCAATGCTTTCAGATCCATAGCTTTTCAGTGATGAAAGCCACTAGTTTAGTAACTAGTCTGAGAATATTGGGCTTTTATGCACAAACCTTTTTGCATCCATTGATTACTATATTTTCACTGGGTAGTACTTGTATGAAGAGTTTGTCTCTGATATAATAGATAATGTTATGTTCCAATATGCAAACAGTACCACTGTTACTATTATGTATTCACATTACTAGTTTATTTTCTATTTTGCAAAGTGCAATTATTAACTTTTACAATGTCTTTTATTTATAAGTTTAGATTTATAATAAATAATGTAAAGATTGTCAATATGTGATATAGAATAAACTTAAAATGATGTTTTTGCTAGGATTTTTCACATAAAAGTGGGAGAAGAATAACAGAAAATAGCTTCTTACATCACATGATCACCATAAAGCAAAACTGAATATTTCTCTAATTTCTTTATATTTGAACTAAAAATAACAGGCAGATGGAGCATTGTTTTTTGTGAAACAAATTATGAATATTTGTTCATCACATGATATAACACCATAACATTGTCTAAAAACTGAAATATTTTTTATTGGACAATGAGTATATTTTTTATCAATTTTCTAATTTTAACAGATTAGTAAATTAAAAATTTTAATTCAATTCTCATTAGCTTATCAAACCATTATGCTTTCTGGTTAATTTCTTTTAGCTTTATGGTCAAAAAGAAATACTTAATCTGGCAAAAAGATATATGTAGAACTGTTATTATTATCTTTTTCAGTGCTTTATGTCTTTAGACAACTTTGTGGAATCATTCTTGTTTGTGATAACTTTTTATAATTTATGAAAAAAAGTTACATGGTCATTCAATATGTTCGCAATTTTTTATTACTCAATTTAATATAAACATAGTATCTCTCTTTCTTTGCATTTTGTCTATATAAAAAATAATCAGATTATCTGAGGAAGGACAGCTATAGGTTCAGCAAAAGTAGTTAGAAGGAATAAAAATAAAATTGCTTGAAAATATGTAAAAAAATAAGAACGAAGAAATGGTGTTTATTATTGTACTCAAATATTTTGTTAGAATCTCTCCTTTCTCTTTTTAAGTTTTTTTATTAAACTTCACAAATCAAATCATTAGTTTCTCATTCATTTTTTCATTATCTGTAGCGACTTAGTGTTTCATTAAATATCATTTTTTTTAATTAGGATTAAATTCCAATCACATTAAAAAATAAAAATACATAATGAACATCCTGATCCATTTTGTAATTATTCTCAAAGTTTAATCATACTTAAAATTTAGATTGAATTTCCTGCGTCAATCTTAAAACATAAAGTATATTAATGATTTTTATTAGTCATTTATTAGACTAGAGATTATATATTTAATAAATAATATTTCTGTAATGTAATTTTTCTTATACCACTTTCAAACAAGTTAGGAAATGGTTTTTATCCACTTTTAACACCTTGTGAAGGGGTGTAATCATAAACATATGATTATATGAAAAAGAGTTATGGCCCCTATCTTGCATGAGAATGGTGTAGTGAAAATTACACTACAGACATATTATAGGCCATAAAGTACTCTTTAATTTTAGCTTTAATATTGTCTTGGAATTGGGAAGCAAAAGAAAATAGGAATGCACATATTTATTTGAGTTGTATTAGTATAAAAACAAATGTTTTGACACACATATGTTAAATGTGAAGCATGCATAACTTTTTCCATTTAAATGGTACCACAGTTCTTCTCCAGATCTGTAACAATGTAATCCATGCATTATTGACTTAATTTTGACATTAAAAATATAACTATCTATAGATAAATGATGAAGTTTTAGATCTACTTAATAATAATAATATTAATTATTTCTGTAATGAGGTTCCACATGAAATATGGTTCATCAAAACCTACTCAATGGTTTCTTTAATTAATGAACAAGTATATAAATCAAAATATTATATTCTATGCATGTGTATCTGATGATAGTCTTTATCGTAAGACAAATTATATGCCTTCTGAAGTCACAACTCTTTCCAAATGAAAATTTTACATTACCTGTCTTAAAGTAATATATATATATATATTAAGGCTATAACTTTTAATATTACATTGTTTTTATTTATTTGTATTAGCATTATTATTCAAAATGAAAAGAAATACACATTTAATAGCACCTTCAATTATTTACTTTTAAATATAAATTACACTTAGGATTTGTTTGTTTACAATTAAAAATAAACACGCATTTTAAAAGCAAAGTTGATTATCAATCAATTTTGCTAATGATATGTAAATAAAATCTTATATCAAAACAAAAAAAAAACTTTTAAAACTTTAAATACATGCGAAATTAAACTTGTTTTAATTCATAAATATTACTACATTACTCCATTAAAAAAATTAAATACATGGATATTTTCTATAGTAAACTTATTCTAATTATAAGGGACTTCAATTCAGACTTTCAAACTCCCTCTATCTATCCCATACATCTTATACAACCGATACACATGACCATATATATATATATAATCTCTAATATACATATTTTATGCTGAACCAGTAATCATCAGTTGGTCCAGATCACCATCTCCCACACACATTTACAATCAGTGCTCAATTTATATTAAGATAACAAATATTCAAACTTTAATGGATAAGTCTCAGTCTAGTTCATTGCAACTCCTTAGCCATCCATATCATTAAAAATCCAAAGATAGATTGCTCAAAGCAAAAATTTTTGGATTTTCAATAAGGATGGCTGAAGAATTGGAAGGTGGAGGAGATTGAGGTTTGTCCATTAAAGTTTGAAAATTTACCTTAATATAAATTAAGCACTGATTGTATGTATGCATGGGAGATGGCGATCAGAACTAATTGATGCTTTCTGGCTTAACACAAAATATGTATATTGGAGATCAGTTAACTTTTTCACATGTATGTGGTCATGTGTATCAGTTGTGATAAGTTGGATGGAATAGCTATAAAAAGTTTGAAATTCTGAGTTCAAGTTCTTTATAATTATATACAAAAGAAATTGTAAATATTAAGAAAAATATATTGATCATTTTTCTGATTCATAAATTGTATTTCAAATACAAATTGTTTTCAACACTCTTCCTTATCCCCCTCCCCAACCATTATAGATTTTAAAAATTATATTGAAATTTCATTAGCTCTTTTTTTTTCATCCTTCACTCAATTTTTCTTGCACATTTCATTCTTCTTTTTTAATAACATAGATATTATTTTCATACAATCTTGTATACAATAAAACACCAATAATCCAAAATTTCTGCTATCAGGACTTTTTAGATTTGTAATTTTTCTAAAATGTGTTTATAGATTGTGAATTTTTTGAATTTTGATTATAGATTATATAATATTGAAATACAAGTATAATGTACATAGTTAATATAGATGCAATTAAAAGGGACATAAACCCACACTTTCAAGCTCCCTACAGTCATCCACTCTATCCAATATAACTGCTATACACAACTATATAGTATTCTCCTGAAGGTTTGTGATGATGGTGTTTCAGTTATACTTATATATTGGACTATTTTATCATCTAATATGAGGATTGAATGTCTTTAAAAATTAACTTTATTTAAATATTCCAAATACATTCAACTATTAGTAATAGCACACAGGTTAGTATATGCACAATGTTTCAAAAGGTATTCTTCTCCCCATTTCTTCAAGTGTTGCTGGCATGAAACTCAAACCTGTATCCTTAGATTCTTGAGTATTGAATTTTAAGGTAATTCTCTAAGTCTAAGGTTCAGCTGGTTAAAGTATTACCTTAAAATTTAATAATCAAGAATCTAAGGATGTAGGTTTGATTCCCATGCTAATACTGACACTGGTCAGGCCAGTACTACCTGAAGAAGAGGGAGAATAATACCTCTCAAAACATTATGCAAATGCTAACCTGTATGCTATTACTATCAGTTGAATGTATTTAGAATATTTAAATAAAGTTAATTTTTTTAAAGACATTCAATACTCATATTAGATAATGAAAATAGTCCAATATATAAATACAAGACAACCACATAATGTGGAAAATATAAATAATCCCCAATTTACATATTTCATGCTGAACCAGCACTCTTCAGTTGATACAGATTCTCATTCCCCACCCCCCATATATATATATATATATATATATATATATATATATATATATATATATATATATATATATAAACATTACAAGAATAAAGGTTCATAAAAGTAGAGTTAAAAATAGATATCTTAGTTCTGCTTTGTTATGTCCATGAAAAAGTTACAGGTCACACTATTGATTTTGATGAAGCTAAGGTTGTCTTCTTTGAGAGAAATGAAATCAAAAGAAGAATTAAAGAGTCTTTATTATTGAAAATTTATTATTCTGAAGCAATTAACTTATTTAAGAGTTCTTTTAATATTAAGGGTGGATGGGAAGTGAATGGATTTGTGGGTAGTTTTTAATAGTATATATATTGTGTAGTTTTTTGTAGTTCTTTACACTTGAGAAGTCTGCTTGTAGCAGTGAAACCTTAGGTTGTGTTTTAATATTATTTTGATGCTGGTCTGGTTTAATTTTAGATTTGGGGTAGTTTTGATTATATATATATGAAAAACAAAAACAAGTTTTAATCACGTTAAAACCTGCTGACGCTTGTATTTATGATCAACAGATGGCGTTTTTACCAAAAACACGATCAAGCGTTTGTTTACATAAACGATCAAAGAGTCAGAATTAACTATCTCTTTCATTTTAGCCCACTTTCAGATCAGCTGATTTCAAGCTATTTTGCTATCATCAGTGAAAGAAAAAAGCCAAGAAACGTACATCTAAAAACTGAACTCAAGTATTGATGCACAGAGTTTCTATCAGCTTGAAGCATGAAATTTTTCAGACTGATAAAGTCTCAAATTCAGCCAAACAAGCTAGATAGCTATATGGGTCTGATCTCAGTTGCTTCTCCACATAGTCAAAGCCTCTGCAATCTATATCATTGCGGAAACCTTTAAAGGTAGATTTATAAAAAACAAAAACAAGTTTTAATCACGTTAAAACCTGCTGATGCTTGTATTTATGATCAACAGATGGCATTTTTACCAAAAACATGATCAAGCGTTTGTTTACATAAATGATCAAAGAGTCAGAATTAACTATCTCTTTCGTTTCAGCTGATCTGAAAGTGGGCTAAAACGAAAGAGATAGTTAATTCTGACTCTTTGATCGTTTATGTAAACAAACGCTTGATCGTATTTTTGGTAAAAACGCCATCTGTTGATCATAAATACAAGCGTCAGCAGGTTTTAACATGATTAAAACTTGTTTTTGTTTTTCATTAATCTACCTTTAAAGGTTTCCGCAATGATATAGATTGCAGAGGCTTTGACTATGTGGAGAAGCTGAACTGAGATCAGACCCATATAGCTATCTAGCTTGTTTGGCTGAATTTGAAGACTTTATCAGTCTGAAAAATTTCATGCTTGCAAGCTGATAGAAACTCTGTGCATAAATACTATGGAGTCAGTTTTTAGATGTAGTTTCTTAGGCTTTATCTTTCACTGATGATATTGTTTTGCAAAATACTTAGCTGTGAAATCAGGGTGATCTGAAAGTAGGAAGTAGGGCTAAAATGTAAAGAGATAAAGTTAATTCTGACTCGTTTGATTGTTTATGTAAACAAACGCTTGATGCGTGTTTTTGGCAAAAACGCCATCTGTTGATCATATATATATATATATAAGATAGCAAATCTACACATTTTTATGGAAAGGCTTCATCTATATCACTGAAAATGTAATGATGGCATGCTCAATACTCTTGATGACGGCAATATTATAGTCATACCCATGTTGAGTTGAATTATAGATTGTATAGTTTCTCATTGTAAACCCAAACTTTGTTAAGATAAAAAAAATGAATACAAGCACTCTGCAATTAGGTTTATTGACTTATAGGTATTTATCGAATGTTTTTTTTTTAAACTTGGTTTGTAAATGTATGCACAAAATAATTTATATATTTTAATGATGGTATTGATAAAGATTGAGAATCATCTTTGAAAGTTTATTTGCATAATAGAAGTATTTTAATAATAATAATAAGAATTAAAAAAGCAAGTCATATATAACGTGACATTACTTTTAACAAACTTGTAGTTACAAAAATGCACATAGAGAGCGTACCAACAGCTCAATCCAGCTTTTAATTAATAAGTGCGGTATAAGAAAATATTTAAAATCTCTATCCAAAACACACCTATCTCCAGACCAACTTGGTTTCGAGCTTATGGCTCATGTCAGTGAAGAGCTAGAGTATTCGGACACTAGACCTAAAATATCAACTCAAAAAAACAGCATTTATTTCATACGTATATTTAAGTAGAAACTCTGAAATTTTCGGACATGAAAATGTCTTAAAATCCAGCTATCTAACTTAAATAGCTATATGGGACTGAACTAAATTCAGATCTACCATATTTTAATAGCCTCAGCATAGCCAAAGCCTTAAAGGTACCAATAGCTCAATCCAGCTTTTAATTAATAAGCTTTTAATTAACTAAGTTGGTCTGGAGATAGGAGTGTTTTGGATAGAGATTTTAAATATTTTCTCATACACTTATCAATTAAAAGCTGGATTGAGCTATTGGTACACTCTCTATGTGTATTTTAATAATGTATATTCAGATTATTGTTCTACTTGATTATTTTTTGCAGAAAGGTACAGTTTTCAGTAATAGGTCTATTTTTGATCAGAGAAGGATATGTAGAAGACATTTATTGATGAGGTTTGATTATATACTGGTAAATAATGTTGAGTGGATCATTGCAATTACTAGCAAAAATAATTATATTAACTAGAACATAGATGAACTTGTTTTTAAATAAGATTATAGTTGCTATCAGTGAGTGCACCTGGTTTGTATGATATGCTTTGCTGACAAATATTATTGTATTTACATAGATATAAAACAAATTTCTTGGAAGTTTTATAAACAAGTAATAAATAAACATAGTATAACATTAATAGATAAATTATAACATCAATAGACATACTATATTGGTATTTGAAAAAGAAATTGCAACAGAGCAGTTTCTTGTGTGGGATGAGAAATGCCTCTTAAAAAAAGTTTGGCTACATATTGAAATTGTAAAATAGACACCAGATATATTGTAAAAAATATTTATCTTTATAATAACTAGTATCTCTGTATAATTAAAACAAAATGCTTCAATGTTAAACAGTATCAGTTTGGCATAAAAGTTAAGACTATTGATATTGATAATAGAAACCTTTAAATTAATTATAATTTTAATCAGCTTTTTGATTTTTATTTTTATTTGGGCCTATAAATGAAGATCTTTTATTATTAAGCAAAGAGTTGACCATGGTGTTATTGATTTTATCATATAGTACATTCTTATTTTGATAATATTAAAATTTTACTTTTAAGAAATGTGAATGTTTTATTTTATATCAGCATTTAAATAAATAAAAAATTCTGATATGGAGAAAACACTTTGATCAGATGGAAAATTGAACAATAGTGAAGCTTCCATTATATAGAAGATAAATTTAAGAGATTAATTTTTAAAATGTTTCAAATTTGATGGAAATGGTGATTTGAAATAATTTGTTTAAACATCATGAAATAATCAGCTGTAGTCACAGAAACAGCTAAGATTTAAAAAAGTGGATTACAATTTTGTAGATGGTTCATCTTATACACTTAATAGCAATTTATCTAAGCACTTGAAATACAAAATTCTGACTTTGAAACTGAAGAAGACCATTTATGTGTAATAATTATACTAGAAAAAAATCCTATAGAAAAGTGATATGAATATTCATGTTTGATATCTATATCATTCAATTTAAAAGCTATTCCCCCAAAAATTATAGTAACTTAAAGTGGTTAGTTACTTAAAAAACTTAAGAGCAAAAAATCATGTGATTTGCTACATCTGCTGATGAACATTGGAAAATGAGAAAAGCATATCCAACATGGTCATGAAAAATAAATCAACATCTTAGTTGACAAAGTTGATAATATGGCATTTAAATTTGTAATAGAATACTCAATGGCAATGAATATTACTTCACAAAAGATCTAGTTATAAAATGTAGCTGTAAAAATAATTAATTTTAAAAGATTGCAATCATTTAATTCTTTCAAATACTTGTAAATGGAAATTAAAAAATATAATGAAATGGCTATCTTTCAGTTTTGTTCATAATAATAATGGAGTTCATATAAGATGTGATGTAATTAAATATAATTATAAAATATTTCTGTAAATCAATGAATTTATTGTTCTGAAAGAAATAGTTTTGCTATAAGAATTAAAGTTGAAAAAATTTATTCTAAATAAAGTATTTTGAACTATTTTTTTAATCCATTGATAATTATATATTCATCAATACATACTGTAACAACAAATCTGTTGCAATTTGTCAACAATCTTGAGTTACAAGCACTTCACAAAAGGACTAAATTAATATTAGAATTAATCAAATGTAATGTTAAATCATCTTCACTAAATAATGTTATATTATCCCCACTTAATCAGTCCACAATGTGTAGGTATGACCATTACATTATGTGTTTGAAAATATATTATGTAACTTCTTGCCTTCTTGGTTACATTGGAAAAAATACTAAAGAGAGTAGAAAATTTATATTTTATAATTACAGACTAAATAACTTCACTTAAATTAATATATATATATATATATATATATATATATATATATATATGAATATATATATATATATATATATATATAGGTAGTAAAATCATGAGTCTCAGAAGATTTATCACAAACATTTACTACCTGACTAATACAAAAATATGTTAACTGGAAATAGTTACAACAGATATATGGTATTGTTGAAATTTTTCAAATGCTTTAATTTCATATAATTTTCGAAGTTGAACAAGTTCCCACTCAATACTTTCATAAGTATAGATCTATTTTGAAAAAAAATAAAATTAGCTTGAATTTAGCTTATGTAAAATAAATGTTATAACCCTCTTTTTAGATTTAATGGTATCTCATACCACTTGTAATCTAAATGGCTGTAACTTTTTTCTACTTTTTAAGATAAGTATACAATTTATTGTAATTAATGTTTAAAATAATAAAAAACACATTTATTTCACTATATTAACTGATTACAAGAAACAATCAACTGAATCCAGTTAATCATAACTAATTTTATTTCTTAATTATTGCAGTTGTATGGCTAAAATTTTTATTTTTTATATAAACATTTTAATAGTTTTTGCAAATAATGCTTATAATAAAAATTAAAATTATATTTATAATAATATTTGTAGGAAATAATTACTCCTCTTAGGGGTAGGATGAGATAATGGTTGTATCATTTATATTACAGCAGCACATTTTACCTATTACAGATTAATATTCTATGAGAATTCAAGAATAGTTTCTTATAATATACTCTAGAGTTATAATCTACATTATCATTATGTAAACTAGATAGTTATCCAGGGAAAACAGTTCAATAACTAAGCAGTATTGAGAAGTAAAGGTCACGGTTTTATACAAAAGTAGATTATTTTTGCAAAAGGTAATCACTTTCGTATTAATGGTATTTTTTTTTACAAATATTTATTTTTAAATATCAAAGTTTGTGATTTGGTACTATTTAGGGTAAAAAAGAACTAGCACCCATCTGTCTAGATCTATAGAATGTGTAAACATAACAAATGTTTTAATTAGCTTAATTAATAAAAAATAAACTCTGAGCAAGATTTTAAACATATTTTTATAAAATAAAATTAAAAAATAATCTGTGTCACAATGACCTATCAACTGTATGGTTAGATCCACCATATACATTATGCAATAGTTGTACACTAGATAAATTATTTGTGTATATATATAAAATAATTTTATATATGATATTCTTAACAAATGACCTAGTTTCAGAAAATACACTTCTCAACCATAGAGTTCTTTAAGTGTTTTTTTTCTTTTTCTTGTAATCCACAATTTTTTGAAGAATAAAATTGTCAAATGTTTTCATTTTTCAAGTAGGTTTGTTGTTTTTTTGTTATATACTAGAGTACTACTTTGAAAGATATTCTGAATTTAAAAAAGCAGACATAGATATATAAAAAATAGCAATAAGAAGCTTTTAAATTTTTCATAAGAAGAAATGATAAAAAATTATTTGTGGACTACAAATAATTCGATGTGCTTCAAAATGGTTTTTAAATTCCTACTTTATTTTGTAAAAATAATACGTTGTCATATATATATATTACTGTGAAACGTAAGTTAACATTCAATTAATTTTAAATAATTATGAAATGCATATGATAAATAGCTATAATTAAATAGTAACTATGTTTGTGCAAATGCGTTTGAAAAATTGCTTCATTTGTCACATTATTAAGTTAAAATTACATTACATAAAATGATTTCTAATATTTATATGATTTTAATATCCTCATAATATAAAATTAATTCCTTTTTATGTTTTTTAAATTTTAAATTAATGTATTTAAAAATGTATTACAAAAAATTTAATTGAATAGTTTAAAATCCATCGACTTATTTTTTAAATATACTTATTTTATAAGTAATTATTATAAAAATAATGCTTTGAATTATATTGTACTTAAAAAAAACTTACTGTTTTTAAGACTTATAAATTGCATATTGTAAAAATGTCATTTATATGTCTTTTTAAATTAATTATGTAAAACTAAAAAAATATCATTATTCATTTTGTAATTAAATATCGTTTTTTCTTTGTAAAAATGAAATATTATACTTACTTGTTTTATACTCTAAAAATAAAATAAGTGAAAGTAATTCCTACTTCATGGTCCATAGACTACATATACCTATCTCTTAATAAAGCATTTTTTTTTGTGATCGGTGGAAATATATATAAATATTGTAATTAGTCATCATCATCATCATTTTTAAAAGTTATTGATTCTTTTCAGGATGAAAGTTTCTCTAAGCATAATCCAGTATCTCTAATGCATGATTTGACTTTTTCACATCTGCTACATCAAACTTTTTTCTGCCATGAAGCTCTGAGTCATTTTTGCCATATCACCTGCAAAATCTAAATAATTTAATAAATCTCCATTTACTTTTATTCTCTTAGCTTCCATTTTAATAAAAAAAATATTATCTCATGATCTAATCACTTCTGGTGCATTTTCATAACATTCTTCAGAATATAACGACTTTATATCTTGATTATTTAAAGAAGTATTGTTTAATAGACATTTATAATGTATAAGTAATAAAATTTTATATAAAATTATAGCTTTTCAAACAATTTTTTTTTCCTTTCCTTTTTAAAAAATATTTGATTCCACTATATAATATATTTACAAGAATTCCATTTACAAAATGATTGTTTTTTTATTTATTCCTTAAGAGGAATATTTGTGTTGTTAATATATATATATATATATAATATTTTTATATATAATGCTGATATATAAAGTGCTGGAGAAGATTAAACATGGTACATTTTTATTCCACATTGGAACTTATACATCTTCATAGATAGAAAAGAAGGCCAGATACAAATACATTTAAAGTTTATTTATTCTCACTTGTTCATCTGAATTTTATTGACTAATTTGTAAATATATATGTTATAAGAATATATAGACACTTACTCAAAGATGATTTAGTGTAGTCAAAGAGTTTTTTGTTAAAGATATCCTTTTTTCTCTCTTTGAGACTTTAAAGAATTCACAAAACATAAATTGTTAATGTTTATTCAATATGCTACTTTCATTACTCTTATTATTATTAAGTGATTATTCATAGTAAACAAACATGTAATGGTTGCTCATTAACAGCTTGAATGATGCATTCATTAACTTTTTACTTATGAGTTTAAGATAAAGAAATCTCATGGTCTTTTTTTTCAGTTGGCTGATAATTCTTAATTACAATATTAGTTGAGTCTCTGTGAAGACAGAATGAATGCGTGCATCAGTTATCTCTTCATTTTGTTAAATAGATATTTACAATCATTAAAGACAAAACTAAATTATGTTTCTTATTGACAGAAAACAGTAATGTCATCTGCCAAGGGATAATAAGGTGCCAAGAACTTCCTGATTTGCAGATCCAACCTTCCAATCAAAAATAGCCTTTTATTTGGGTATCTACAACAGAAAATCACTTTCAAGTGAAAGAAGATTGCATGAATTGAAGTATATAATATTAAAAAGGACATTGTTTCATTATGTAAAGTTAAAAAAAAGATGAAACAATTGAAAAAATGTGAACATGTACTCTAGTACAAAGACACAAGTATTGGAAGCACAAGTAGCATGGAAGTCATTATAAATAAAAAGTGAAAAAACAATATTGTGGAGATGAATAATATAGCAGAGAGAGTGGCAATATTTGTTATTCAAATTAATGGAAGCTATCAAATACAGATAATATGGTTTAGGTTCAAACAAATTCTTAATATAATGAATATGAAATGCTTTTGATCAGACCAAATTATATTTTAAAATTCTTATGGGAAATTTTAATGCTAGAATTGGTAAATGGTTGAAAGATGTAAATGTTGTGGTTTAATTTGATTGTGGTGATAAAAATGAGAAAAATCACAGGCTTGTAAACTTCACAGAGACAGAAAAAGAAGAATTGTATATTGTGATTTTTTTTTCTGACAACAAAATGAAATGGAAATGGATATTGAAGCATCCAAATGAAAGTACAACAGAATTGGATTATATGTAGTCTAATAAAAAGTATATATTTCAAGATTATAATATTCTTAATAGATTCAGATGTTAGATGTTTTAATTGTACCTCTGTATTAATAGCATACAGTTTATTCTTGCCTATGTTCTATTTGCAGATAATTTAATTATGTATGTGTTCCAAGGCTGCAGAAAGGAGTTTGCTATTAACTGAAAGAAGACCCTTTGATTCCTCTTGGAGACCTTAAAGGAACTGAGCAGGGTAAATTCCTAATGTCCACTCCATACGTTCTTGTCATTGCAGCTGTTATTACTATGTGATCATTCATATAGTATACGAACATGGATGGGCTGCTCACCAACATGCATTAGCCAGTGTGGTGAGTTTATTGGCTTTTTACCTCCAAGTTTAAGAATATTTTTTCAATATATACAATCATGACAGACAAAAATAAATCATGGCTCTTATTTCCAGCAGGCTGTAAAGTCACCAACCAAGGCAGCAATTGGTGGCCGAAGGCATAGGTTGCTAAGAATCCCCTGATTGCAGACTCAGGCTGCCATTCGATGACAACTTTTTATTTAGGTACTTACAACTGCAGATCACTTTCAAGTGAAGAAAAATTGCAAGAGTCAGAAGAAGAACTGTCTTATATTAAATGGGACATTATTGGACTTTGTGAAGTTAGAAGAAAAGGTGAAGAAACAATTGATTTAAAAAGTGGACATATACTCTACTATAAAAGCACAAATATTGGAAATACAAGTGGAGTAGGATTCATTATAAATAAAAAATGAAAGAATAACAATGTGGAGATTGATGGTGTATCAGACAGAGTGGCAAGATTAGTTTTACAACTTAATAGCAGATACCAAATGCAGATAATTCAGGTTTATGCCCCAACAAGTTCTCATAGTGATAAAGTTATAGAAGATTTTTATATGGATGTACAAAAAGCTTTTGATCTGAGTAAACAACATTTTAAAATTGTTATGGGAGACTTTAACACTAGAATTGGTAAACAAATGAAAGATGGAAATGATGTAGGCAATTTTGGTTATGGTAATAGAAATGAGAGAGGACATAGACTTGTGGAGTTTTCAGAAAAAGAAAAACTTTATATTATGAATTCTTTTTTTGAGAAAAATGTTAAAAGGAAATGAACATGGAAGCATCCAAATGAAGGTACAGCAGAATTGGATTATATTTTGACCAACAAAAAATACATATTTCAAGATTGTAATGTTCTTAATAAATTTAACACTGGAAGTGATCATCAATTAGTAAGATGTAAGATACATGTTAATGCAAAACTAGAGAGACAAAAATTATTAAAAAAAAACAATATTTACAGTTGCTATTCCTAATCTTCAGAAACATTCTAATGAATTTAATTTAGAACTTACAAATCGGATTCAAGTATTAGTAGATTTTGAACATGATTCAGATTTGAATGATATTAATAGGAAAATAAGTGATACACTTTTAAAAACTGCAACAAAGATAGCTGGTAGAAAAAAGCAGCAATTGAGCAATAAAATTTCTACTGAGACTAGAGAATTTATGAAGAAAAGAAGGAATATGAGAATATACAACAATGATGCATTAAAAAAGATTGAATTTCTCGAATTTTGTAAAATGGTGTGGAGAAGAGTTGAAAATGATATAAGAAAGTATAACTGTGAACTAGCAAGGAAAGCTGTAGAAGAGAATAAAAGTCTAAAGAGTATAAAACAACATTTTAGTATTGGTAGGAAATTTATATCTGGATATAAGAAAAAAAAATGGCATTATTACTAAAAAGAGGGATGACATCATGAAATGTGTAGAAGACTTCTATCAAGAATTAAATAGTAATAAAGAACAAGTACCTCCTATACCTATTATATCTTCTGAATTGCCCAGAATTTTGAATGAGAAAGTGAGACATGCAATTAAATTTATGAAGAAAGGTAAGACTCCAGGTAATGATGAAATTATAATTGATATATTAAAAGAAGCAGGTGAAGAAATATAATTTTTTTTAGCAAAGTTATATACCAAATGTCTAAATGATGAAGATGTACCAGATGATTGGAAGAATGCAGTATTAATATTAATATTTAAAAAAGGTGATAAAGAAGATATTAGAAATTACAGACCTATCAGTCTTTTATCAGTTTTATACAAAATTTTTACTAAGATAATTACATTGGATTTCCACCAACCAAGAGAACAAGCTGGATTTAAAAGTGGTTTTAATACAGTAGATCATATCCAGGTATTGAGAGAAATTATAGAAAGGACAAATGAGTATGAGTTTCCATTATGCTTAGGATTTGTAGACTATGAAAAGGCATTTGATTCAATAAACATTTCTTCAGTGATTAAAACATTGGATCATCAAGGTATAGATCCAGGATATTGTCATATTTTAAAGAATATTTATAAAAACACAACAGCAGCAATTAGATTACATAATGATAGGAGGAAAATCAACATTGAAAAGGGTGTAAGATGGTGACTCCATATCGCCAAAACTTTTTACAGTAATGCTGCAAGAAGTATTTTGTGGATTAAAATGGGAAGCTAAAGGAGTGAAAGTAAATGGAGATTATTTAAGTCATTTAGATTTTGCAGATGATGTAGCTGTTTTTGCAAATAATCCTTTAGAGCTATAGGAAATGTTGCAGGAGTTATCATATGAAAGTAGGAAAGTAGGACTAAAGATAAATGTTAAAAAGACTAAAGTAATGTTTAATAGATTTTCTCAAAATATGAAAATAAGGATTGATTATGATGAGTTAGAAGAAGTTAACAGTTACAAATACCTTGGTCAGATTATTAATACAGATGAAAATATAATGGATGAAATTAATCATAGAATTAAACTTGGTTGGAGTGCTTTTGGTAGAAATAACTTGATACTAAAAGGAAATATGCCTATGTGTTTGAAAAGAAATGTTTTTAATAAATGTGTTTTGCCAGTTCTTACCTATGGATTTGAGACTTGGACACTTAATAGAAGAGCAATACAGAGACTTCAGACCACTCAAAGAAGTATGGAGAGATGCATTTTGGGAGTATCAAGAAGGGATCGAAAACACAATGTATGGGTCAGAGAACAAACAGGTGTTACTGACCTCATTGAAAAAAATAAAAGACTGAAGTTGGGCTGGACATATTGTTAGAAGAGATGATAATAAACGTACAATTGAAATTTTAAACTGGATTCCAAGAGATTGTAAAAGGCCCAGAAAGAGACCGCATGTGAGATGGATGGATGAAATAAGAAAGTGTGCAGGGATGATGTGGAGAAGAGAAGCTAAAGATAGGAAAAGATGGATTGAACTTGGAAAGACCTTCATCCTGCAGTGGATTGATAATGGTTGATGATGATGATGCATTTCAATAGCATATAATTTAAAGCTACACCTGATGTAATGGCAAAGAGTATCATTGTATCTGTGTTCATTAAATGAAATTAAGATTTAATAGAATTAATTGATTTTAAATGGATAGACTGTCAAATAATTAAATTTTAGATGATGTGACATTTTTTTACCATAAATTATATTTTTATATAGATGTTAAAGGACATTTATCCAGATATAATGCTATAAATCCTTCCACACTCTACTGGTAATAACACTAGATAAGGTAATATACTATTCAATAAATATCTATGATTTTAACACTAGATCAAATGAATTTAGTTATAAGGGCAAATGAAGTTTATAGCTCAATAGATAATCATATAATTGATAATATCAAACAGATTTAACAATTTTTTTGAGATTAATAAATGTTCTACTAGTTATACTAGTCAGTATAACAAATTAAAACTAAAAAAGAGTGAATGCCTTCTTGGGTAGCTGGTCATGAACATGTGATAATACAGATTTCTGTAAAATTGGAGTATACAAATTCCTTTTTGAATGACATTTAATATTCTCTACAATGGTTATTGACTACACACACTTATCTTGTTTTTTTATAAGTGATTCAAATATATTCGAGAGTGTGAAAATTTTAACGTGTATATTAGAATTCAGTCACCTATTCAAACTCGTATAAATATATGTAATACATTATATATATGACCAGCCACAGTGAACTAAAATTTTATAAATAATGATGCTAAACTTGCACCCACCATGCAATTTTCCAATCAAAATGAAGTACAGATTTAATATAAAATTAAATATTTGGATCGCAAAATTCATGAAGCATTTCTATAACACGACCACATAATAAAATGATAAAAATAAGTGTAGTTTATTTTTAAGTGAAATACTTTACGAAAAATAATAAATAATATACAGGAAATGAAATAATACCAAAACTGCAATTTTAAGAATGGTGCTTACATAATATTATTAAATCTATACCAGGAGAAAGGTATTAATTGAATTAAAATTCACATTTTGCACTTAAAAATTCATCTTTTTCAAAAGATTCAAATAATACAAAATACCAATATTAATATTTACCAATAATGCATTTTATTAATATTTTTAGAGCAACGAAAACATACGCATATCTTTTCATATTTTCCTGAAGGTTTGTGATGATGGTATTTTAGATGTGATAATAATATGTTTGGATTATTTCCATCATCTATCATTAAATGTTGAATGTATAGAAAATTTAAACTTTATTTAAACTTTTAAAATACAAAAAACGTGTACTCAATAGTACATACTCTTTTTATACAATTATGTAATTCTATCAAAGTTGTACTGTTCAAGTTAATATGAAAATAAATAAAATCACGAAAGTCATAAAGGTGTTGACCCATCTTTCAGCAGATTGTTGCCAGAATCATCATGCTGAATGAAACTGCACTGTTAAAAATGTGCATATATGGTGGCAAAGACCAATATATAAATCAGGCACAGTATTCAAATTAGATGTTCTATTTGTTTAATAATAGGACTTATGAATTTTTTCTATTGATGGAACGAGAAGCCCTTGCAATATCCCAAACATCTTTATGTTTTCTTTTCCTATCATCTCTCTAGGCACATATTGTTCTTACATTGGAAAGAAAAAAGGTGTATCCCATAGTTAGCTCATGATAAAAAAAATCAATTTGTATTTATGATTAATTTAAGTTTATTGTATGAATATGTGTACTAGGAAACTCTCATTGATCAATATATTAGTGCAAGATTTACTGAGGGCAAAAAATTATATATATGACATGGGGAGGGTGTTCAAAAGATATTCTGTTTTTTGTGTTGTTTAAAAGATTGTTGAGTGATGGGAATAACCTGAAGCTAACTCTGAATGTGTCCATGCATATCTTTCAAAGGTGTTTTTATAAGTAAGGCAGGCTTATTCATGATTTAAATGAGTTATTATTCTCAGCAACCTTATTAACATGATCATAAAATTTTCCAACTGTTTTTATTAGTCTGTTATAGTTATATCTGATATTCATGAAATCTTTAATATAAGATCTGATATTGATTTTTTGTCAATCTCATACTTGCATATCTTTTTTATGTTATTTAAGAAACCTTTCATGTCAGAAAATTTGCATTTAAATGGAATTTTAAACTTGGGATAGATGTCTCTTATCATATCCACAGAAACATGAGTGAACTGGACTTTAAAATAAATGTAAACCAATCCAAGTGAAAGAAGTCATTCATTCCCAAGTCTAAAGTTTCATTTGAACACAAACTTGCAGGTCTAAAAGGTTTCTTACATAGAAACAGAAAATTATACAAGTAGTATGAGGCTGAAAGAAAAATTAATATTGAGTCTTATATTAAGAATACTAGAATACATTAATAAAAACAGTTAGAAAATTTGATGATAATATTAACAAAGTTTCTGACAATAATAACCCATCTAAATCATGGATAAGCTTAACTTAAATCTTATGTATGGAAAAGAATCTTAGAAAGATCTGTGCAGACACATTCAGAGTTTTAGATTGCTCCTCAGTTCACAATTTTTTAAACAATACAAAAAGAATATTTTTGAACATGTTCCCAATTTGAGTGTATATAAAATTTCATGCCCTGCCCCAACTGTAGCTCTGCATATTATGGTGAATTGCACAGTAATAGATTAATGAGAGTCATCCAGCACATGTATTCATACAATAATCTAAATTATCATGACTACAGATCAATTTTTTTTATCATGAGCTAGCTATGTCACAAACCTTTCTCCCTCCAGGGTATGAACAATGCAAGAGAGATGATAGGAAAAGAAAATATAAAGAAGTTTGGGTTATTGCAAGGGATCCTCATTCCACCAATAGAAAAGATTCATGGATACCATTATCAAAAAAGAATAATATCTAATTTACATATTTGTGCTTGATTTACATATTGGTCTTCACTATGATACATGCATATTTTTAATGATGCAGTTCTATTCATCACTATAATTCTGGCAGAAATATGCCAAAAGCTGGTTAAGTGCATTTAAAATATTCATATTAGTTTGTTTTACCATTTCACATTAATTTTAACAGTACAAGTTTGGTGGAATTAAACATGTTAGTAATAACTCACAAATAGACAACACAGATTACTAATTACACAAAATTTTAAGTAGTATATTATTCTCCACTGTTATTTAGATGTTGCTGGCCTGACCAGTGACAGTATTAATATAGGAGTCAAACTTATACTTTAGATGTGTGTTATTAGTAACAAGTTGTTTGTATTTGAAAAGTTTATATAAAGTTTAAAATTTTCTATACATTCAATATTTAATGATAAAAATGGAAATAGTCCCACATATTTTCATATTTTTTTCAAAGTCTTTATCTTATGCCTTGGATCTCGAGTTTTCTAACATTCAATAAAAACAATATTGATTGAATCTAACAATATAGTTTATGTGTAAAAGGTTGATTACCATCTGCATGAAATTGTTTGAAACTGTGCTAATAAATCTTTTAGTTTATGACAACTCTAATATATCTTAACCACTCTGCTGTTAAATACAGTTAGATTTTGTCCCATTTTCATTCTCATTCATGTTATTTATGGTTCATGGGTGTTGTTTACTCCATCTCTTGGTCAATTTGGTCACATTTTCTTCATTATAGGCCTATTTTATAAGAAATTTAAAATTTTATTTCTAGAAAGTCCACATATGGCAAGATATCTTGAAAAAAAAATCAATTTTCATTGCTGTGTATTGGTATGTAGGCCAGCCTCTTTTCTCTGATTGGATGGCTTCCAACTCTGGAAATTGCTCTGCAGGCATTTCTATATGGCAAAGTCAGAGATCAAAAAATATTTTAAGAACTTCTTTCATATACACTTTAAAATGTTTTACATGTTTGTAATTCATTTTGAATGTAAATAAATATATTTATCATAATTTTTACATTCGTAATTAAGATTTTACATTACTTTATTGAAATGTAAAGTTTGATTTGAAAAATTTTAAATTTTACAAGGAAAATAAGTGTGGAAAAGTGACCACTGCTCAAGACAAGTGGTTGACCACTACTGACTGCAATTTGTATATCAGGTATTTTGAAATGACAAAATCAGAAATCAAAACAAAATGTTTTACACGCTCACAATTGATTTTCAATATAAATAAATATATTATCATAATTTTTTGCATTCATAATTAAGATTTTACATTGCATTATTGAAATATAAAGTTGATTCAAAAAATTTTAAATTTTACAAGAAAAATAAGCATGGGAAAGTGACCATTCTTCAAAAAAAGTTAATAATGTTGACAGCTACAGAACTGAATAATGACACACAGATTGGTTGAAATATAATTCTTTTGTTTTATCGCTAGCTATTTTTTATGTTTTTCTTATATTTTTCTTCAGTTATTAACATTATTTTTAATTTTTTATTACATTTAGCCAATTTGAATCTAAAATTATTCAATTTTTAAAAGCTGAATTGAAACATTTCTGTATATTTTTGATTAATATTTTATCAATAAAAAACAACAGAAAATGAAACTGATGAATAATAGTTCTCAGATTTAAATAATGGACCAATACAAAAATTAGACAAAGTTTTACAAGTTGATGTTGACATTAAAAAGATTAATATTAACATATAGTAGATTTTCAAAATTTGCAAGTGTTAATATGCATAATAAAGAAAATAGAAGTAAATAATATAAACTATTCACATTCTTATTCCAAGATACTTAAGATTGGCCTGTATAATTGAATTTAGGTGCAAAAGATAAGATGACCATTATTATCTTTTCAAAGACTACTTTGTGCCTTAGATTGAGAGTTTCCTAACATTTAACAAAAACAACATTGATTGAGTACAGTCCATGTATAATGGATTGATTACCTGTTGTTTAAAACTGCAGTTTAAAACTGTGCTAGTAAATTTCTTATATTATTACAATATTTTTTATGTTGTATAGGAATTCAATAAAGTGTATTTGAATTGTTATAAATATGAGTTTACGATAATAACACCTGAAAAATTCATATTTAAACTTTGCAAATATAAAAAATAATAATAAAATGGAATAAAGTAAAATAAATAATGAGAATAATTACTTTTTTTATTGGATGATTATTGCAAAGTCAATAACAAATAACTTAACAAAAACCTTTGTTGCCTGAATTTAATTTCTTAAAGTAAAATAAATTATTGATAAATCATCAAAAAACTATGAAATTCTGTTCTAAAATTTAAAATTATATTTATAATTATTAAAATATTATAAAAGTTCTATAGTACATTGTTTGATGGAGCATAATCAATCATAGTTTCCTTTTTAGGATTACAACATATTTCTTAAAATATATTTTTAAAAATAAACATATTCAAAATAAAATGAAATATTAGTGTAGTCATGAAAATATTTTTTTCTTAATTACTATACAAATATTTTGTAAAAATAATCAAATACTTAAATAAAATAAAGAAAATATGCACTAAGTAGTTTCATAAAAGCTCTCTTGAAGGCTGAGAGCAAAGAATCTACCAATCGGTACACTGTGGTCATATTTTCAAGTCATTTGGAAACTTTGGTATATATAATAATGGCATTTTCAGATTTTTTATCATAATAAACAATATATTTTAATTCCAGTTTCTACCATTAAATGAACAATAAAATTGACAAAATCAGTCAACAGTTAGCAGTTGAAGAACAAAGGAAAGATGAAGTTACACCAATACCCATCTCCAACCAAAGAATTTTGCTTTGTAATACTTGACATGTTAAATTGTTTACTTAGTTGTGTTTTTTTTTTTTGCCAAGATATGACTCCTTAAACAATGTGCACTGAATCTTTTTAATTTTAAAAATTATCAATTAATTAATATATTAATTAAAAGCAAAACAGAAAATTATTTAATATCTTAATTATTGTATTTCTGTAAAAAAAAAAAAAGGAAAATATATAAATAAAAATAAATAATTTGTTATGTAAAATTGTTAAACTCTTGTTTTCAAAGTTGTTAAAAAAGAATTTTAATAATAATAATAATAGATATGAGATGTAAAAATGAGAAAAAATTATTAATCATGAAAAATTATATTTACGGATTATATTAATCAAAATTGTCGCAGTAAGTTTCAGTATTCAATGTCAACAAACATACACATTTTTAATCTACAAATTTTACAGAGTAGAACTTTAGTTCCCTAAATGTCTAAAACCTTTTCAGATATATCTATTTGGAATAAAATGTTACAGAACACTTTTCATTTGTCGTTTTTAAAAAGTCATCATTATATAAATATTAAAAATATTAGTTAGAGAGTAGTAAACAATATTTTGAATTGATTCTTCTTGATAATATTTGCTTGAGTAAACGATTACTTTAAAATTTTTAGCTAGAATAAAAATTGTATAAAAATCTAATGGAAAACAAAAGTAAGATATGAAACAGCTGTATTTTGATAAATTTTCACGGACACAAGGCACACCTAAAAATAAATATACCAATGACTTAATGGTAATCTTTGAATAATTTTCGAATAAATTACTAATGTATACTAATTAGTAATTATAGCCTTTGTAATTTAGTTGCCTTAGTGGCAGATTTACGGGGAGACATTTGTGAATCACAGTTGAAATCTGTTATTTCCGGTTCTCAGGTCTCATATGATATCTCTAATAAAAAGATTCAATTGATTTTATAATAGTTATGGATGGTTTTAACTATGTTGGATTTATTGTAAATGTCTTATTAAGATGAACTATTTCTTTTATCAGAAATGTAAAATTAGCTTTATACTCGTCTAGTATTATTTGGTTTATTGACAATTAAATATTCACAGCATGATAATCAAAACCTAAGATCAAGGATAAAGAATTAAAGAGCCTAAACTGTATTATATTATTATCTAGAAATTTAATATTAAATGTTGCTTATCAAACATTGTAAGCCAACTCAAAATTCTAGAGATTCTTTTGTCAGGAGGATACTTTTAAAATAAATACCTATTTAGTAAGAAATAAAAAATTACACCTTGAAATGTTTCAATTTTATCATGAAAAAAAAAAAAAATATATAGTGATGCTATTTTTTTATTTTGTCTTACAATATATAGTACTCTTATTATATATACTATTTTTAGTTTTCTCACTATTAGTTTTTAGTTGTCTTAATGATGCATATGAGTTTGGATTACATCCTAAAGTTAATCTTATTTGTAGCGTTGAAATGGCTAACACGTGGTAGAATTTCTGTTACATTATAATTTTTTCACAATCAGAATACGATTGTTTGTTTGCTATTAGTTACACAGTTGTTATATTACTGTTAATCTAGCAATGTTCACATGTAAATACAACATAGTGAAAAATATTTTTTATATTGTGATTGTTAAAAAAAAGAAAAATATTTTTTGATGCAGTGGATACAATTTGTGATATGTTATTTATTGGCTTATTATCATAGAATATGTGATTAAAATTGTATTTTGTATAAATAAGCTGATAACTGTTTAGATTTTTCAGTAATATTCATAACTTTTTTATACTAAATCTCTCTATTATTTAAACAAGATGGCAACCAGGAGGATTAATTATTCAGTATTATAATACTTGTGATTTACTATGCATGATTTAGCTAAGTCTATGATAAATTTGAAACTTTAATCACAATTCTAAGCTTTGATGCTCTGAAAGTAGAGTGTTCTATTTTTAAAAATGTATACTTTAGTAATATACAACTATCTTGGGAGTATTTTTTTAACAATTTAACATAATAGCAAATAAGGGATTTGAATCCAGACTTTTAAGCTCCTTTCAGCTATTCAGTCTAACTTGTACATCTGACACACATGCCACACATACATGTGAAAAAGATAAATGATTTTCAGTTTGCATATTTCATGCTGAATCAACACTTATCAGTTGATTCAGACTATTATCTACCACATGCATATATAATCAGTGCTCAGTTTATATTAAGATAGCAAATCTTCAAACTTCAATGTACAGGCATCAATCTAGTCCACCATCCAACTCTTCAGCCTTCCATACCATTGAAAAGCTACTGATGAAATACCCAAAATCTCTTGATGATGCCAATATTATTAACATTCCCATATTGATCTTAAATCATTCTGATCCCAGGGATATAAAATATACATGTATTTAAATACAATAATAAACAGAATGGTTGACTGACTTAGATCAAAATTTAGTCTATCATTTTTGGAGCTCAAATAATACATAATCATCCATTAAATTTATCATATTATTATCATTGTTTTCTTTGAAAACTTAACATTTTAGTACCATTTATTATATTAAAGAATCATAACTTTTTTTTTAATTATCTGTAATTGAATTGGAAGTAACTCCTATTGAGTTATGTGATGTCAAAACAACAAAAGAGAAAATGGTACTCATCCTTTTTGTGGTTTTGATGTCACATAATTTATGGAAGGTAGTTACTTGCATTTTAATACCATTTATTTTATATTTTTGCGATTTGAGAAAGTAAAATAGATTTTTTTCATTTGTGTTATACTACTTTAAATATAGCTGGCTTACAACTTGAAATTTGTGATTTTTACTTTTAAATATAAGCTGATGTTCAAAATAAGAGTCATAGATTACATGACCCAATTCTCTTAAGCTTGTAAGATATAATCAATGAGGATTTCCAATTTCTCATCAAGTTTTGTGATAAATGCTTAACCAGAGCAAGCATTTCTAGATAAATGCTGGGTTTGGGTTGGTATTTTTAGATCTAGTATCTGAACCTACCCTAGCATCTTTCTGAGGAGTGCCAAAGCATGAAACCATGGTCAGAGGTTTGGGCAGGGGATTCCTGACAGAGATATTTTAAATGCTTGCTCTGGCGAAGCATTTATCACAAAGCTTGTTGAGGAATTGGCACTCCTCATTGATTATAAGCTAATGTTCATTTATAACTCAGTTTTGCTACACTATCATTGTTATTTGTTTTCCACTTTATAATGCTAATATATGAGCCGCATAATGTACTTTGACCATTAAAGTAATTATGTTAAATAATATTGTTTATAGTTATCTTAAACTTTCTAATAATTATTATTAATTAACGATTTTTTAGTTTATTTCCCATTTGTTTTGTAATTTTTGCTCATTTTTAATCTGCTGTAATAATAAAAATAACAATTTTTAGTTTAGCGCTTAACTGGATATCTGAACTCTGAGGTAGCTTTATAAAATAAATTAGTTTTTTTAAAAAAAAAAAAAAAAAGTTGTCTTATATGTTAGAAATTTAAAAAAAAAATGTAATGCATTGGATTATTTAATTAATGAGGAATTAATAATAACAAACAGATAAAGGTCATCTCGTATAATGAAGCATTTCCATTTGCCAAGTTCATGTCCCAGGTCAAGAAAAACTTGGACTTTCTACGATAAAAATTAGAACAGAAAAACTTGGACTTTTTTAGCTACCTTTTTTCCTGATATCAGTGCTTCTGGTTAATCAAAATTATTTAATAAATGAATTTTTAGTTATCGAATAAATAAAGAGTGAAGCAAAAGTATACAAATGCTAAGTCTTTCATTACAGAGCAGTTTTCAAATAGGTGGCCACTGCCTCACCGTTTTATTTTATTTATTAGAATGAGGGGGGGGGGTGGATTTGAAAGACATATATTCTGAAATGGATTTTTTTAAAAAACTGTCATAACTATTACATACATTAAAGTAAAAATAAAATTTCGATTTGTCCAATGATTAAATAATCTCTACTATCCAAATAACAGCAGGTGTCAACCAACGGAAATGTCAGACTAATGCTAATATAAACACCAAATTAAGGTATACATAAAATATACTCAAGGTATATTATGTATTCATATATATTTATAAATAAGTTATATCTGACAAAGGTTTCAGCCTTTCAGGTTATTATTGTTATTAAATAAGTAATATTTAAATAGATTATTTTACAACAACTATGTTATTTTCAATACAAAATTTTGTTTAGTAATATTTTGTTACTTTCTTCAGTGTCATCATCATCATCATCAACCATTATCAATCCACTGCAGGATGAAGGTCTCTCCAAGTTTAATCCATGTTCTCCGATCTTTAGCTTCTCTTTTCCACAACACCCCTGCACATTTTCTTATTTCATCCATCCATCTCACATGTGGTCTCTTTCTGGGTCTTTTACAATCTCTTGGAATCCAATTTAAAATTTCAATTGTCCATCTATTATCATTTCTTTTAGCAATATGTCCAGCCCAACTCCATTTCAATCTTTTAATTTTTTCAATAAGGTCAGTAACACCTGTTTGTTGTCTTACCCATACATTGCGTTTTTGATCTATTCTTGTTACTCCCAACATACATCTCTCCATACTCCTTTGAGTGGTCTGAAGTCTTTGTATTGCTCTTTTATTAAGTGTCCAAGTCTCAGATCCATAAGTAAGAACTGGTAAAACACATTTGTTAAAAACCATTCTTTTCAAACACATAGGCATATTTCCTTTTAGTATCAAGTTATTTCTACCAAAAGCACTCCAACCAAGTTTAATTCTATGATTAATTTCCTCCATTATGTTTCCATCTGTATTAATAATCTGACCTAGGTATTTGTAACTGTTAACTTCTTCTAATTCTTCATAATCAATCTTTATTTTCATATTTTGAGCAAATCGATTAAACATTACTTTAGTCTTTTTAACATTTATCTTTAGTCCTACTTTTCTACTTTCATCTGCTAACTCCTGCAACATTTCCTGCAGCTCTGAAGCTTTATTTGCAAAAACAACTACATCATCTGCAAAATCTAAATGACTTAAATACTCTCCATTTACTTTCATTCTTTTAGTTTCCCATTTTAATCCACAAAATACTTATTGCAGCACTGCTGTAAAAAGTTTTGGAGATATGGAGTCACCTTGCCTTACACCTTTCTCAATGTTGATTTTTCCAGTATCATTATGTAATTTAATTGTTGCTGTTGCATTTTTATAAATATTCTTTAAAATATGACAATATCCTGGATCTATACCTTGATGATCCAATGCTTTAATCACTGAAGAAATGTGTATAGAATCGAATGCCTTTTCATAATCTACAAATCCAAAACATAATGACAACTCATATTCATTTGTTCTTTCTATGACTTCTCTCAATACCTGGATATGATCTATTGTACTAAAACCACTTTTAAATCCAGCTTGTTCTCTTGGTTGGTGGAAATCCAAAGTTCTCTGTAGACGAGTTGTAATTATCTTGGTAAAAATTTTATATAAAACTGATAAAAGGCTGATAGGTCTGTAATTTCTAATATCTTCTTTATCACCTTTTTTAAATATTAATATTATTACTGCATTCTTCCAATCTTCCAGTACATCTTTATCATTTAGACATTTGGTATATAACTTTGCTAAAATTGTTTCTATTTCTTCACCTCCTTCTTTTAATATATCAATTATAATTCCATCATTTCCTGGAGCCTTTCCTTTCTTCATACATTTAATTGCATGTCTCACTTCTTCATTTAAAATTCTGGGCAATTCGGAAGATGTAATAGATATAGGAGATACTTGTTCTTTATTACTATATAATTCTTGATAAAAATCTTCTACCAATTTCATGATGTCATCTCTCTTTTTAGTAATAATTCCATCTTTTTTTCTTATTGCAGATATAAATTTCCTACCAATACCAAAATGTTGTTTAACATTCTTGAGACTTTTATTTTCTTCTACAGCTTTCCTTGCTATTTCACAGTTATACTTTCTTATATCATTTTCAACTCTTTTCCGTACCATTTTACAAAATTTGAGATATTCAATTCTTTTTAATACATCATTTTTGTATATCTTCATATTCCTTCTTTTCTTCATAAATTCTCTAGTCTCAGTAGAAATTTTATTAGTCAATTGCTGCTTTTTTCTACCAGCTATCTTTGTTGCAGTTTTTAAAAGTGTATCAGTTATTTTCATATTAATTTCATTCAAATCTGAATCATGTTCAAAATCTCCTAACACTTGAAACCTATTTGTAAGTTCTAATTTAAATTCATTAGAATGTTTCTGAAGATTAGGAATATCAACTGTAAATATTGTTTTTCTCAATAATTTTTGTCTCTCTAGTTTTACATTAACATGTAACTTACACCTTACTAATCGATGATCACTTCCTGTGTTAAATTTATTAAGAACATTACAATCTTGAAATATGTATTTCCTGTTAGTCAAAATATAATCCAATTCTGCTGTACCTTCATTTGGATGCTTCCATGTCCATTTCCTTTTAACATTTTTCTCAAAAAATGAATTCATAATATAAAGTTTTTCTTTTTCTGCAAACTCCACAAGTCTATGTCCTCTCTCATTTCTACTACCATAACCAAAATTACCTACAGCAATTTCATCTTTCATTTGTCTACCAATTCTAGCATTAAAGTCTCCCATAACAATTTTAAAATGTTGTTTACTCTGATCAAAAGCCTTTTGTACATCCATATAAAAATCTTCTACTACTTCATCACTATGAGAACTTGTTGGGGCATAAACCTGAATTATCTGCATTTGGTATCTGCTATTAAGTTGTATAACTAATCTTGCAACTCTGTCCAATACACCATCAATCTCCACAATATTGTTCTTCCACTTTTTATTTATAATGAATCCTACTCCACTTGTATTTCCAATATGTGTGCCTTTATAATAGAGTATATGTCCACTTTTTAAATCAATTGTTTCTTCACCTTATCTTCTAACTTCACAAAATCCAATAATGTCCCATTTAATATAAGACAATTCTTCTTCTAATTCTTGCAATCTTCCTTCACTTGAAAGTGATCTGCAGTTGTAAGTACCTAAATAAAAAGTCATCATCAAATGGCAGCCTGGGTCCACAATCAGGGGATTTTTAGCACCCTCCGCTTTCGGCCACCAACCGCTGCCTTGGTTGGTGACTTTACAGCCTCCTGGGAATAAGGACCATGCTTTATTTGTGTCTGTCATAATTGTATATATGTATTGGAAAAATATTTATCATTTACACAAACATTCATTCTGCCTTATCAGGCACTGAGAAGAAAGACCATGATGTTTCTTGATCTTAAACTCAGAGGTAAAAAGCCAATAAACTCACCACACTGGCTAATGCGTGTTGGTGAGCAGCCCATCCATGTTCATATACTATATGAATAATCACATAGTAATAACAGCTGCAATGACAAGAACGTATGGAGTGGACATTAGGAATTTGCCCTGCTCGGTTTCTTTAAGGCCTCCAAGAGGAATCAAAGGGTCTCCTTTCAGTTAATAGCAAATTCCTTTCTGCAGCCCTTCAGTGTATATATATAAAAATACAATGACATTTAGATTTTGTTTCGTGAATTACACTTTTTTTTATATAAAAATATAGAATAAAAAAATGGCGATATTATTTTGCAGTTACATTTTATGTTGACAGGCTAAAAGTAATGTGAGATTTTTTTTTTACTATTTGTTTTCATTTCACAGTAAGATATACAATAATTTAGATTGTCAAAAAAACAATACCACATTAGCGCACTATTTTAAAAATATGCAACAAAATATGGTAATAAAGCTTATCTGATTATGATGATTATTTTATTTGTTCTAAAATATAAATATTGATGACTGTAAATTAATAGATGTATAACTATATTTAGCTGGACCCACTTCCAATAGGATTAATGATGATGACTCAAACTGTAGGTATCAAATGAACAAATAATAATGATGATTTTAATAAGCACCTGGCAAAATTCCTATGAGAAATTATAATTATATATATATATGTTTTGTACTTGATTTTTACAAAATACTTAAACCATTCTTAGATAATATTTTATATTAGAACACTACGCTTATATCAGGATTATTCATCATTCTTTGATTAACTATGGAAGCATGTTGTAAACAAATTCCTAAGGAATATTTATCTTCTTTCTACAAATATTTATTTAGAAATAATATGATTGTTACAGTTTAATAAATTACAAATTAACAGAAATCAATAAGCAAATAATTAATAAATATATACTTATTAATAGAGCTATTAATAATTTATAATACATAATTATTTAAATAAAGCTATAAATAATACATCATTTTTAAATTACTTAAATAAATAATCCTGAAAAGGTTGCTATTATTATTATTATTATTATTATTATTATTATTATTATTATTATTATTATTATTATTATTATTATTATTATTATTATTATTATTATTATTATTATTATTATTATTATTATTATTATTATTATTATTATTATTATTATTATTATTATTATTATTATTATTATTATTATTATTATTATTATTATTATTATTATTATTATTATTATTATTATTATTATTATTATTATTATTATTATTATTATTATTATTATTATTATTATTACATTCAAATATCAGCCTTTCACGCTAATTGTGCATACGCTTTTGCGAGTGTTAATACTAATAAATGAATACTTTCTCTCCAATACAAGATATAGTATTTATGCAGGAATAAAATGAATCAGTTATTCCTACAACTCAAATGCTTATATATGAGCAAATCTGAAGTACTGGTAAGGAAAGCATGAAGATGGAACAATCACTTTAAATTACTATATACGATGTCTGAATGAATGACGCCGGTGAAATTGTCTAGAATTTACTAAACGTCATTCTAACTGAAACTTAATCATATGTAAATAAGCATTTATTTTATATAGTGTATGTTTACAATTGTATTACATTCACATATCAGCCTTTCATGCTAATTGTGCATATGCTTTTGCGAGTGTTTCAGTTAGAATGACGTTTAGTAAAATCTAGACTATTTTACCGACGTCATTCATTCAGACATCGTATATAGTAATTTAAAGTGACTGTTCCATCTTCAGGCTTTCCTTGCCAGTACTTCAGATTTGCTCATATATAAGCATTTGAGTCGTAGGAATAAGTGATTCATTTTATTCCTGCATAAATACTATATCTTCTTCTTCTTCTTCTTCTTCTTCTTCTTCTTCTTCTTCTTCTTCTTCTTCTTCTTCTTCTTCCTCCTCCTCCTCCTCCTCCTCCTCCTCCTCCTCCTCCTCCTCCTCCTCCTCCTCCTCCTCCTCCTCCTCCTCCTCCTCCTCCTCCTCCTCCTCCTCCTCCTCCTCCTCCTCCTCCTCCTCCTCCTCCTCCTCCTCCTCCTCCTCCTCCTCCTCCTCCTCCTCCTCCTCCTCCTCCTCCTCCTCCTCCTCTTCTTCTTCTTCTTCTTCTTCTTCTTTCTTTTTCTTCTTTCTTCTTCTTCCTTCTTTTTTTTTTTTTTTTTTTTTTTTTTTTTTTTTTTTTTTTTTTTTTTTATTATTATTATTATTATTATTATTATCATCATCATCATCATCAATATATCTAAAGTATTTCTATTATTTTATCTAGTTTTAAGATTTTTGTAATGCTATTTTTATTAGTTATCTTTACAACAATTGTAAAGAAGCTCACTGCCAAATGAAAGATCACAAGGCTGGCCATGAAATGAATGATATATTATTCATTTCAATATTGTGCCTTTTTTAATCCAGTCCCAAAGATTGACCATTAAATAGTGCTTATTATTGATGATATTATGTTTATAATGTACATTTTATTTATTGATAGGCTAATAACTATTTGCTCTTATCATATTCAATGTAAAACAGAAATGGTGAGCATTATTTACATATCACAATATACATTTTTTTTTTCATTTTGTACTGTTATAAATCTACATACAACGATCTCTAACAAAATAATTAAATTTTAACAATAACTGATATTTAATTTTTTTTTTCTTTTATATATTGAAATAATATATTTAAATAAATTTGTTGCTATAGTCAGATTTACCTGAGTAATTTGAAACGTCCTTCTTAATTAGCTTTTGTAACCATAGATTTTTTTTGTCAGTCAATCAGATTTTCTATGAGTTTCATTTTTATTTTATTTTTAGTTATGTGCTGATACAAAATAATAACTTTACAGTGGAAGCAATTATAAATCTATGGTTTTCATTAGTAAGGCTTCAAATATCATTACTCTGATGCCAGCAAGTTAATGCTCAGCAAATTTATGATGATGATAGGATTATGATCCTTACAGACATTCACAGTCATTTGGTCCAGGTCTTTCGCTTTTTTTAGTAAAGTGTGGCCTTGGTTATAATACTGCATTAAATATAGAATGACTTAGCTTAGCAGTCTCCATAGACACTATCTCTTTTAACAAGCTCTCTTTTTAACTTTTTCAAATGATTATTGAAACGGTATTGACTGCAAAGTTAATTGAGATAATTCAGATTAAACTCTACCTTCGATAAATTTTAATAAAAACATCCAAATATGCAAAATAAAATGTGCTTTTATGCAAATATTTCTTTTGTAATTGATTAATTTTCAAACTCCTTAACTAGTTCAATTTATAATCTTCTTCTTTGCCTATCAATATACAATTTTTTATACATTTTGTTTTGTAATTAAAGTGATATATGTTTACAAAAAAAATAATAAAAAATATTTACAAATATATATGCTTACTTTCTCAAGTTAAAATTATATATATATATAATGTTATATAATAATGCCTTGATCATTATTACATTTATTATTTAACTAATACTATGGATGGAATTTGAAAATTATAATTGCAGTTTGCGATGTTATAACTGACTAGCTATTAGTCTGCATTCAGAACAGGTTATACTATTTAAGGAGGTTTACTTAAACATCATTGTATCAATAATTTCCAATTTCTGTGGCCATGTTGCAATCTTCACTATCTATATAAATATATTTGACCATAAATGAAGCTAATTCCATCTTTATTGTTAAAAACAGGTAGTTGTATACTCGGTGTAATGCATCTGCTTGATGGTGATGTTGCTTGCAAAAGCACAGAAATATGCCATTTACATAGCCCGTCTTACAGCCTATAGAACAGTTCTATTCATATTAGCTGTTAGCAGGAATAGATGTCATTGCATACTGTGCTTCATGTCACTATGGAAATAGCACACACTTCAGAGATCGTTACCATAGGATGTGAGGGTGTATGAAATTCAACAGGCCATATTTATGTGTATTTGAATTAAGGATATTATCCCTTACCTGATATACTATTACATATTAATAGTTGTAATCCCATTGTCCCATTTTCCTACACATCTTGGAAGGTGAAAGAATTGCAAGAGGGTAGATTGTTGAAGCATTTTACATAAGTCATGCGAAAAGACCCATTTGTGGGAGAACAGCTATGAGAGTAATATGATGGCTGCCATTGTCCATTGTTTTGGAAATCATAATATTGGTTCACTCAGACTAAAGCATGTATTGGCCACTCCTTCGGTTTGGCAAAACCATTGGAGTCCTCCCCCCCACACATTCCAGCACTGCAGGCTGCCAGCTTGGTTTGCTCAGACTAGTGCAAGTTTTGGATGATCCTTCAGATTGGCAAAACCATTGAACTCCCCCACACATGCTAGTGCATAGGGTAATTAAAAAAATTAATTTATAAAATAATGTTTGTTCTGAAATCAGCCTAGTAATGTTACATTTCATTATTTTTTCAAGCAACAGCATCATCAAGTGGCTGCATTATACCAAGTATACAACTACCAAAAAGATTTCTTTGACAACAGGTTGAGGTTATTAATTGCCATTGATATTAGCATTGTCTAAGTATTGACTGGTTTTAATGATTACTTATAAACCCATTTAGGCTTGAACATTAGTACACTTATTATTATGAGATAGAGTAGATGGCTGAAGGGAACTTGAAAGTTGGTGTTTAATTTGAGTGCAATTTAAAATTATAATTGCAGTTTGTAATGTTGTAATTGACTATTTATTAGCCTGCATTAAGAACAGGTTATATTTATATGTTTAAGGAGATTTATTTAAACTTCTTTCTATCAATAATTTTGATCTATGTAGTCAAGTTGCAACCTTTAGTTTCTATATAAAAATATTGGCCCATAAATAGAGGTGAAATTCCACCTTTATTGCTAAAGAGAAGTTGCCATGACAACAGTTTGAAATTGTTGATTGTCATTGATATTGGGATTGTTTAATTGTTGACTTATTTTAATAATTATTATTTAAACAAGTACATAATACAAAATTTAAATGTAGTCAAATATAATATTTATCTATAGAACCTCTTTCCTTAATCTGAATACTTTCAAGTATTTTATTTTCATTTTAAAATTATGCACATACATATGACATAAATGTTATAATATATATATATTGAAACCCTCCCTACAACCTCCATCCTCTTCACTAATTTACTTTACTATATTTATAATTGCCCAGGTGCCAATTCTATGCAAAATAGAATAAATTTATAATTATAAATTATATTTAAACTTAGTTAAAATATTTTTATATTGAAATTACCCTATGGCTTAGCTCAGTTGAGGTTATAGGGTATGGTCTTTATATATCAAGCCAACAAGGATGATAAAAACATCTATAAACAATAATATTATAAGATTAATTGAAATATGTTCAGAGCATCTGTTCAATACTAAACTATTGCACAATCATCAAGTATCATATTTAATATAGAATAGATAATTATTAGGACCGGGTACTTTTCTATCCATATCACTATCTATTCTAAACAAAGTAAAATGTATTACTGGCATTGTAATACTGAGACTTATTACCACTAAACAAATTTAACTAAAACTTGAATTATTTGACAAACTTATATCTTCTATAACTATGCTATGATAATTAGATGTGTGTGTGTGTGTGTGTGTGGAAATGAAGAATCGAACGTATATAATCAAGGAATTCCTATAAGCTGTTGATTCAATAAAATATTTATTAAAAAAAATAAAATAAAAAATAAATCATAAATAAAAAAAAAATTATTGATACACCTTTATCACCAATTACATTTCTTCTGTGGTAAAATGAAAATTCACTACTTTTAATATGTTAATCATATATCTTCGAACATGTGCGTTTGTTTATATAATAATATCATGAATTTCTAAACTATATTCTATTGGATTATTTATAAAACTTTGATGATGACAGAAATTAATCATCTTTTATACATAATATAGAATTTTATATAACACTTGTCCGTTATAACCAATATATATTCCATCTAACATTAACTATACAAAAATTAAAGATTGGGACAACAATAATAAAACACTTATATACGTGAGAGTTAATAATATCTCCCAAACTCCATTTAAATAATCTAATCATTCCTGATCATTTTTATCGTCAAGTTATATTCACTCTACTTCCTATATAACCAATTTATAACTGACAAGGTTTTTATTCTTTATTTTTTTTTTAAATAAAATCATTAACGAAATTCAGCATAATAAATACAATTAAAAAATATATATATATATAACATCACGCACATATCCGAATATCTATAACCACCAATAATATGACTTTTAGATTATATAAAATAATACATAATCATATTATAAATGATATGAAGTTACATTGTATTTGTTGTTTTTTTAAAAGAAATAAATAAATAAATAAAAATTGATTATACATCTGCTGTATTCAGTAATGAAAATATTTATCAGTATCTTGTCATTACAGGTTAAGTTTTTTTTTACAAAATTGAAAGTTAAAAGAAACACATATATTAATTTCAATGACACAGTAGATTATAACATAAAAAAAAAGTCTATCCATTGTTAAAGCATATTTTTGTTAAGAATGACAATAGTCTTTTCCTTTTAAAATTCCGTGATAAGCCTTATAATTACATTTGAATGCATTGAAAATTATTTTGTTATAGATACGCATAGTGAAGTTATACAATATAAATTATCTTCTTGATATCAGATTAGATATATAAATTTTTTCATTTTAAATTTTGTTTTATAGAATATTGATAGCAAATTCTTTAAGTTAAAAATCAGGCGTTTAATTTTAGCGTCTAAGAAAAGAATTTGAGGTAGCTCTATTTTACAAAACGTTGCCATTTTAATATTATTCATGTTTTAATAATATTTTAAAATAAATTATAATAACTTATCTTATGTAACATCCAGGTATTCCAAAGGTAGTAAACTTAAATCATGACTTTGGCAGAACTTTGAAGCTGGTTTCCTTTTGGGTCTATCTCTTCATTGTTTTATTTACTCCAGTAGTACAATAGAAATGTTCCATAAATATATTATTAGAATCCTTGTGATTTTTTTTATGTTTGTTATAATACTATTAGAGAGTTTTTTGATTCATTTAAATTTTTTTAAAACTTCTTCCTCGGAGCTTTTTTTTTACTTTTTTACTTTTTAGTTGTAAACCCTGTCTTTTCTCTCCTCACGCCCTCTATGTTTCCATGACAATCAACTTTGGAAGCTTGCCAGAAATATTATTTATAAAAAATTTTAAACACTATAATGTTTGAATATACTACATAGTAATAAAAAAAATATTAAACATTAATTATTAATTTTAAAAAATATTATTCACTAATACAAATAATCTTTATCATTTTTAAAATATAAGATTCTAAGACAATATATAATCAGTAACTTATAAACTACAAAAAAAAAAATTAATTAATAATACACATATGCATCTGCCTATGATGACATGTAAATCTTTTATTGTACACAAACATCTACCACTAAACATATAACCCCAAAATTCCATCAATCAATCTACCCATTTAAGATTTTAATTTTGTTAAATCCCAATTTTAATTAGCAAATCACATCACAGTTTAGGCCTAATTTTACCAAAAATTAAATTCCAAATATTATATTATATCACAATTCATTTTTCTCAACTAATTATCTTTATCCCTTATTAGTACAAATGTGACCTTCCCCATATTTCTTTCTGGTGCCAACCTGGAAGGTTACAATATATATAGATATATAGTAACCATATATATTTAGTAAGAACAAAACTTGAATATATATATATATATATATATATATATATTCAAGTTTTGTTCTTATCATATATATATATATAATAGCAAGTTATCTATTAAAAATATACTATATGTATATTTTAATTATAATAATGGTAAATAATAACAATCTACAAATTAAGCAGAACTATTTTTGACTACATTGGAATCATTATAAATTGAAATCATGTGTTGTAGTTGATAATGATTACATAGTCATCTAAAGTACTTCTGCTTAATTTATAAATTATTATTTATTGTTATTATAATTTAAAATTTGCATGCAGATATATAAACCTAATGAAGTTAATGTGTATTTTTATAAAGAAATAATATGACTTTGTTGATCTGAAGAGGACTTCTAAGTAATTGAAACTGCTTTAGATGAATTAAATAAAAGCATTGTGATAGTACATTAGCAGTAAATAGTTTTTTACAGTTAGCCATTATTTCTATTCTATTAACCAAAAGACTGTTTTTGACGAGGCTCCTCGTCGACATCTGAAATCACTCTAACTCAGTTCGTTTTCATACGAAAAAATTCGTTAAATACGTATTGAATTCGTTTTTAAAAGTTCTGTACGATGGTGACATCTTCCGATTTATTTTAGAAGTAAAAAATAGAAAAAAACGCATTTTAAACCTAAACAAAGAAGGAACATTATTTGTGATTGGTTCTTAGCATGCTCTCAGCCGAAAAAGACATTCTGATTGGCTGGAAAGAACAAAGAAACTGCCTGATCAAAGAAAATAAAGAAAAACGCTGAGATTTTCATTTCGAATACGATTTAAATTATTATTAAATAATATTTATGGAAATTAAACATAATTTTCAGAGAGAATAATAAAAAAACAAAATTATTTTCAAAAATATTGAAGATTTTAGTAAAATATTGAAGTTGTAATAAAAAGAAATATTTACTTTTCTATAACGTAAAAGTCGATCTTTTTGTTTACATTATAACTTTTATGTTCCCGATATTGAATATCTTAGAATAAATAAATAGCAATTTATTTTTGAAAGAACTTTCGTTTTTTTCATGACCTGAAAAATTAATTATATACTTTTTATAAACGTATCTGAGTTGAATTTAATATTATAGGCGAATATGTTTTAACAATAGGCTTTGTCTTCAGTTTGTGAGTTGGCCAATTAAAAGATTTGATTTTTATCTGATACAACCAATGATAAAATTAGCGGTTAAAAGGTTAAATTACTTTACCTTAGCATCTCTACTGTGAGATAAATCTGATAACATTACATTATTAAATACAAATCTTTGTTATTAAATATTTAATGTAATGATATGTTTATTTAATTTTGTTATTGTATGATTTTATTAAATAATTATAGTTTGAGAATACACTTTCAATGATAGTATGCTTTTAATACTTATTTTGAAAATGATGAAAGAAAGCATTTATAAAATCATTGATCTAAACCAGGGGTAGTCAACCTTTTTATACCTACCACCCACTTTTGTATCTCTGCTAGTAATAAAATTTTCTAACTGCCCACCGGTTCCAGAGTAATGGTGATTTATAAAGTAGGGAAGTACTTTATAAAATTTATTAAGCAGAATTACAGCAAGCTAAAGCATATAAATCTCTATGAAATTTTTTTAAAAAGTCAATTAAATTTAAAAAAAAAAAGTGCTTCAGTCTCAGACAAAACTCCTACCACCCACCACAAAAGCTGGAACACTCGCTAGTGGGTTGTAGGGACCATGTTGACTACCACTGGTCTAAACAATAGATATTACATTTAAATGCTACTTTTTAAATATACAAACATTTCTTTTTTTATGGCCAGGTGCTATTAAAATAGCAGAGTAGCATATCGCCCAAACTAAAATTTTGTTTTTTACTTCAGTTGGAAATTGTTATTACAAACCTGTAGCTCTCAAAGCCACTTTCATTTTTAAAATGCTCAATACTTTTCAAATGATAAATATAGTAATAGTTTGTTGAAATTGATAGCTCTCTTAACTCATTTTATTTTTATTTTACATTACAAACTTGCATAGTAATAAGTTCTTATGTTTAGATCTAGATCCTGAAATAAGAAATATTATAGGTAAAAATTGTTCAAAACACTTTTCTGGTCTATGTGCAGACTACCATGAGAGTTTGTATGATCTCTCTAAAGGTTTTGATTTTTTCAAATGAAAAATAAAATAATTTGAATCGAATATTTATTAAATATTTTAATTCTACCTGCAACTGATAATCTAGATATTGATTATAAACAATTTTTGCATATTGTCTACTGTTTCAATAAAACTTTTATAAGCACCATATATATTTACTGCATTTATTATTTTGAATGCAGCCCTGAAAAATACATATTTCTTTTTTAATGCATCTCTTTGATTATTTAATGTTGGATAGCCATGACTTCTGTTATTAAAAATTAAATGAATATTGCCTGGAAGAAAAGAAAAATGTTTTTGCATAGGAAATCATTTTTTACATCTGTTGTTAAATATCTTAAAATAGCACAATTTAGAATGTGAAGAAATAAATAATTATTCTGTAAATAACTACAAATACAAAAGTAAATAATGGTTAGAGGAATGAAGCTGTGGAATAGAATGAGTATAGTAGATTAGTAAACTATAATAATTGTGAATAATGAACTATGTTTACTACTACTACTACTACTACTACTACTACTACTACTACTACTACTACTACTACTACAAACATTACCATTACAACCTCTACCACTATAACCATTATCATCACCACTGCTACCACCATTACCACCACCACTGCTACTGTCACTACTGTTGCCACCATTGCCCCCACCACCACCATGGCCACCACACTGCTGCCACCATCACAGCAGCTGCCCACTATCACTACTGCTGTCGCCACCACCAATGTCACTACCACTTCCATCATTGCTACCATGACCATTTCCATGACCATGATGGCTATGCAAACTAATCTGTGAACCTCAAATATGGCCATATATAGAAAACACAGATTCATTTTTCTTTTACACAATATTTTACATTATGTTTTAGTTTTTTGTCAGCAGAAAACTTTTCTTTTTAAAATACATCTACATCATATTTAGTTGTTACTCTCTAATATATTCTATTCTCTGCTATATGTTATTATAGAGATGGGTTCTATCTTTCTTAAGAAACCCATGCTCAAGTTTATCATAAAACCCCCTTGTAGAAAGACTTCAATTGTTCATTCATTTTCCATGTCCAATCCAACTAAAATATGATTTTGTAATAGTGGACTCAATAGTATAACATCCAACAAACTAAATAACGTATTGATTGGTGTTATGATTTGATTTTTCTATTGCATTTTAAAAATTTTACGAGCATTTTTAAATGAAACTTGTCTACCCCCTTTATATTGCACCACGAGGTTGTCCATCTTTCACTTCCATACAATAAATTAAGTAAGATTTATAATCATTTTGCTTTTTACTTAAAGTTAACTGGGCATATTAAAAAATATTTGTTGAAAAGGTAAATTTGCATTATATAATATACATTATCGCCAGATTTTCAATTTTATGTACTGGCAGACTTTCAGAATAGCACAGCCGCTTTGCAAGCAAGCATTTGTTTGTAGACGGTTGTTGCGGGTTCGCCTCCCGGCTGATGCTATGACATATGGGAAAAAAAAAAGATGTCAAAATTTTATTTTCATTTATTTAAATTATTTTAGCAGTGGCTTTTTTTTTTTTTAGATTCAAAATAAGTCTATATAAAAAGGATTCTAATTTATTTAATTTTTTTTAAGTTTGATATCTTTTTGTTAGATCATTTCAATCATAATTACTTTTGAGTCAGAATTAGAAATATCTGCAATACCAAATAAGAAAATGAAGTGATCCTCATATTATTAATTTTTTACAATTTAAATTTATTTTATACTTTAATGTTCTTGACGTTATTTTCGAAATTATCTTTATTATCAGAAAATTGTATTATCAATTAGTTAAACCAAGTAGCTGTAGATTCACTGCAGTATAATACTGGATAATAATTAGTACATATACACAATTTATTTTATTAATTTTATAAAATTTTATAAATCTCATTTTATTAAATTGGTAATATTTTGATTTCATTGATTGTTTTCGAAAGAAGCTCTTAATTTTTAATGTTGTTAGGAAAAAGTTCTTTTTTATACAAAAAAGAGAAAGATTAAAGCTCCAGAGAAATTTCTTGAAGTATATAAATAAATTTGGAAATACAAGAGTTTAGTATTATGTCTAGTACATGCACTTTACCGAGCTCTTTCTTCAGAGTTGAAAAATCTCTAGTGATTCTTAAAGTTAATGAGATAATCGTTTACCGACAAAAGGGAAGATAAGAAATAGCAATGTCTACTCGGAAAATTTTATATATATATACAGTATATAGTGAGGTATAAATTTAAATTGACAAAAAATTATTAAAAGAGTATTGACATCGAAACATTTTATACCAGTAATAGTAAATTACTTAGGCTGGCATATTAGATGTTGCGATGAAACGATTTACCTTTTTTAATAATAATAATAATACCAACGACAACAATAATAATAAAGAAGTCACTTTAGTTTTATTTATTTTGTTTATTTTATTTTCTTCACTTACTCTATTATTTACCAATTTACATCTTTTTTGCTATTAATTTATCTGTCACATTATTAAAAATGTTAATACCTTTATTTACTATAATTACATTAAATATTTTACATAATTTTGTCCTATTATTTACATTTTTATTGACTATCTTTCTACTAAACACCACATGATCACTATCTCTTATACTAGCACATAATTGTTATTGAACAAGGCAAAACTCTCTCCATATAGTAGTGCCACCCTGTGCCAACCAGAGTAATCAATGGATGCTAAAAGGCTTGTGCATAAAATCCCTATCTACTGCCTACTTATCCAATATCAATAACAATTATGTGCTAGTATAAGATATAAAAATCATGTGATGGTTGGTGGTTTAACACCATTCCTGCCTAATAGGATAATGGTGCTATGGTTCTTAAAGATCCAAAGACACCAAAATGTATGAACTGAGTTCAGACCCATATGACTATATAAGCTATTGAGCTTAGATTGAAAATATCATATTTTCAATTTCATTCTCATAGTTTTGTAGTTAAGTAGAGTTAAAAGGTGGCTGCTAGAGGGTTGCATTAGATGCTAAGATCTAGGTGCAGTCTCTCAGATCCAAGGCTCCTCACTGACAAAGGCCACAAGACAGAAACTAGTCTAGGGATATTGGATGAGTAGGCATTAGATATGGATTTTATGCCCAAGCCTTCTGGCATCCATTGATTACTCTGGTTGGCACAGAGTGGCACTACTGTATGGAGAGAGTTTTGCCTTGTTTACTATTTTTCTAAACGAATGCTTTTTTTTTTGTCACATAATTATTTATTTTTCATCAACTTTAAATTTACACTGTATTTTTTTTATTTTTGTACTATAATTTTTTCTATTTTAATTTATTTATCAGCTTAAGTGATTTGTTATTTATCATTTTAATATCTTTTCCTTCTATTTTTGATGAAGAATCTACTCTAGAAATGATTTTTGCAATGACTACACATCATCTGTGAATAAATATATCCACATACAGAATACACTAGTCCATTTTTCTATTTACTTGCTATTTTAAAGAGTTGTCTTTTAATTCTTCCAGCAAAAAAATAACTTTTCTTTCTGAAAACTTCAGCAATATATCTGATTGTAGCTCTTTAGTATATTCTATTCTCTACCCATATTTCCCAATGAAAACAATTCAACATTGCACTTCTCTAGAACATCATTGAGGCAATCCTTATAATGTAGATGAAATTTATTTTTCTCATAAAGATTATGGTCAAGTATATCATAAAAGATCTTTTAGAAAGGCTTGCACCAGTTTTCATTTTACATGTCTACCAAATGAAAGTATCATTTTACAATAACGGAATTTATAGCATCCCAAACAAAAAGTTGAAGAAAATATTTATTGATTTTATAATCTTCCCATTGTATTGTTAAAACTTTAGGACACATTCTTAAATAAAACCTTTCTAATGCTTATTTTGGTGCTAATAGAATGACCAAGTTTCACTTTCATATAATAAATTAGTAAAATAACATATCTATATACACCTCAGTTGCAATAGTTATTTCCCATTGATGAAATATTCTATCTATTAACTTGTTAAAAGCAGAATAAAGGAGTCTGGATTGTATCTCAGCATTCATGTCTGTATTTCTACATAAACCTGGTAAGATATTTAAACTGGTTTATATCCACAAGTAGATAATTGTCCAACATAAAAATTGCTGAGAATTTTTTTTTCATAATTGCTAATAAAGAACTTTGAACATTAATTAGTAAACCAAAGTCTTTACTTAAACTACTAAACATCACATGATCATCATTTCTTATGCTTGCTCATAACTGTTATTAAAATATGCAAAACCCTCTATATAGTAGTGCCAGTCAATGCAAGCCAGAGTAATCAATGGATGTCAGAAAGTTTGTGCTTAAAATCCCTATCTAGTGCCTACTTCTAGTTTCTAGCTTGTGCCTTTCATCAGTGAGGAGCTTTGGAACTAAGAGCACTGCACCTACATCTTAGGATCCAATACAATTCTCTAGCAATTTTAAACTCATAGTTTTGTAGTCAAGTAGAGATAAAAGATAGCTACTGGAGGGTTGCATTAAATCCTAAGATCTAGGTGCAGTGCTTTCAGATCCAAAGCTCCTTACTGACAAAAGCCACAAGCTAGAAACTACTCTTGTGATATTGGATGAGTAGGCACTAAATAGAGATTTTATGCACAAGCCTTCTGGCATCCATTGATTACTCTGGCTTGCACTGAGTGGCACTACTGTATGGAGAGTTTTTGACTGTTTTAAAGTCTTTACTTGGTGCATTCAAACATTTTGTACATTCGGTAAATTGGTTTTAAATTGGAAAGAATAGCATAATCTCAGCATACTGTAAATCAGAAATCCAGAAAAAAAGTAACAATTCAAGCCATCAAAGTTGTATCATATATTGACCCTGTTTGATTAAGACATCTATATACAATTTCCAAGACCATTGTCATGAAAATTGAAAACTTTATTGGGGTATGTACGCATCTTGATTTAATATTAGTTTTAATTCAAATGTCTCAGATTTTTCACATGAAACTAATAAACCATTTTATTATATCAGGAAGAAATTTTGATAAAGACAACTAATTTCAAACAATGCAATAGACCTGTTCTATTAATTGAATCATAAATCACTTCTTTGTTTTTAATATCTTTCTTGTATTTGCCTGGGGACAAAAACCATATCTATAATGCTTCTAGATTTTCTCAAGTCACATTATATCTTCAAGAACCATTCATCTATGACCAAAAGCAATTTATTGAACAAAATTCTTAATATTTGTTTTGATGCATAATAATGATATTCCTTGATAATTACTGCAATCTTGTCTATTACTCTCGTTTGTGAAAAATTAAAATAAAAAAACATTTTTGATTAAATGGCACAACTTGGTCTAATATAAATTTTGAAGCTCTCATATCACCATCATATTTAAAGGCTTATCCAGGTGGGTCATCAGTGCTTGCCACTGTTGCATTTTTAAGATGGCAAAAAGATGTTTTGGTTCACCAAATTGGATATATTTCTATGAAATGGATATACCATTAAAAGATGTCATCTGAATTTTTTAACACTATTTACAAGATGATCAAAATAATCTGTCTATCCTGTTCAATATATCATTGCCATTATACAAAAAAACTGTTCTTGATGAATTTCATAGGATTTTGATACCATTTCTCAGATCTATATATTGCTTTCAGTTCATCAGAACAACATATAGAATGACTTAGATTAGTAATTATCTGTATTTTGTTTTGAAGTTTTAATCCACCAATCATTTTTCCACCTTCTTATCACTTATTGAACTTCTATCTTTTAATATTTATATTTAATATAAAATTCTACATTTAGTTTTTGTAATTTGCCAAACAAATAACAACACATTGCCTTTTAATTAATATCACTATCATCAGAAAACAATTCATGATTTTTATAGTGAATTTATGAATAGATATACTTGTATCTATAATACATACTTTAATACAACTCTATGTTTACCATAATATAAACTGAGGACTGATTATATATATATATATATATATATATGTCCGAGATGATGATCTGGACCAACTGATAAGGGCTGGTTCAGCATAAAATATGTATATTAGAGATCATTTATCTTTTTCACATGCATGTGGTTATGTGTAATGTTTGTAAAAGATAGAGAAGGTGACTAAAAGAGCTTGAAAGTCTGGGTTCAAATCCTCTCTAAATAAATATATAATAATATGTATATTTGGCTAAGTAATGAGGTGGTTTCATCCTTTCTGACCTAAAACTGAATGCATTTTTGGTGAAGCTCACCATAATCATAGCTCTCTTAAATTAATTCTTATTGCTGCTGTATTTATACTGTAATGTGATTATGCATTGATTTTCATTTAAAAACAGCATCCAATTATCAAACAAATAAAATATTTAAATGGACTAATTTAAATAAAAATGAGTGCATAATCATATTACAGTATAAACAAAGCAGCAATAAGAATTAATTTAAGAGAGCTATGATTATGGTAAGCTTCACCATAAGTGCGTTCAACTTTAGGTTATAAAATAGAAAAAAATCTCTCCGTTATGCTATGCAAATTATGCTAGGCAGGTGTATGCAAATCTGAATTACAAATATAAATAAAGGGAAAAATCAATAATATATGTATATAATAGATAAGGAAATAGTTTATACTTTGTGGCTAATTATGAATCAAAATATATAAAATGCACTAACATGCACAAGCACACAAAGCTAAAAACAAATAAAGCAAATATATATTATTTTAATATCTATTCATTAAATGGCTAAGCACTTTCAAGGTTCAAGCCCTCATAATCATAGCCGTATTACAAAATATAATAAACCGACTCTGAGTGATGCAAATTTATGCAAATGAAATAATTATGCATTCCATTTCTTGGATATTTTGTAGCAAGAGTCTTTTCTATTGATGGCATCGCCATCTCTAGACATAAAGAAAGCTTCTTTTATCTTTTTTTTTAGATCATGCCGCTCTCTGCATACCACCGCTGGATTTCCCAATTGACAATCATGCCCAGCTGAAGCACGGTGCTGCACAAAAACTGAACTATGAGCATTGTCCAACAACGCTTTATTATAAGAATAAGTGTGTTGAGATAGCCTCATGAAGAGAGAGGACCTAGTCTCACCATAATATGATGATCTACAAAATTTATCAGGGCAGGCAATATTATAGACCACTTGAGGTGTCAGCAAGGGTGGTAGGCAGTCTTTGGTATTATTAATTAATTTGTTAGAGTTAGGAGATGTGTGAAAACATAACTGGTATTTATTATTGAAAATATTATAAAAACATTTATGCATACTAGGCAGGTAAGGGAGTAGGAGTCTTTGCTTGTCAATGTTAGGGACTTTATCATTTATCTTAGCAAAAAAACTGTTTTATCCTCCTGTCAATTACATTCACATCAAAACCAACTTTTATTAGGTCATCCCTATATGATGTGAGGTTAGCTTTTTTATCTGCCTCAAATTTACATAAGTGCATATTTCTAAACAAAAACGAGGTAAACCAGAGAGTTTGTGGTTAGTTGGTGAATTAGAAAGAGGGTGGGAGTGTCCTCTAACATCAAGGGGTTTGATTAACATTTTATAATTAATATGTGTGTGTTCTCACTGCATATGTAGGTCCAAATATTTAACTTGTTTGTGGGCATTTTCATTCTCCAAGTTAAACGTAAGCCCTGTAGTGTTTTGAAGTTCATTTTTTATTTGTAGAATAATCAGAGAGGGAGCGGCTATGAAGATATCATCAACGTATGTAGTGTATTTGGATAGCAAGTTAGATTCTTTGTATCTCAGAATTATTTGCTTTTCAAAATAATTTTAAATTACACTTGAGATGATGCCACTCATAGGGAGTCCCATTGGCCAACCATCTTTCATATGAAACCACTGGTTGTGAAAGAATGCCATAATATTTTTATCAAGCCAAGATAAAAAGTCTATAATAAAGATTTTCGAGGAGTCCACTATTCCAATACGGTGAAATGGGTTAATAGACAGCTCATTCAAGCTTTGGGATTTGGTTCATATACTATAAATTCGTCATTTCAATTTGTTGCAAAAATAAAAGACCTAGTTTTGAACCCAGACACTACATTAGCTACTTTTGATGTTTTTGGAATTATACAGCTCCATTTGTAGGGCTAAATCTATTCAGATTGTAAGAGAAAAGCTTATAAACCACAATTTAGCTCAGCCACTTATTGACTTTATTATAGACTTTTTATCTTGGTTTGATAAAAATATTATGGCATTCTTTCACAACCAGTGGTTTCATATGAAATATGGTTGACCAATGGGACTCCCTATGAGTGGCATGATCTCAAGTGTAATTTAAAATTATTTTGAAAAGCAAATAATTCCGAGATTTCAAGAATCTAACTTGCTATCCATATACACTAGATACGTTGATGATATCTTCATAGCCGCTTCATCCCCGATTATTCTACAAATAAAAAATGAACTTCAAAACACTACAGGGATTACGTTTAATTTGGAGAATGAAAATGCCCATAAACAAGTTAAATATCTGGACCTACATATGCAGCAAGAACACACACATATTAATTATAAAATGTTAATCAAACTCCTTGATGTTAGAGGACACTCCCACCCTCTTTCCAATTCACCAACTAACCACAAACTCTCTGGTTTAACCTCGTTTTTGTTTAGAAATATGCACCTATGTAAATTTGAGGCAGATAAAAAAGCTAACCTCATATCATATAGGGACAACCTAATAAAAGTTGGTTTTGATGTGAATGTAATTGACAGGAGGATAAAACAGTTTTTTGCTAAGATAAATGATAAAGTCCCTAACATTGACAAGCAAAGACTCCTACTCCCTTACCTGCCTAGTATGCATAAATGCTTTTATAATATTTTCAATAATAAATACCAGTTATGTTTTCACACACCTCCTAACTCTAATAAATTAATTAATAATACCAAAGACTGCCTACCATCCTCGCTGACACCTCAAGTGGTCTATAATATTGCCTGACCTGAAAATTTTTTGTAGATCATTATATTATGGTGAGACTAGGGCCTCTCTCTCCATGAGGCTATCTCAACACACGTATTCTTATAATAAAGCTTTGTTGGACACCGCTCATAGTTCAGTTTTTTGCGCAGCACCGTGCTTCAGCTGGGCACGATTGTCAACCGGGAAATCCAGTGGTGGTATGCAGAGAGCGGCATGATCTAAAAAGAAAGATAAAAGAAGTTTTCTTTATATCTAGAGATGGCGATGCCATCAATAGAAAAGACTCTTGCTACAAAATATCCAAGAAATGGAATGCATAATTATTTCATTTGCATAAATTTGCATCACTCCGAGTCGGTTTATTATATTTTGTAATACGGCTATGATTATGAGGGCTTGAACCTTGAAAGCGCTTAGCCATTTAATAAATAGATATTAACCCTTGAAAACCAGGCGGCCATCTTTAATTTTTAAAAAAATTTACCCTAACTCTAATAACTTAGATATTTTGTGTTTGAATGTAGTAAATATATAAAAATAATGTTGTAAAAGCAAGTACATATATGAAAGAATATAATGAAGCTGTTAAAATAATCATTTCATAAAGAAAAAGTTTAAAAAAATAATATTTATAACAGATTTAAGAATGTTTGTTTTTACACTGATTCACAAATCCTAAATTTTGAAATTCAAATGATAAAATGACATTTTCATAAACAGCTTCTTCACATTCCTCACAAATTTACAAAAAAAATGATGTATTGGAAGTCTTACCTGAGGTAATTTTCTCAGGGAAAAATTACTAAAACAGCTGACTTGCTGTGATCCATTTTCATTCCACAGCCAGATATGTTCAGTTTTGTAAATTATCTGTAAAAATATGAATGGTTTTTAGTGGAGAAAAAAGTAATAGAACAGTGTAATTCAAAAATAAATAAATAAACTCATAAAAAATAAAATGAATAAAAATAAATCAATAAAGATAATTTTTATTATTATTAACAATGATTACAGTGGGAAGAAAGGCTAAGTTCAAATACAGGCACTATAACACAAGTGGTGGTGATGAAGTCAGAAGTATAATATCCTATATTACATGAAATTCCAGTGTGTAGCATAAACTTGTATATAAATATATTTATTATTTTGCTAAAAGTTGAAGAAAGGCAGTTCAAATACAGGCATGTAACAATAACTGGATAGATTGAAGAAGCAGAAAATTTATACAATATCCTATATTACTTGCCTAAAATTGACACAAATCAATTGAGGGTCATAACTTTAGCACTGATGCAATAATTCGTCCATAAATTCAAACTTGTCATGCATGATACACTATTCATATTTATAATCACCAAAAAATGCATTAGCTCACGAGTGACAGAACCCAGTCCCCAACTTTTTCCATTCTACAGCATATTTATTTGAAAATATTATAATTTATTATTCTATAGCATATTTATTTATTTCAGTACACAAAATATTATAATTTATTATTATATAACATATTTATTTGTTTCAGTAAATAGAAAATATTATAATTTATAAAATATATATATATATATAAAAGTAATTACATACTCGTGGATGTTATCAAAAAACGTTTATTTGTTTCATTACATCAAAAATATTATAATTTATTATTATATAACATATTTATTTGTTTTAGTAAATATAAAATATTATAATTTATAAAAAAAATATATAAAAAAAGTAATTACAACCCTTGAACGTTATCCAAAAACCTAATTTGAGAAGAGAGCCCAGAATCACGGACAACTTCAACGGAAAATCACAATAAAATCTTCAGTAATTGATCCAACAATTGTGGAATAACTTTTTTACGATAAATAAAATGAGAAAAATCAAAAAAAAAAAAATTTTAGGTACACTTTAAAATATTCATAAAAATCTAAAAATTGTCGTACAGATAAAATTCTTAGAGTTTCAGGTAGATATTAAAATGGCACAAAAATGATAAGGTATGTGTGACGTTTACTGTTTAGGTAAATCAGCTCAAAATAGAAATTTCTAGACAAGTCGTACAAAAGTCGTTCTGGTTGTCAAAGGGTTAAAATAATATATATTTGCTTTATTTGTTTTTAGCTTTGTGTGCTTGTGCGTGTTAGCGCATTTTATATATTTTGATAATAGATAAATGAAAGTTTAAATAAAATAATACTTTTAATTATGCAGATGATAAAATAAATGATAATAATGATAATGAAAAATAAATTTAAATTAATGTTGATTAAATTGTATTACTATTATTGTTTTTTAAAATTATATCTATTAAATTAGGTGTGAAAATTAGCACTTTTATATTTTTGTTATATAGGTTATTTCTTGTATTATTATCGTCATAAATTCTTCCGTAATCCAATAAACAAATTTAAATGTTTAACACGCATTAATTTGTCTAATTATCTTTGAACTGAATTTAAACCTTACTACATAGAATAATACAAACGTTTTAGCTAAAAACAATAAAATGAAAATGAAGTACTTGACAGTAATGGAGTTTATTTAACGGAAGTTATACTTATAAGATTGAACCTATTATTCAAAAAGTAATTAAGTATCAAAAAAAAAAAAGGTAAGCAAATAAATTCACATACCGAAGATAATTCTTATTTGTTATTATTAGTTTTAACAAATTAAATATTATAATAATGAGGAAAGAGGTTTCTAGATAAAGAATTATATGTTATTTCAAAAATGAATAGAATTTGTTAAGAATGTTGTAAAATCAAATTTTGTGGCACATTTTTGTTGATATTTTATTTAGTCTAAACATGTCCTAAATAAAATAACAATAATCGAAAACCCTAAATTCAACATCCATAGAAACTCCGTAGTTTATTTTCATTTATATTCATTTTTATTTGTCTATACATTTTATTAAATTATAGAATATTAAATTTAAGAAACTTTTAGCTGAGAATGGTAAAACGTATTTAATTAAATGAAACTCTAAAGTTCAGTTTGTTTTTTGGTGCTTGAAATGTCATAATCTCTTGGGCAACTGATCATATGATTATATATATATAATTAAATATTTTTGTGAAGATATTTTGAAAACATTCAAATTAATGGACTTTCAACACACTCTTTTATTAAATTTTAAATATGTGATGTTCAACCCATCATCAACAATTCATACCTAGAATGCCTTTTTTGCAATTATAAAAATTAATGTCTCTTCTATTTATGATGATATAATGTTCAATTTCTGGGTCAATTGAAATTTTTTTAAAAGCTTAAAATTTTTCTTTCAGGTAGCTGGAACATTCTAACAGACCATACAGCATTGATCAGGCAATGGGTATATAGCTATCTGTAGCTAGAATTTAAACAGGGATGGAAAGAATAGTGAAACTTTCACTATCTGTCATTTGCTAAGCATTACATGTAGTGCTTTTTTGCAGTTCTTTTATAATAGATTGTTCGAGTAATCCTTACTCTACAATAGGCTACTTAATACATAAGGGATTTGAACTCTGACTTTCACATGACCTTCAACTCTCCATGCCATCTCATATTGCTGACCCACCAGATCACATACATGTTGAAAATATAAATAATCACCAATATATGTATTTAATGCTAAACAAGCAATTATCAGTTTGTCCAGATTACTATCTCCACACATATACAATCAGTGCTCAGCTTTATATTAAGATAGATAGTCTTAGTATTTTAATGGACAATCTTCAAAAAACTCTAACCCACAACTCTTCAGCCATCATTTCATTGAAAATCTGATGATGGAACGTTAAAAAAAAGTGTTTTACCTTTTTATCTTTTCGTTAATTATATTTCACTTTATAAATTTGATCTCATAAAAGATTGGGTCTCTGTGAAGTTGCAGCTTGATAGTTTCTCTTGTTAATATAATATATTTCTATTAATAATTTATATACTAATAGTAGTTGCAATTTGTTAATAGTGAGATAGCTAGCTATTGGTTGCTAAGAACTTAATTTTTTCATTTGTTACAATGAATTTATATATATATATATATATTGAAGCAGATGATCTGATGCTCAGATCCTGCTTCACAGCCCACATCCAATCTCCTACCATCTACCTGTATTCAAACCCACCTTTAAACACATATATACATAGCTAATAATATATATATTTCATTGGTTAGTATTATAACATAAATCATGTAAACATGTATGTATTTTAATTTAAAAATATTTTATTTAATAATCTCATGTGTATGTGGGCGTAAATAATAAATATCTATATATTTCAGTGTAGGAGATTGTGAATAAATTAATTAAGTTATATTATATATAAGGTATTATATATGAAATATTACTTTTTCATATATAGTTTTGTAGCCAGAAATGATGCAATCTTGTTAAAAAAGTCTCTCAAAAAACAATTACCCGGAAGCCGCCTTAGATAAAAGTAAAAGATTATGAATTGGTAATAATAAAATAAACCCATTAGTGGAAATTGTCCATGCTAGCTTGTTTTAAAATCATAAGATATATTTTAAAACAATCATTCGAGGAACTGATAACAAACTTGCATTGTTTCAAACATCTTACTAGATAAGAGTAACCGGTCAAACTATTCCAGATGAAACTTAAGTGCTTAAACCGCCTCAGGTCCAGCAGTAGTTGCTAAGTTACAGCTTCAAAATAAAAGTATATATACTGCTGGATTTGAATCCACAAGGGAGAAGACCACTAAATAACTATGTTGCTATACATATTCTACGCCAGTTTTGATTCTCACACAATGTGTCATGAGTAGGGGAAATTTCACCTTTTCCCTCCATTCTAATATGCTGTTCCCATGAATGAAGCTCTGCATCCCATACCAATGAACTTTATGTATTTTTCCAGTGAAAATGAAATGCTAATTTTCAAATAATAATGCTACCCTAGATCTAGTGAAACAATATCGATGGACTGACTCCTAGTGAAATCGCTCTTCCAAATAAGCAAGGTAAAAGAACTTTGACCACTTATAATTCTTAAATCCTGCCTTTTCTGTAATATTTATATTTTAATCATCTATATTAAATTTTTCAAAATATGTATTTTTATAACTCTATATAACTAATCTATATTAAGCCTCCTATAAAATGTTTGTCCTTTTCTTTTATTTCCAAGCAGCAAATAATTTTCAGTTAGATTTATGTGTTTATATTTTAAAATAAATGCCAATGATATTCTGAAATTGCAAGCATATAATTTATTTTCGTTTTCCCACCCATCATTTACTGGGTAAATAACTTATAATTTGATCAAAACAAGTCTTATTCGACTTGCCCAGGTGCTCGCGATTTTAGAGAAATAAACTAATTATATTTTTATGTTTACTGTAGAAAAACAGATTAACATCTGTTTTTCACATTTTCCTTCCTAAATAATGTGCTATCTTTTATTCTTAAATTATATTATATATGTAAAATCCATCTTAGCTATTACCACCACCCACTTATTTTGTAATAATTTATATATTTTCACAAGGGCATTTAGTAACTAAGATTGAGATTTATTAAATGTGTGGGAAGTAATGAATAATATTAAGTAATATAATGTAAGGGGGAGGGGGATCTTAAGATCTTAGTTTTATAGTTAAGTATAATTATTATCCATGTGTGCTTAATGAAGCCATATCATTACGCCGAATATTTCGTAATTTATGGGCAATAAATATGTTTAGATAATCTTTAACCTTTAGAGTTATATTTATATTATATTATTAAGCATTACATGCATAAAGGCCATTTCATTTATATATATTTTCATGCTTCTTTCTCACATGGAGGTATTCACGCAGTCGAGCCCCATTGTCATTCTCAATGTCCTTAAACCAGGCTGTAAAACCACCCTGGGGACATCCTTGGTCTTATGTGCATGCTTTATATGGGGATCACTCTGGAAAATCCAGCCCGATAATGACATAGCTGACCGTCATTCATCTCAATACCGACCCTGCCTATGTTGCAGAGGAAATCGGTCAACTTCGTTCTTAAAGTTCGTGAAGCACACTCCAGGATCCATAATTGGACCAACCCAATCAGCCGCCATGCACGCACCACCTTTCAGTGTCTTATTAGTCACCCAGAAATAGTCATAAGCCATAATGAGATGATTTCTTTAAACAGACATATTTCCATTAGTTTAATATACGTATTAATGTGATAGATTTAGTATCGTTTATATAATTATTCATTATCCACCCCACGCATTAATTATCTATAACTCCAATTAATCATAATATTGAATATAACCAAATGTAATATCTGCTTATAAAATTATTGTGTTTTAAATTAAGTAAATGCTCTTTTTGTCTCTGGGGGTGTAATAGTATTCTAGTAATGTATTCCAATAGTGCTAGTTCATTAAATCACACATATATATTATTGGCATAGCCGCAAATCTTATGTTATCGTTAAATATGAATCAAACACACATATATATATAATACTTCTGAGGCTCATGTTGGGTAAATAACCTGACAATTTTGTTATTAATAAATCTTAAATATATATATCAAACTCGAACCATTGCTTTCATTTAGTTAAGTTAATATATTAAGTTATTACTTAAGCTCAAATATGACTAGATGATCTCTGCTCAATACATAATTAATATGCTAGGTCATGAGCATTCATTGCTCATCAAATATAGCTAGTTATTAAGTTAATCTATCATATAAATTTAGCCAGAGTCTTTTTGTGTCTCCGATGCCGGCGGTGAGAAGTAAATGTCATCGCGATTGTTGCTCATATTGTTATAGATCTGAGAAATAGGCAAATAGGGCAGAGTTCATGAGTATTCCTGACCTGTGTATCTTGCGCACGATTGGATTCGAGGTACTTTTACCTAGATGCTAGATCTTGTTATGTGAACATACAAATCCGACCGGCACAATATATATATATATATATTAAAATTTATTTAGTACTTAAGATCATAAATAAGATTCTTTTTGAATATTTAATTGTAGTATAAATATGTGAAAAAACAAATTTAGACCCCCTCCAATTAAAAAATGAAGTAGGAACTTTAAATTTCTAGCACACTATTCTAACCATTGACCAAATCACTTGGCCAATTATCTTTTAATAATTTAAAATATTTTGAAACACAGAGAATAAAACATTCATTATTTATTTGCTAAAACAACTGATCAATTGCTCTGAGTAATTGTTTAGTTTTTTGTGTTGTAAGAAGATTAAATAACTTATGTTCTTCTATATATTTTGATAAAATTATAAAAAAGTTAAACAAATTCACCTCTCTTATTACTGTTACTATGCCTATTTCATTAAAATTAACCAACCTCACAGTTTCAATTGACCAGTTATCTTCTTCAGGCCTATAAAATAAATATATATAGTAAGAAGAAACAAGTCATACATCACATGATTTAATTTAATAAGTTTGTATTACAAATGTAATATAATGAAAGATCCAATAGCTCTTAACAACTTTTCAAATATCCCTATTCCCAAACCAGTTTCAAGCTGCTGGCTATCCTCAGAGAAGCACTAGGATATTCAGACACAAGATATAAAAATACCAGCTGAAACCCAGCTTTTATCTAATAGTTAACTATTAATTAGAAAATCTGAAATTTTCAGACATCTATACAATCTTTAAATCTAGCCATCTAATTTAACTAGCCATATGGGATTGAACTAAGTTCAGATATACCATATATTAATAGCTTTAACAATATAACATTGACAATGCTTCAAGAGAAAAACTATAATAGTAAGAAAAATCAAGTCATACATCACATGACTTAATTTAATAAGCTTGTACTACAAATGTAATATAATGAGCGTGTCAATAGCTCTTAAACTTTTCTGAATATCCCTATCCCCAAACCAGTTTTAAGATGCTGGCTAACATCAGTGAGGAATTATGATATTCAGACCTTAGATCTAAAAACACCAGATCAAACACATTCTCAGTATATCATATTATTAAAACAGGCAAAACTCTTCATGTGATGTTTGGTTGTTTAATATCATATATATATATAATAAATAAAATGTCCATTATTTAAAAACAAAATTGTAATTATAATTGAAATAATAAATTTAATGGTTTACAAACTATTACAAATCCTTAAATCTGCAGAAGTACTTTTGGTTAATTTCTTAAACCTGCCTCAACTGCCATTAAATAAACAATACTTTATGTCAATTTAAAAAAAGTTATAATAATTTAAAGGAAATGAAGATTAATAGTAAACAATGGATATCTATTCCATTTATTTCAAATCCACAAGTGAAATTTTTTAAGGATTTATATAAGAATGTGTTTAATGTTTCATTCTATGTTCCAAACAATATTAATAAATTAGTCAATAATTCTAAGGATGTTATACCTGTCAAGCAGAAAAGTAATGTCATATATCAAATTTTTTGTGATTGTATGCTATCATATATAGGTGAATCTAGGTGCAGTATTGAGAAAAGATTGAAGGAGCATGAATTGTTATATAACCGTGTAAAAATTAAAAATACTGGTGACTTAATATCCCCTTTGATCACGAAAAAACATGTAAATATAAATTTAAACTTGATTTTGAAAATATGAAAATTCTTCATGAAGAGAGAAACCATAGTAAAAGAAAAATTAAAGAGGCAATTTATAAACAGGAATAAAATACATTTAATAAATCGATAAGCTGCTACCATTAAAATACGAGATTCATGGAATTTGAATTAATGACGTTTGCTTCCGCTTTTGTTTCTTTGAATTTAATTGCAGTTGAGGCAGGTTTAAGAAATTAACCAAAAGTACTTCTGTGGATTTAAGGATTGTTTGTAATAGTTTATAAACCATTAAATTTATTATTTCAATTATAATTACAATATATATATATATGTTTCCATACTCTGCCATTCTAGGTATTAATGTAAATAATATTAATACAAAGTTTGAACATAATTTTTTTAATAATTGTATTCAAACTCTTTTATAAGTATTATTTTATACACACACACATATATATATATATGACCACACAAATAGTTTATCATATAAACAAACAACTTAACATTATATCTCCTTATAAATTGTCTTATTTTTTCAGCTTATTAATATATGCATATATGTATATATTCCAAATATATATATATCCATCAGATATACTAAACATACCTATATTATGCCTCATTTATATACAATATATAAACAAATATCATTTTCAATATCTTAAATATATACATAAATTACTCAAAATTGTATATTATATTTCTATCATAAAATATCACAAAAAATCGAAATCAGTAAGTATTATAACAGTAATAAGAAAAGTGGATTTGTTTAATTTTTTATATTAAATAATAAATGATTTACACACAATGATTAGAACTTCCATCTCTTGATTTGCTTACATATATATTAGTGTATATGTATATTCACTCCTACACGATACATAACATTTTTCGTATAATATACTAACATCTATATTACAAAATCTTTGTTTAGAATGAATTTATATTTTCACATTTAAAGTGACGCTACTTTTAAAAAAGAGAATTTCAATTGTGATTTTTTTACCCACATTTTGCAGAAAATATAGCATCATGATATATTAATGGAAACACTTTTATAACAAAAATGATTAATATTTTGAATAATCCATAAAGCACTTTGTTTTTAAATGTCTTGTTACTAGTGGAGGCAAAAAATAGTGATAAGATAAATTGACTATTATACTTGACAGTGTAAGAAAATATGAAAGTGTGATAGATTGAAAGGTAATTACAGTCTTTGACTTTTTTTCTTATTATTTATGCTGCTGGCAAAGAGAGAAAAAATTTGCTTTTATGATGTACTTATATATAAACCAATGCATATATACTAAATTCATTTTTAAATGTATCTATATTTGAGTGTATTTTATGCACTATGCATGTATGCTGAATACGTATATATATATATATGCTGAATACGTGTGTATATATATATATACGTATTCAGCATACATGCATAGTGCATAAAATACACTCAAATATATACACGTATTCAGTATACATGCATAGTGCATAAAATACACTCAAATATAGATACATTTAAAAATGAATTTATATATATATATCATCTTCATCACTGATCAAAAGACAAGTTCGTTCATCATCGTCAACCTTTTCATTTTTACTTATTTCTCAGAGATTCATAATTAAGTAAAATTAATTATTAATTGATTTCCTTTTCAATTATAAATAACACATTTCACTTTAATTCTAGTTCATTATCTTTAGAAGGATCATTTTTTTATTCAATAGATATTCTTTGTTTAGTGCTTTTAAACTGTTTTCTCAGTTACTGACACTTATAATGTCAGCATTAGATCACCTCCATCACTAAACAACTTGTTACATAAATTAAAAAACAAAATACCATTGGAGCATGCCCCTCAAGTAGTTAACAAAATCCTGTGTATAATGGAGAATCGTGGGCAAATAGATCTATGAGGGTCACCCAGCCTACATACTTATGCTATAAAGCAAAACTTTTTAAAATAATGAACATAATTTGATCTTCCATGATCACAAACTTACTGTGGATTGTACTTTCAATCCTACTAATGTGAAGATGGTTTGTGCTGAACGAAATGATAGAAAATAAAGAGGCATGGCCAATTGCAAAGAACTCAAATGCAATCAACAGAAAGGATTCATGCGTACCATAGTTGAAAAAATGGAATATTTAAACGCCTCATGTACATAATAAATTACATCCCTATATAAACATAATTTTCAACTGCTAACAAAACCGTACTATTCTTAGTGCAATATAAAAGTTTTAAATATATATATATTGCCACTTGGTTATAATGAGTTTTGTAATTATAATTATCATCCCACATTCCAAAAGTCTGCATCTAATACATTTTTCTTCATAATAATTTTTTTTTTCAATCAATGCATTTAGGAAAGTTTTATTTCCCCATTCAATTGCAGTAACCAAAAATCATCTTTATTTATACTCATTGTCTATACCATTGTTGTAAAGCAATTCATATACTCTACTGATACTTTGTTCATGTTGTTATCTTTTAACTATTTATTCAAAATATATATTTAAGATTTATTATTTCCTAAATAATAATTGCATTTAATATTTCACTATTTGTGTTATTTAAAAAAATTATATAATACAGAATATAACTAGAATGTCTACCGCCTTTTATATTTCCACCAATTGTTCCTCACATTTAAGCATAAGCAGATTCTGAAATAGGAATACATTATCTCAGGCTAACATAATCCTCTTTATTAAATGCTGTCGTGAATCTTTTTTTCTCTTACCTTATTTAAACACTAAATTATTTGTTGATTAATATTACATAAGTTTTTCACATGTTTATTCATATGTTCCCAAGGGCAAATCTTTTTCTCCTACTCTAGCTCCAACTGCAATTGGCTTAAGTAAGCAATGCACTATATTTAACTCATGCCCATTGATTGAAACCATACAATAGATGCTTCTAGAATAGAATGAAAAGATTTGTTCTTGGTATTTTATAAATGTAAATTAAATGGCTTAAAATATTTTGTTTGGCCCAGAATGTGATGACTTTAAAACAGCAGGAGGTATCACTTAACTTTATTGAAAGGGAACCCTTTTTTTTCATTTGATAGACTCAAGAAGACTAAGGCTACTATTTGAGCATAATGTTTAACTGCCTTTTTATTTGTTTTTATGTTTAGTGGCACTGCCCATTTCCTTTGGGGCAGATTATTTTCTGCTGAAATGGTGAATGGCACTCTTCTAAATTACACATTTAGCTTACTACAACAACAAAAAATTGTGGTTCCTAGAATTTTTGTGTATTAAATTTCTCATTTTCTTAGATACTCTTTAATAACTTTCTCACATAATTGCAAATGTTTTTTTTTACATTATTATCTTTTTGTTTGTTTGTTTTTATTTTTCATATTTAAAAAATTCTTTTATATATGGTAATGTTTGACTTTACATTTCTATTATGTATTATATAATTTTCAAATCCATATCTTTACTTGCTTTCGAGTATAATATGAGTTTAAATGAGTTTAGAGAAATTTAAAATTTACTATTTTTTAAAAAAATCAGAATCACTAATTTGTGTTAATATATATATATTTAGAGCTGCAGGAGATGTTGCAGAAGTTATCAGATGAGAGTAGGAAAGTAGGACTAAAGATAAATATTAAAAAGACAAAGTAATGTTCAATGGATTTTCTCAAAATATGAAAATAAAGATTGATTAAGATGAGTTAGAAGAAGTCAACAGTTACAAATACCTTGTTAAGACTATTAATACAGATGGAAACATAATGGATAAAATTAATCATAGAATTAAACTTGTTTGGAGTGCTTTTGGTAGAAATAGCTTGATACTAAAATGAAATATGCCTATGTGTTTGTAAAGGAAGGTTTTTAATGTGTTTCACCAGTTCTTACTTATGGATCTGAGACTTGGACACTTAATAGAAGAGCAATACAGAGACTTCAGATTATTCAAAGAAGTATAAAGAGGTACATGTTAGGAGTAACAAGAAGAGATTGAAAATGCAATATATGGGTAAGAGAACAAACAGGTATTATTGACTTCATTGAAAAAATTAAAAGACTAAAGTGGAGTTGGGCTGAACATATTGACAGAAGAGATGATAATAGATGGACAATTAAAATCTTAAACTCGATTTCAATAGATTGTAAAAGACCCAGAAAGAGATCACATGTGAGATGGATGAATAAAATAAGAAAGTGTGCAGGGTGATGTGGAGAGGAGAAGCTAAAGAACAGAGAAGAAGGATTAAACTTGGAGAGACCTTGGTTGTTGATGATGGTGATGATATATTTAAAAAATAAAGTGTTACTTTCATCAAAGAACCTTTTTATGTATTTTAATTAATGGTGCTTATTGAATTCATTGTTTATTACTGTATTACTTCGAATGTAAGATGCTCCTGAATTTAAGACACAGAAAAGATTTTAGCTTGGAAAAGTGGGAAAAATTTTTTTAAATGAGTTTATTGAAAAATATGAGATATTTTTATTTAATTAAATAGACACAATCAAGTACAATAATCTCATCTAATTTATTGCTAAGACGTATTTCACATTTGACATCTTTATTTTCAGAACTTTAATTCTCAGTTTCACTATTCTACCAGGGTACCTAATCTTCTGTGCCATTTAAATTATTAGCAATATAGCATTTTAAGAAAGATTTTTTTGATAATTTATTGAAGAAGCTGAAACTTGTTTTAGTTTACCAGTTAATATCAAAAAATGATCTTGATTTAACAATGCTTCATAGTTGGTACTCTTTCTATTTTTAAAAGGTTTATTAATAGACACATAAAGTGGCCAAAATTAACAAATCATACTTTCTACTATTATTACTATATCACAGTTTTTGCTTTTACTTTAAGCTTTATGTCATTGGTTAAATGTACCCAGAATTTATCCAGTACTAGCATGCTACATTTTCTTTCAGAAAGTGCCATCTCTCTTCTCCCAAATATTTTGTAAACAATCTTTCATCAATTGTCTTGTCATCCATTCATTCCTTTGTGCTCAACTTATAATACATTTAGGGAAATATTTCTTTGGTACAGTTTTTTGTTTAAAATGGGCAATAAAAGCCCAAGATTTTTTTTTATTGATGATTATAGACAGCATTATGTGATTCATGATTTTTCATATTTGATAGTTAAAATTTTAATTTGTTTTTATCCTTTCATGTTTACTGTATAATCTATTAGCATATAGAAGATAAAACCTACATGTCAATTGGAGTATATCTTTCCTTTTTAGATTTGAGAATGATTTTCTGTATTTTCATTAAAATTGAAATAATGTTTCTTTCAAAGCTCTCCAGTACATTTTTTACTATGCACAATTCCCAATTTCTTTAGTGCACAATATAACTTTTCTTTTGAATTCAGCAATATATGTATATTATTTTTTCATCATTAGTGAGTATGGATAATAAAAAATCTCAAAATATTTCCAAATACCACAAAAATTGTACAAAGCAGATATCAATGAGTGTAATAGTATAAATAAGTGTAGAGCATGAAGCAAAAACACAATTATTGGAAAATATGATATTGGAAGAAATAAAATGTTCAACTATTTATTTTGAATTATTATGATAATAAAAAACCCAAAATTAAAATAGAGCCAGATATTATACGATTCTACACACCCACTATTAAACAACAACTGGATTAACTCAGAAAAGTGTGAACTACTATCAACAAGTGTAATACTATGTCATGTATAGAGTTTAATGCAAAAACACAATTGTTGGGATCATCGGGAAATATTTTCAAAATATTAAATTTGAATTTAAGATGCATCCCTCTTATGGTTCCAAAATTTGGAAAAAAACTACATCTTATATTTGAAATAATATGATATTTTAAATTCCTGATCTACAGATTATATGAGAATTAAATATCTTTGGAAAGTAATCAATTCATCTCATCTAAATTGTATTTATAGATGGTTTATCATTTAATATTCTATAAATAATTAAAAGACTTTCACAGGCTTTTAGATGAAACATTAATAAATTTAACAAGATTTTCCACATAATGAAAATTCAGATTGAGGCTATTTAAATGCAGTGATTTAATAAAACTTTTCAACCAATTTTTATTTAGTATTTGTTGTAAACTCATCTCAAACTTATCTGTAAATAATGGACTAGACTAAATTACAATGTTATCAAAACTAGATTTAATGTATTACAGCTGATCAGTGAAATGTCAAAGAAAATAAATAACTAAAAAAATGGCATAAACAGGCCAATTAAAGAGCTTGGTCAGTGAATCTGATATTTTCTAGTAATGAAATCTGATTATATATATTAAAAGTTCATTTGAAAGAGACAGACAACAATCAAAGAATTTTAGACAAATGTCAGATTTACTAATTTGGTAGATTGAGACATGTCCAAATCTGAACCAGGAAACTGCTTATTACTGATATCCCCATATATGAGGCAAGTCACTAGTAGGTTAGAAGTATCATATTTTAAAAGTGTCTCAGCTTCTTTTTCCATGTGCCAATTACATTGTTAATAACTAAACATTTGCGATTTGTCACTGTTAATGGAGATTAACCTCTGTATCATATATATAATAAATTATCCATTAATTGAATTTAATGGCAGTTGAGGCAAGTTAAAAAGTAACCGAAAGTACTTCTGCGGATTTAAGGATTGTTTGTAATTGTTTGTAAACCGTTAAAAATATTATTTCAATTATATATATATTAATTGCCTTTTGTATACATCTTGTTAGTGTAAATAGTAATAATTAAGATTTTAATATTTATTTATTGGTTAGAGTTTTATTATTATTGATTGAATGGAACATTATCCCAGTAGTTATAAAGATATAAAGACAATAATATCTTATTACCAAACAATAGACATGCAGTATTATTTTATTATAGCAAATCATTACCTAAAAATCCTAAACTGACTTGTCATGTTTTGGTGATGATAGTTGAATTAAAATTTAAAGACATACTATGTGTCATAATTCAAAATTCTATCCAAATACAATAGAAAATATGTATTACTCATATTTAAGTACCATTTGTCAGATAATTTTAAAACAACTAATCTTATAAATACCATACTTTATTTTTTGTAAGTAAGACAAAACAAATTTTCATAATTGGCACATAAACTAACAAAAATTTTTCTGAAGATTAAGAGATGGACATTATACCCTATATGGCAAAAGTATTTTTAGATGATTTAAAATGACTTATAAATATTGCTTTAACCCAACTATAATGCATGTTGCTAAAAAAAATTAATATTTTTAATTCTTTTCTTAGGAAATTGAAGGTGAAGAGAATAGTCTATAAAATTTTAAAGAAAATGACTAAATTAAAACTATGAAAGCATCACAAAATTATATTAGATTTGTTGAAAAGTTTATAAAATGGAGGCTCTACATTATCTATCATTCAAAAAACCTTTGATGAGATCAGCTGATATAATTTTGTGACTGCTATTATTACTCATGATATCAATATTTCCAAAATAACTTATCCTGATTATCCATGGAAGCAAGAGGATTAAAAACAAAACTGTTATATTCTTGACTATTTAACTTAGGTTCTTAGATAGGACAAAAAATTATTGAGAATATATCTGTAGTTAATCACATTCAGATAACACTTATTCTGTTAACACTCATTTGACTTACAATTTTTAAATTAACTTCAGATTTTCAATAGAGATTTCATCAGTAGATGGAATCATTTATAAAATATATAATACAGATGCAATTTTTAAATTTTAATTTTTGCAGTATTACTTTTTACTTTTAATCATGTTTGAATCAACATCATTGTTTTTTTAGTGCAATTTGACAACAGCTTAGTTTTATTTATAATTTATTATTTAATATATATATATATGAAAAATAAAAACATATATATATATATATATATATATATATAAATAAAGAGCTTGCTAATAGCTCTAAACAAGCTTAATTTATTTATTTTTTATGATAAATACTACAAGAGAAAATACATGAAGCCTTTAGCGATGATGGTCCCCATCCCGAGACCAGTTTTGAGCTATGGCTCTTATCAGTGAGGAGCTAGGTCATTAGATTCAAAATATTAACTCAAGCCAAGCATTTATCTAATTCTTAAATATTAAGAAAAAGATCCAAATCTTCAGACACCTACATGTCTTCAAACTCAGCTCTTTAACCAAAGAAACTATATAAGCCTGAACTAAATTCAATGATCCCATATATTAGTAGGCTTAGCAATTTAATATAGCCAAATCCCTAATAGCAAAATTATAATATTAGTAAAAAATCAGTCATATATCACACGACCTATATAGCTTGTATTACCAATATATATATATATTGTATATATATATATATATATGTATTTTTTATATATATATATATTGTAACCATATATTTTAGCATAAAATATAATAATTGATGTAACTATTATTAAAAAATTTCTCTGTCTTCTTTGGTGATTTGATTGGCTTGATTTTCGCTTTGAACAGATTACTCTCTTATATTATTTTAATAAACTTAAATTTGATTCGTTCCATATACTAATTCATATCAGAATGTTTAACTTTTTAAAAATTTTGACAACACATTAAATTTGGTAAAATAGTATTAAAATATAATATTTTATTTACATTTGTTTAAAGTAATCTTAAAAATTATTTCTATTGAATTAACAAAAAAACCATTTGTTCAATTAAAATAAATTATTAAAAATAAATACAGTAATTACGTATGCGTCTCAATGTAAAAAAAAGAAAAGAGCGCGAATTTAAGAGCAGATCGTCTGTTAGTTTGCTTTTGGAGGGAGAGAGAAAGAAAAGAAAATGGTAAGAAGGCAAATGGTGTAAATTTGATAAGCTTATTTTAAAATAGTTAACAAGTAAACTGATTACCACAAATTTTCTATAAACGTAAAAATAATATTGTGGTATTTAATTATAAGATGAATTGCTAAATTTAAAAGTCTGTTCAAGTCGGCTGGCCAAGTGGATCAAATCACCGGTAATAATTTCCCAATATTACATTTAAAATGTCAGAGCTTCCCAGTTTAAAAGAATTAATTGCAAGAATTTGGTATGTTTTAAAATGTTTATTGTTCTACAATTTGGAAAATTTAAATAAGTATTTTAATTACAAAAGTTTTATAAATATGAAAATTTGTTTTTTAAAAAAGAAGAAGTTTAAATTAAAGTAAAATGTTAAAGTTATCAACATAGTTTAATATTTCCGTTTCTAATTCTAATAAAAATATAGTATTGATTGATATTTAACTTTATAATGCCAGTAATATATTTGCTAGTTAATTTGTTTGCCATTTGGATAATAAACAGTCTTCAAATAATTGATCAAAGCTATTTTCTAATTTTATCGTCAGTTTGGAATGATTGAATTAATTGCTGTAATTATTATTCCTAGATTTAAGCGTGGATAAATAAATATTAGCATGGATGTAATAAACTTGGAACATTTTTAATAGAGAAATGTAGAAATTAATAACTTTTGAAAAACATTTTCATTTAAATTCTGCTTGTCATGTTTTGAAATTGTTTCTTATTTATGGAGCCACGTAAAATCGTTAATCTAATAGTGATTATAATAACTAACACAAATGGATAAAATTGCATGTATGGAATTCAACCATAATTATATTTATTACTTCGTACATTTATTGTTCGACACATCGTACATGGATTTCACGGATCATATTTATAGTTATAAAGTGCTCTACAATCTAATTTGTGACACACACACCTGCTAAAATTCATATATTGAACTTTAAAATGCTATACATTTAATTTATATCACACACACACCTCTTAGATTTTATGTATTTGATGAATAATTCATTACTTAAATTTTATCGTTATATGAACTTGCATGTGAAGTTCATAAGTTATATTTTATTAAGTTTAAATTAATAGGGGTTGAATAAAATATTTATTCAAGAGAATAGCGCTTGCGAAAAGGCTTGAAAGGTACTAAATGAATTCATGAGATGTATCAATCTTTGTGAGGTATTTTGTAAGTCTTTCCAGATTTATATTCCTATGCTAATATTACTTATATTGCATTACACATGTTTTATTTTAAGCAAGATAAGTTAGTACATTAGTTGTCCTGATTAGTGTAACATTTTATTATGCAAGAACCCACATTTGCTAAAGTGTTAGTGTTTTCTGAATGATCAGAATAACTGAGGAGGATGATTTTGCACTTTAATGTGAAGTAAATAGTAATGTTGTTTTTTAATGTTGAAAGGCATTAATCTGTGCCGGTGGTTAATCCGCAGATTATTTAATTGCCATTTTTTGTATTTTACACTCATTCCAGCGCTGGTGGTTAATCCGCGGAATTGTGTAATTATACGTATTACTTTATGATGGTGTATCAATCCACAAAGCGTTTAGTATTATTTAATTCCTATGTGTAGATGAATGCATCCACAGGAATATGTTTTACTTCATAGATATAAGTTGGGCAAAGTATTTTAGTTAATCTGCTAAATCATCTTCTTCCATTTGTAAGTATAATTTACAAGTTAGATCATCAAATTGTAGCAGGACATTCTATTCAAGTTACTTCATAATAATTAACTGTCGGTTGATTATTATTTACCGGAGTGTAAGTTTAAATTTTCATTTTATTTAATGATTGCATTATAGCTAAATCCTACAGATATAATATTATTTATAATTATTATAAGTTACGGTATGGATTTATTGAATCTGGAAATGATGTTGAATACTTCATGAGTTGATGTTGAATTTAGTATAATTTGCTCAAGATTCATTATATCAAATTGAAATAAGGTATGATTAGGTTTTTTAAAACCGTACCTATGATATGTTAGTGAAGAAAGTCGATGGAATTATAATTTATTTATTTTATTTGTTTATTTATGTTTTTTAATTATAACATTGGAATTAATTATTTATTATTCATAAATTTGTAAATAAACGTTGATTTATAATTAAACTTACTGTGCCGTTGCTATGTGTCATTCTTAAAATCAGAAATCATAAACCTTGGATAGAGCATACATTAAAGTACATACTATCGTCAACATGATATCAGAGTTTAGTGATATTTTGAGAAAACATTTGGATGCTTTTAGTCTTTGGTAGTTTATGATGTGTAGGGTACAATAAAATCCCATTTACCTTTTCCATCATTTTGGCTTTGCGTAGTTGATTCTAGTATACAATACAAATTGATTAGTAAACCTGTAAACAGATTTTCCAAATAATGATAAGATTGAATATATTTACTTAACATTTTAAATTGTCATTTGTCAGTATAAAAAGAGTCTCAGTGATATAGTTAAACTATAAAAAGAACCCAATTATTTATGTTTATTTATTGCAAAGCTTTACCTGGACTAGCATTTGTATTAAAATCATATAGATGGTTTAAAATTTCATAATATTATGTAGTTTCACAAATTATGCCATCTTGTACATGGTCGGCCATCGGGTCTCATACAATAAAAATCGCAAATTAAGGTTTGTAACATAATCACATTGCACTTATAATTTGTTTAATGTATTTTATCACACTACTATGATAGGTCATCGCGGTACACCCTGGCTGCGATCAAATTGAATCATAAAAGTTTATGTTAGATCATGAGTTTGGTCTGTGGTAAGTTGCTCCAGATGTTGGTTGTGGTCCTTGGTGCATAAAATAGACAGCATAATATGTTTTTGGATACAGCTCTTAATAGCTGACAATGAGTAGCGGGAATTGATCAGTGATCGAGGTTACGATTCTCAGTGCACTGATGTTTTGGTGATATTATGTAGTTGACCACACAATCGAACGGTTACAAATTTTTGGTGCCACAATGTGGTCGGCTCGATATGTAAGGGTTACAAATAGAGTTGGGACAACAATCGAACGGTTACAATATATATATATGCAAAACCATAAAACAATACAATACTAGATTAAATACAAAATTTTACCAAAATCCTTACACAACCATGGTTTCATCTACTACAAATAGACCTTCTCAAGTGAAAATCAAACTATAAGAAATAACAAATATATACACACAATCAAACCTTCCCATAATTCATTTCAAACTCCACTTTCCCTTAATATCAAAAGAAGTCTTCATACGATTGATAGCCTCAGGATCAAGAAGATTTATCATCAAAGTCTCCTTTATTCTTCTTTTTAATTCATTCTTTTCATAAAAAATAACCAAAGCATTGTCAAATAATATTGTATGACATGTATTCAATTCATGAATATATAAAGCTGAGTTAAGATACCTATGTTTAACTCTACTTATATGAACCTTAATCCTTTCATTAAGACTAAACTTACTCTGGCCTACTTAAAACTTACCACAACTACATGGAATCTTATAAACAATACCAGGAATAGATCTACTATCAATAGACTGTTTAGAACTATTAAGTAATGAATTCAAATCAGAACCTTTCTTCCATGCAACCTTCCTTCCACCCAACAAATTACTATTCTTATAAACCATATTATAAATTGAAGCCTTAAATGATAACGACATATAATCATCACCCTTACCAACAAAATTCTTATCATCCAAATCACAACTATAAACATTATTATTAAATACCACTTTTTTAATAAAATCATGATTATAACCCAATTTTACATATTCAGGAACAAATTGACTTCTTTGAATATCAGCATCATTATTAAAATTATTAAGCCTTCTATTCCGACAACAAAAATTCAACAAAGACATTTTCTTATGTATAAAGGCTGATAACTATCAGGCCTAATCATATTTCTCAAATTTTTAGGTTTTATAAAATGACTACAAAACAAAACATCATTAACATTCTCAACATTTAAATCTAAAAACTTTAATTTTACAAAATCAAAACCACCCCCCTCAATTGTAAACTTAATACTAGAATCAAAACCATTCAGTCCACATAAAAACTTTTTTAATTTCTCTTTCTGCATAACAAACAAGCAATCATCAACATACCTAACAAATAATTTAATAGAATATGAAAACATATTAATAACACTACACTCCATATAATCAATATAGACAGCACACATCAATGGAGAAATGACATAACAAATAACACAACCTTGTCTAATCTTATAAAAGACATCATTAGACATAAAATACATTGAATCCTCTAACAGCAAAAGCAAATCATGAAAAACCATAATCTTATCTGCAGAAAAACATTCTAATTTTTTAAAATTAAAAAAAAAACATCAATACTTTTTAATCTATTAACCGATTGGTACATATTTTCAATGTCTAAACTACCAAAAACACAATCATCATCCAAAACAAAAACATTTATTTTCTTAAAAGCTTTAAAAGAAGAAGAAACACAAAATTGACCCAATTTTATATAATCCTTAAAATATCTTATAATAAATTTTGATATTTTATCAACAATTCCACTTGTAAAATCAAAATACATTTCAAAGGAAAATTATCTTTGTGAGACTTCAAATTAAAGAAAACCTTTGGAGCCACATAATCACTAGGGTAAATCACTAGGGTAACAATTTAAATAAGTAGCTCTATCAAAAATCTTTTTATTTTCCATATCTTTCGTAATCTTAATTAATTTAGATTTTATTTTTTTATCAGGATCAGAATCTAAAATAGCATATTTTCCATTATTTAATTCCAAAGATACTTTACTTTTAAAATCAATATTATTTAACAATACAAACCGCCCACCTTTATCTTCTTTTAACAATACAACATCATTGGCTTTCAATATTTTTTTAACAAAACTAATTTCCTTAGGGGCAAAACCAAATTTTTCTTTTTTAAGTAATTGACTATTCAAAATAGGCCTGATGCTTCATCTGTTTTAAAATTGTCAAATTATGTTTTGAATGTATCTGATTTGGCTATTTTAGCTAAGGGTCCTGGCTTTGTTCCGTTTGCTAATAAAGGTTTAGTTTTTGATTTTGTTTCTGCTATTGAAAGTAATAATAATATTTCTGATGAAAATAAAATGTCTTTACAGCTTATTTTGAATAGTCAATTACTTAAAAGAGAAAAATTTGTTTTTGCCCCTAAGGAAATTAGTTTTTATAAAAAAAGATTGAAAGCCAATGATGTGGTATTGTTAAAAGAAGATAAAGGTGGGCGGTTTGTATTGTTAAATAATATTGATTTTAAAAGTAAAGTTTCTTTGGAATTAAATAATGGAAAATGTGCTATTTTAGATTCTGATCCTGGTAAAAAAATAAAATCTAAATTAATTAAGATTATGAAAGTTATGGAAAATAAAAAGGTTTTTTATAGAGCTACTTATTTAAATTGTTACCCTAGTGATTATGTGGCTCCAAAGGTTTTCTTTAATTTGAAGTCTCATAAAGATAATTTTCCTTTGAGATGTATTTTTGATTTTACAGGTGGAATGTTGATAAAATATCAAAATTTATAATAAGATATTTTAAGGAATTATATAAAATTGGGTCAATTTTGTGTTTCTTCTTCTTTTGAAGCTTTTAAGAAAATAAATGTTTTTGTTTTGGATGATGATTGTGTTTTTGGTAGTTTAGACATTGAAATATGTACTAATCGGTTAATAGATTAAAAAGTATTGATGTTTTTCTTTCAATTTTAAAAAAATTAGAATGTTTTTTTGCAGATAAGATTAAGGTTTTTCATGATTTGCTTTTGCTGTTAGAGGATTCAATGTATTTTATGTCTAATGATGTCTTTTATAAGATTAGAGAAGGTTGGGTTATTGGTTATGTCATTTCTCCATTGATGTGTGCTGTCTATATTGATTATTTGGAGTGTAGTGTTATTAATATGTTTTCATGTTCTATTAAATTATTTGTTAGGTATGTTGATGATTGTTTGTTTGTTATTCAGAAAGAGAAATTAGAAAAGTTTTTATGTGGATTGAATGGTTTTGATTCTAGTATTAAGTTTAGAATTGAGGGTGGTGGTTTTGATTTTGTAAAATTAAAGTTTTTAGATTTAAATGTTGAGAAGGTTAATGATGTTTTGTTTTGTAGTCATTTTATAAAACCTAAAAATTTGAGAAATATGATTAGGCCTGATAGTTATCAGCCTTTTATACATAAGAAAATGTCTTTGTTGAATTTTTGTTGTCGGAATAGAAGGCTTAATAATTTTAATAATGATGCTGATATTCAAAGAAGTCAATTTGCTGCTGAATATGTAGAATTGGGTTATAATCATGATTTTATTAAAAAAGTGGTATTTAATAATAATGTTTATAGTCATGATTTGGATGATAAAAATTTTGTTGGTAAGGGTGATGATTATATGTCATTACCATTTAAGGCTTCAATTTATAATATGATTTATAAGAATAGTAATTTGTTGGGTGGAAGGAAGGTTGCATGGAAGAAAGGTTCTGATTTGAATTCATTACTTAATAGTTCTAAACAGTCTATTGATAGTAGGTCTATTCCTGGTATTGTTTATAAGATTCAAGGTAGTTGAGGTAAGTTTTATGTAGGCCAGAGTAAGTTTAGTCTTAATGAAAGGATTAAGGTTCATATAAGTAGAGTTAAACATAGGTATAACTCAGCTTTATATATTCATGAATTGAATACAGGTCATACAATATTATTTGACAATGCTTCGGTTATTTTTTATGAAAAGAATGAATTAAAAAGAAGAATAAAAGAGACTTTGATGATAAATCTTCTTGATTCTGAGGCTATCAATCTTATGAAGACTTCTTTTGATATTAAGGGAAGGTGGAGTTTGAAATGAATTATGGGAAGGTTTGATTGTGTGTATATATTTGTTATTTCTTATAGTTTGATTTTCACTTGAGAAGGTCTATTTGTAGTAGATGAAACCATGGTTGTGTAAGGATTTTGGTAAAATTTTGTATTTAATCTAGTATTGTATTGTTTTATGGTTTTGCATTTTTAGTTTTGCTAGTATAGTGTTAGACAGTTTTGGTTTTGATATATATATATATATATATATATATATATATATATATATATATATATATATATATATATATATATATATATATATATATATATATATATATATATATATATATATAACTTTAATGACTTATTTTTCATTTTTTAAAATGTTTTAAAATTTAGTATTCCTTTTTTAATGATTAAATAAAAAGCAAATATTCATACATTTTATTTTATTCGAAAATGCTTTGTAATATACTTTTTACACAATATTTTAATTTTACAATATATAATTCATAGAAATATAATAGAATAATACATTTCTTAGAACACATATTAAAAATTAGATCTGAATATCAACACACTGGAAAAAATGCTTTATTTGAAGAGAGTGTTAGATGACTGAATCATCAGGTTAACACATTAAAATTCACAAGTAAGATATTTATATTTTAACTCCTACCGAAACTAAATAGAAATGATCTTGTCTAATGAAATGAAGTTTGAGAATATGCAAATACCATTGCAAATGAATAAAACAGATAAATTTATTTATAGAACATGCTGAGATACATTTTAATTGACAGCAAACTTACTACCCTCACAACTTTGGCACAATCCATTTAATGGCAGTATATTAATAATAAAAATCTGTAATATACTTCCATTAAATGATTTGTGTCAAAGTTGTGAAGGCAGTATGTTTGGCACTTTTTACTTAAGTAGTAATAATTGATTATTTATATATACTGAAAAATTATAAAGATATGTGTAAGAGATTGTGATCTGGGACAACTAATGAATGCTGGTTGAGTATAAAAAGTACATTTTGGAGATCATATATCTTTTTCACTTGTCTTTACTTATATGTTTAAGAACAGACCATTCTACAAGGTTTTAAAAGTGGATAAATACTAGTCCCTACCCTATGTGGGAGTTGTGCAGTAAAAATTACAATACAAAAATTTTATTCTTTAAGTGAATAATATCTAATCTAATGAATGACTAATAAAAATTATTAAAATTATTAATAGTGATATACATATTTAACACTTTGTAATTAAATTCTTATTTTGTCTTTTTAAAATTTTATTTTTATGTTACAACAATACATTACATTTTGTATAATTATAATTACTGAGTTCTTCACAAGTTTATTTACTCTATGGTATATAACATAAGCAGTCTCTTCATTAATACTATTATAGTAGTCATTGCATATCTGTAATTAGTATTTTCATTTTTGTTTCTCTGAATTATGACTCTCAAAGTCATCTTATATATAATTATTAAAATATAACAAATTTCTGATATTAAATTAATCTAAAATTTAGTTATATGATATTATTAAATTGTTCAATAATGTTGTAGTTGTATCATTTAACATTTGTATTAAAAAACATATTTTCACAATCTTCAAATATTAGTCCCATTTTTTCTATATTATGATATTAATTTAAAAAATATTATGTAACTTTTTGTTTAAAATAGTGTCACAAATCTCGTCTTGTATAACAACTCATTTTAATTCAAAGTTGTAAATTGATTTTTTTCCAACTACTTTGAAATGCTAAATGCTTGTAGAAATTTTCTAAGTTTTTACTTTTTCAATATACATCAAACTGTTATTGATAAAAAAACATATTCAATACTAAACTGAATGTTATTACGAACAGCAAATGTATTTAAAAAAATATAAGTAAAGTTGAAAGCTAAAGAAACTATGAATTCCATTTTCCCTTAAAAAAAATTAACATTTCAACTCTATAGTGGAAACAGCCTTTATAAGTACAAGTAAAATGTTATCCTTGTAAATCTTTAGACAATCATTTTAAATCAAAATACATTAATGCTTTAATAAAACTGAAAACAAAATTAATTAATAAAATGACAAAATTCCTATTATAAAAAAATAAAACAATATAAAAAAAGTAAGATGGCTAACATATTTTTCTGGGCAGAGTGACTGAGAGCTTCCTGATTCTGAAAAAGGAAAAGCCATAGTGCATCATATTAACACTAATGCAAAAGTTTTTAGAACATATCTAAAAAGTGATTGTATTAATAACAATAATAACAATAAATATATAATTATCCCCTTTCCATGCTTGCAATAAATAATTGTTGCCTTTTTCACCAATTTAAAAAATGAGCACTAGAACCAAAGTTTTTTGTCTTCCTAAATAGACTCACTTGCACACTTTTCCAATATCTTTTTTGTGGTATTATTTTCTGTATAAAAATAGAAATCCAGTATGTGGGATATGCCATGAAGCCAACAGGTTTCACCAACACCTTCTCAATGACTGCCAAGCACTAATCTCTACATGGGAAATTATGTGAAATGCATATTGAGCCCACTACTTCCAACCACCGCATAACTCAGCCCTTCCAAAGATTACACATTCCTATAGTGCATGCAACTACATTTACCCTGTTTGTCTTCTGGTGTACCTGTTGACTTTCTTCTTAGGTAACAACACTAGAAGGCATTAATCCACATTTATCAATAAATTATACCAGCTAAAAGTATGGGATAACAACATAGCTATCCCCTTTGGACATTTTTGTGGTAACACAGTCACTCATTAGAGAGTTAGAGAACAATCCAATCTATAAGCAGCTACAATCACAGTAAGCAGTACTAAAGCATTCATGGAAATTTCCTTTGCTTCATAATACAACTATCTATATGAAAAATTATGTTCCAGACACTCATTACAATAATTCAATACCACATAAAGCTATCTAATTGGACCAGTCAAGCTCAAGGCAAATGAAGTTTAACTCAAAAGTTATGAACATTTCTTTTTTTATACTTCCAATAATATGTTATACAAAAAAGTATCATTAAAAACAATTATGAACAATTACCAATATTGATATAATTGTTACTGTAATCAGCAATGTTAATCAAATTTATATAATATCAAACAATCATTGTACTTGCAATGCCTATGTAATCTTGGCAAAACCTAGTAAAACATTTGCAAAACATATATATGTAACACATCTTGTGGCCAATAAAATATATTGTTGAAACATAATAATAACAATAAGAGCAACAAAAATAACAATGACAATGATAATGATATAAAAATAATAAATGGTGATGATGATGATAAAATAATAATAAATTACTTTAATGTTGCTGGGTCCATTATATCATCAAATAAAATTTCAATTAAATGGCTATATTAAAAGAGTAATAAACAAAAATACTATTCAATTTGCAAATTAATTAGAAAGATGTAAATTTTATATAGCTGGATTACATATTGGTCGGCAGCTTCCATTTTATTGTCATACACTGCTTTCTGTAAGCCTGCTTCTAAATCACATGCAGTTATTAAGACACAGAATACATCACTCAAAAGTAGTATTTCTTTACCTTGGTTTAAAACAGACATTTATAATTTCATTTACAATGGCTTCAAAGTATAAAAAAATTCGAAAGTGCTTCCAATTGTTTGATTTTTTTTAAAAAAATAAATGAGTGAAATTATACATTTTTTTTTCTCATATGTCAAACCGTCCGACGGGCGCGAACCTGGGACAACTGCTTGGAAAGCAGCTGCGCTAACCTCTCGGCCATCAACGCTGCCAAGTAAAGGGAAAAAATTTTTTTTAACAAAGTTTTAAATATATCTCAAAGAAATGTGTTTATAATTGTTTTTTCAAATATGTATATATATATAAGTAAGAAAGAACATAAAACTATTACTAAATTATTATAGAAAATTGGTTATTTATTTCTTTATTATTTATTGAAATATATAAATCAAAAATTTTAAATCACGTGTATATACATTAAAATTTTAAAAATATTATATAAAAATATAATCCATATAAAAGCAAAACATTTGAATTCTAGTATTTTCTAGTAAATTATATATCACGTCTTTCAAAATCTACAATAGAAAATATCTTTTTTTTTTTTTTCAAAATCTACAATATACAAAGTTTTTTTTTTAATTGAAATATTTCTGTTTTTTTTTTTTTAAATCATAAATAATTATTTAGATATAAGCATTTGGAGTGTGTGTTAAAAAAATCTTGATAATTGTTTACTGGGAAATGATATATATGAATTCCCTTAAAATAGAATATTGCTACCACTAAGAATGCTTTCAATATATTATAAGTGATATCATAATCATGGTAATGCATCTGCTAAGTCTATAGAATAGGTGTGATATAAATGCTATATAAATTGCATGTAAATTATATGTCAATGAATTGGTCTAAATGGGCCCATTTTAGAGAGGGGGAATCATGATTATTTTTTGTTGATGACATTGGCATTATTTCTGATGTGCCAGTCTGCCTTTACTTTACACTTTGCATCATTTATTTCTAACTATATGACTGTAATTAGTGTGGGTTCAAATGTGTGGCAAGTTCATTTTCATGGTGGTTGGAATTGGTTTTTGGATTTTGTAAACAGATATGGTATTGAGAGAGACTGGTACCCAGGCTAGCATGAGATTCTCCAAAGTAAACCATGTTTCAACTGGCTTGATTGCAGGAAATATTGTATATGATTTGCAGAATTTGTTCAGGGGGTATTTTGTCCTTCAGGTTACTAATTAGGCAATTTATAATGGATAAGGTGCAAACACTAATTCTATAATAATCAGACCAAGCATTGTCTTGGCAGTAGGCAGAGGTAGGGGTAGAATTAATTTTAGAATAAATCTCTTAATAATGTTGATGAGCATTCTGCGCTTATATCCAGAGTGACATAAATCTTTAATATAATTCTCAATGTTAGATTTGCAGTCAGATTCAGGCCTGCAAAGATTATTGTTTCTATGCAGAAAAACATTCAGACCAGAAAATTTATGAGCATTGGAGACTATGGATTCTGGATATATTGTACCTTTGACCTGGATGGGTTTTATTATTTTATAATTGAATTGGCCACAGTCTCAACTTACTTATCATGGTAAATAAAAAAATGCCAGTAAAAATTGGATAATAATTACATTTGCAAATCTTTTCTTCTAATGTGTAAAAGAAAGTCAGACTGATGTCTCTTTAATTAAAAATTGCCATCTATATTTTACAAACTAATATCTGGATACTATATGTGTGTTCTTAAATCAAACATGTAAGATTATACAAATACTGCTAAATAATGACAGTGTGACCTGAAAACATATGGATGTATTGCAAACAAAATGAATCTACGTGGCACAGTGGCATAAACATCTGGTAAAAATTTCAAAAAGATTAAGGGCAAAATGTTAATTGTAAAGATAAAAAAAATTTTCTACAGTTCACTATTTGTAACCAATGAATAATCTGAAGTGAAATAATATGATTAATGTATTAAGCACAATATGATATCATATTTTACTTAAAACTTAAAAGGTTTTAAATTTGTAAAGAAAAAATATGATCCAGCACAAAATGTCACATTTCTGATAGAATTTAAATATATCAAAGTAGTTCAATCTTTTGGAGTATTAATAGCATCAGATCAGTAGTCTGACATTTCATCATCATCCTCTATTTTTATTAAAGATTAAAAAAATTTGCAATCATCAGGACATACACATATAACCATGAACTTCAATATATTATTCCTTATTTTTTTCACAATTGTATTGTTTTATTTTTTTAAAAAGATTTTTGTCAATATGTTAATTTGGATGTTATTAAAATTTGTTAATTAAATTGATCATTCTAATGTATCTTTGCATGTTAAAAAACGCATGTATATGTAATTGTGTTAAACTGCACATTTTTCTGACAATAAAATAAACATTGTATATTATAATCAAAGCACTGCAAATAAAACTCGAGCTACTATTTACAATTTTGCATTATTTTTTAAAGAGCTTGGAAGTAAACATAGCAGTACGGATCCACTGTGAATACTTTTGAATTATTTATACTGTAAAAGTTAGTTTTTAAAATTAAAAAATATCAAACGAAATTAATTATCATTCATGTTTCAATTTTATTTTTCTTTCCTTTTTTTTTTTGTAAAAAAAAGTGTGAAAGATCATTGGCACAATCTTTTTAGAAGTTGTATGAGACATTTAAAGTCTAAAGTGAATAAAATGATCAACTAAATGTAATATATATATATAGTATAAATGCATACATATATTTATGTATCAAAGTATATGTATGAGGTATGACAATTTAATTCCTGGAATAGCCTTGTAGTGTCACCTATGATTCAATTACATCAAAATTATATGATTACTAATGTTTAAACATGTTTAATCTAACACATGAGCAAATTTTAGACTGATAGAGCTAGTTGTTAGTTAAATATTGAGAAGATAATAAATATTTGTACATACACTTTGGCATAAAAATGCATAATCAAAATTTTGAGTAATACATTAATACGAATTTTGTGTGAAGACTGGGATATGTGCTACTGAATTGCTATGACTATTGCAAATGACATATGATTAAGTTGCTATGAAGAAATTGAGTGCATTTGAGTGACATAAGTGGTTCAAAAATGGATGAGAAGATGTGAAGGTTGATTCCACAAGCAGACAACCAAAATCAATATTGACTGAAGTTAATATTAACAAAGTGCATGTTGCAATATAGTCCAACAGATGATTAAGTGTGAGATTGATTGCTAAAGAATTGCAGATTAATTGAGAAACAGTTAGGCTAATTTTAAATAAAGAATTAGGTGTGTGAAAGATTTCTGCAAAGTTTGTGCCTTGGAACTCAATGGATAACAGAGACAGCATCAGTTTAACATTGCAACTATTATTTCTTCTTATTCATATTTTTTCCAAGAGTAATTATAGGTGATGAACCTTGTTGCTTCCAGTTTATTCCAGAAACAAAATGTCAGGGCATGCAATAAAATCCTCAGATTTACTGCATCCAAAAATGCCATGCATGCCACACTCACAGTTTAAGACTATGTTGGTGTGTTTCTTTCATCACAAGGGAATCTACCAGGAATTTATTGCACAGAAACAAATAATCAACCAACAACATTATTTAAAAGTACATTAGAGATTATAAGATTTTGTTCACAGAAAAAGACCAAAATTGTGGTCTAACAAATGATTCATTCATCATGACAATAGCAGTCATTTGTGAGATTTTTTTGCCAAAAAATCAAACATACAACTATACCATCCTATTTATTAATATGGAAGCCCACTACAATTTTTGGTTATTTTCAAAATTAAAAACAACACTGAAAGGAGATTTTTTACTATAACTGATACCCAAAAGAATGTGAGATAGCTGCTCAACAATATTCTTGAAAGTAAGTTACAAATGTGCTTCCAGAAGTGGGAACACCATTTAAATCAGTAGTTTGGCAATATTCCAGCTATGACATATTACTCCAGTGACATATTTTTCTAAGTTTGCAATATGTTTAAAATAATGTGATGTGTGGACAAACTTAATTGATAAAAATTGTCCACAGATATTGTGGTGTTATTTTAAACATTTCATAATCTTAAAGTAATATGTCACCAGAATACGTCATACCATGTGTAATATAAAATTTCAAATCTAAAAAAAAATAATTAAGACATATATTTATTAGGCAAAAAGAAAAAAAGACATTGCAAGAGTTGTGCCTTTTTAATATGGACAAAGACATCCTTCCTCCTCCTGGCATAGTACAGCACTTTGTACTATCATAAACATCCATCACATATAATACCAAACTTCAAATCTAAAAAAAGAAATCTTGTTACCAGTGTTGGAGATATATATTTATTATGGAAAAAGGAAAAATATAAAAAAATTACCTGAAAGGTTTATTAAATGGGGAGCTGTAACCAAGTTTTAGCTGTAAATTTAACGTTATATTTATTTATTTTTTTTTTTAAAAAAAAGAAACACATTTTATCAAAAAAAAAAAAAAAACAACAACAACAACAAAACACCAATATATAAAGTTTTAGCTGCAAATGTATTTTTGAATATAAAATAGATATGCAAGGGGACTACTTAGAAGGTGCTAGTAACCACTAATGTACAATTTCACAAGTATATTTTATAAAGGTGCATTCTGGGAATTTAATTAGCACACCTCACACATATTAATTGGGAGACCAAGGCAGCAATAGAAACCAGATTACAACAACATAAATATGCATATATTAAAGCTCACTCAGATCCATCACGCTATTCCATTTTTGCAATTCATCAAAAAATAACAGGACACCAGTGTGAACCTCAAGATGTCAGCTTGGTCTGCAAAGAAAGGCACGACGTAAAAAGAAAAGTGAAGGAGGCCTGCTTCATAGTGATGAATTGCAACGCCATCAACTGCAAGGACACATGCTTCACGATCTCAAGAAAATGGAGCAATTAACCTTGAACTTTGCATAATTGCATATAATTAATTCACTTAGAGCTATGAAGATGAGAGCACGTCTCTTGAAAGCGCCTGCAGAATAGTATAATTTTATTTTGTTTTAAGTATAAAGTAGCTTTGCATTCAGGTGCAAAAGCGCTGATATTATTTTACAAGTATATTTTCGTACGCAAAGTTTTCGAGTTAGGTTTGAATTATAACATTAAGCATGAAATAGATATTTTCAAAAATATGCTACCCCTTCCTCCCATCAATAAATCATTAAAATATACGGAAAAAAATAATCATAAAGACTTCAATAATGTGCTACAATTAATGTTTTTAAGTAATGCATTAATCATCATGAAATATTAAAATATCAACGTTTTTTAATTAAATCTTTTGAATGCAATATGAGCTGACTGTATATTTATATATCTTTAGAAAAAGTTAGTTAATTCATAATGTAATTACAATAAGCAAGTAAACAAATAAACCGAAACACAATTACCATTATTATTGAGGAAAATTAGCTTAATTACTCAAACAATAAAATGTAAGGTTTAAATTTTCGAACTTTATTCCATTTATTTAGCCTTTGGTCTTGACATTTAAAAACAAAATCCATAAAAACTGCTAAAGTATTTTTAATTCTACAGATTTAATTAAATTTTTAATATAAAATAGCAGAATATCCAATCATTAATGGCTTAAGACTTGCTTGCAAAGGAAAAAGTTGAAACTGAGAGAATATTTAATTAAAAAATAAACAAATAACAGCTGATTTTTTCAAATAAATAAAACAAAGCATTACATTTAAAATATAATTAAAATTATAAATTTTCATGCTGTATTTTGCGTTTGCTTTTCTAAGTAGGCGCAAGTAAATGGAGGTGCTTATTATATCTATAAATAATATTACTACTTATTCGCCATCGGTGGAAATTTAGCGCACGGTCAAAGCAATTTAATTGGTATAACAATTTTTAAAATGTCCACTGCAAAACAAAAGAAATATATATATATTAGTAGTTACTCTTAATCGCTTATGGGTTAATAGCTTTAGAATTAAAAAAGAGTTGACATGAGTTTAATAATAACTTCATAAATATCTATTCATGAAGTACAAATACAAGTATGTCAAATAAAGATTTGTTAGTCTGAATATGTGACACTTTACAATATTTGCACACCCAGTACAAAAATATATAAACCATATAGAATAATCAGGAAAGGATAACGAGTACAAAAATGCCAGTTGAATATAATAAATTAATTATAATAAGACAAATACTCATATTTCTAACATAGTAAATAGAAAGTCAAATATAAATTACATATAATAATAATACCATACCTAATTCTTTTATTTTTACTATCTTATAAGGAGCAAGTTAACTTTTAATTGTATTTTGTATTTAAAATGATAGAGATGCTCAGGGAACTAATAATTTATCACAAATTAATTTATTCTATTGTCATTCTTGATGATTACAATATATATATACAATAAAGCAAAAATGTGCATATATCTATTTGCAGATTATGAAAATTTTAACCTGCTATGTGTGTAGAGAGTTGATAAAAATTAAAGGGGCACGTATTGCTAACAATGATATTAACAAAAACACAAACATCCAATTAATTATTTGATGAGATATATAAATTTGAATAATATTGAGACAGTCTCTTTAAAATAATGAAATCTGAATAACTTCTAACAAATGAAAACTATGAGTTTGTTAGACTATAATAATAACTGCAATTAATCTGTTCAGGATCCAATTCCTGCCTTCTTGTTTGAAAGACACTAGTGGGAATTTTATCCATAATTGCAACATATTTTTAGAATTAAACCTTTTTTGTATATCATATATTGATAATATTTACAAATATAAGCTTTCAAATGATAGACATTCTAAAAGTTAATATTTGAACTTTGCAAAATAAAAAAATTAATTAATAAACAGACTTCTTAATTATATGGAACTTTGTTTTACTGAACAGCATTTTGTCTATTCACAAAGTTTGTAGAATGAAATATTTTTTATTTGAATTCAATTTTTAAAATAGAAAACAATTTTTGCACAATGGCAAACTTTCCAATCAGTAGTGCCATCCAGTGCAAGCCTTAGTAATCAATGGTTACAAAAAAGTTTGCACACAAATCTAGTGCCTACTTATCCAATATCCACAGTCTAGTTTCTAGCTTATAGCTTTCATCAGTTAGAAACTTTGGATATAATATGCACAAATCTTCTTACATCCATTAATTACTAAGGCTTGCACTGGTTGGCACTACTGTATGAAAAGATTGCCAATTGTATTAACAGCTTGTGTAAGCATAAGAAATGATGAAAATGTGCTGTTTTAAATTTAAGGTTAGACATAATTAAAGAATGAAAATAAGTCTTAAAATTAAAAAATTAATTTATTATTATTAAAATATTAAAAGAAATCCTTTACCAGTATTTATAAAAATCATTCTCATTACCAGTAAAAACTGCTCTCACTTTGCCACAATCAAATTTTGATTGTTGACAAGCTTATCAGTGATATAAAATTCAGCAATGTTATATGTAAAAGAAATAAGAAGCAAATGTTTTACTTCAATGTCTTTGAAAATCTGAAACACTATTGACCATATTTAATTACTTATATATAATTGAAGGCACAGCCTCATTATCATGTTAGTTACAGATAAATGGTTTATTATATGAAGTTTGTTAGATTATGCTACAACAAGAGTTAAAGAAAGATACAAGCATATTTGATAACATTCACAGCAAAGCAATGAAATTTGTAAATAAATGTAACGCCAAAGTTTCACAGTTGAATATGAATGAAAGTCAAATATTGGAAATTGATTCTTTGAAAATTACATTGACAATTAAAAGATAGAGAATGTCAGATGAGCTTATAGATAGATGGTATAGGAAATCTTTATATTCCCTAGATGAGTTTTAAGAAAGTATGTTTAACCTAATAATTGACCCTACTGTCTAGTCACTAAATTCGCCTTTATATAATATGAAATGCATAAATATTTGTCCTGCTTGGACTCACCAAGGTTTAAAACTATTGCATAAAAGTCTTAAAGTTGAAATAATTAAAAATATTATTAAACTGTTTTCACATATCAACAGAGATTAAATAATATTGGAATTGTTTTTTTCTTTTGCTTTAGACTTTTTCCACCTTAAAGATTTTGTTTGATGATGGTGACAATATGAATTTCACTGCATCATGTGTATTAAAAATTCTGGCATCCAACAAACTTCATGATAAGACATTTGATAATCTTTTTTGAATTTTATAATGTCATCTGTACACTATTATTGACACAAGTTTAATTTGACAGGATCTTTTCAAAACTAAAGTTCATAAAGATAAGACTAAGAAATTCATTGTCTGAGGAGAATTGAGAATGAATTGTTAGAAGAATTGAATGCAGAGACAGTTATTGACAGATTCATACAACCACTTAAGGAATTCAAACAATTGCTCTTAATATTGTGAATTGCATAAAAAATGCTTTTGAACTACATGTTAATGTGTAAAATATTCATTATAAGCAAATTATTTAAAAATATCCATTCTTTCTTTAAATTAAAAAAAAAAAAACAATTTAAAAATTCAATTATAGTAATCTGTATTTATACTTAGTATCTACTATTTACTGCTAGTTCATATAGGCAAGCTAAAAAATTTTGCAAAAATTTTTAATTGTAACTTTTTTCCTCGTGTATTTTTTGAAAATTAGGTTTATCTCTTATAACAATTTAAATGATAACCTTATAGTCGTGGCTTGGATTTCATTGCCTCAGGGCACGCAATATTTTTAGACCCTGTTGAACATTGTAACAAAATATAAATGATAATCACTACAATATATATTAGTATATATCAGGGGTGGGTAAACACACGATCAGGCACAGCTTGACAGTCGACCGCAGACGTGTCTGCCATCAGATTACTATTGCCTGAATTTCGAATCTTTTTATTTTTACATTTATAAATTCTATATCTGAGTAGATCGATGGTTAGACACCGCTCTTTCGGTGTGCGTGCGCACTTTTTGCCAAAAGAAAATATTCATTGTTGAGGTCGGTAGCATCGAGGATTTTTGTATTTTTTGGATCTATTTATTTATGTGAATCAACATTTTATCAAATGAAATTAATTAAATTTCAGTTTAAAAATTCTCTTACGGTGACCACGTGATGAGTGCCCTTCACTTGTGCATCAGCAATTATAAACCAAACTATACGAATCTTTGTGAAGAAATGGAATGCCATTCTTCTTCATCGAAAAAATAATTATATTATATTGAATTATAATAAAATAATCAACTATAAATAATTTAATCAGGTAATTTTTCTGTTGTTTCACTCATTAATTAATTATTACCTTCGCTAATATTCTGGATTCTACATCCTATCAATAAAAATGATATATTTATTCAAAGGTAGTTTTTTAAGTTTACAGCAATTCACACTCCTTAGGAATTCTTCCAACCAATCTTTAAAAAGCTTATTTCAGTCAAGGTAGCAAAAATATATAATTAATAAACAAAATTTAAATTTTATAAGATATTATTTATTCCTTTATTATCCAAAAAGTCGATCGCCGATAGCTGATAAATATAAAAGTCGATCATGCTATTTTTAAGTTTGCCCAATCATGGTATATATGGTACAACTATCCGTTTCCTAGTTGTTCGTGCATAACCAGTAATGTTCAAAATGATTATAACGATTTACATTTATTGCTAATATATATAATTCGATCATCAATCTGATTTCAGATTTTCCATATCTAAATTAATAATGGTGATAAATTAAGATGTCATGATTTAAAATCACCAACGGAAAGAGTCCTTTTTGAAAAATTATGCCTTTAGCTACTCAAGAGTCTAGATTTACAAAAATTCATAGCCTTAATAGAAATCAGATTGGACTGATCATATATATTTTTTAAAGTCTAAAATTAATATTGCGAATATTTAAAAGCAAATTGTTTTTAAAAACTCATTTTATAATTTATTATCACAATTAAGGTTAATTATTTGCAATAATAGCTTTGCAGGAAATACACATTCTTTATACATATATATGGTATGCATGTTTAGGTAATAAAATTAAACCTTAGATTATATATAGTCACATAAATAATAATTTTACGTGATTAGGGTATTCTGGGAATTCGCTGTTGGAATGTCTACTCTTTAAACAAGTCAGTGAATAAAATAAGAACAAGAGAGAGCTTTCATTCAGAACTTTCTTTATGAAGCCACATAAGATTTACAATAATGATTTAATAGCTTCAATCTTAATGAAATTTTGCTTTTTACACGAGTGTTTCTGAAGTTTTGAACTGGATGATTCTATAATAATATTAGGCGAATTAGAAGAAGGAAGATCAAATGAATTGATCACATGATATTTTATCTCTAAAGCTATTTCTTTTTCAAAATAAAAGATTGAGTCACAGTTATAAAATTAGAAAAAAAAAATTAAAGCTTGTTTTTTCCTCCTTATCGCATTTAGCTTCGGGTTAAAATAATTTATTTATCTATTTCATTTTTTTTGTAAAGATTTAAAATTTTTTGTTAATCAAATTTTTAAAAATTCAAATTACTTTGCAATGCACTTGCAAAATTGAAAATAGAAACATATATATATCAATTTTGATCTTTTCAAAAGAAAGAGAGAATGGTATGTCCTTAAAAACCATAAATTTTGATAATTAGCTTACAATTCCCTCACCTCCAACAAACTGTCGCAGATTTTGGAAATATAAATATATTTTCAACTAAATTCCAACATAAGTACGCATGTTATAGTTTTATAAAATATAGAGATATCAAAATATTTACTTCCACAGTCCAGTTGTTGGATATGCAGCTGTAACAAGATCATCTACAAAAAATAACATATACGCATGAGATGTAATCTTTTGGAAAATATATCCAATATTCTGAAGTATCTATAGCAAGTCACTATTAATACTAATAAGAGGATAAACAATGGCCCAGGACCTAACATGATAAAAAAGATTATTCATCGTAGGAAGAATGGAAAGTTTCTGTTCACATGAATGCAATTCAAGGACAGATCATATTAGGCAAATTATTAGGTGCTAGATCCATAAGATGTTATACACAACCAAAAGCTATAAATTATAAAATTAAATTTTCCACATAACACTGCTCTTACCTTTCAAAAATTACAGATTTAGATAGTGAGATTAGCAGATTGTAAGAGGCAAAAAATTTTAAAATTAATTCTTAGCTGAGTAAACTAAAACACCCAATATGTTCAAATAAATGGAATAGTTAGGCTATCCTACAACTTACATACTTGCATAATCTTGGTGAATAAATGATTGTTTGTGTTTACTAACATAGTTAATTGGTTTTGCATACAATACATACTTTATGCTTAAATGCATAATTATGTTTAGAAACAGTAAAAATTATTCATACTAAAATTGCAAATACTGTATACACACACAAATATGTAATTATATAATTAAATACCACAAACAATTAATTATATAATTATATATTTATATGTAATGTATATTTTTTTAAAAAAAAAAAAAAAAACAGGATGGGGTGTTGATTGGAGGTTTAAAACAGCAGTAATAATAAATGGATTTGTATATACAGACCTATAAATCTATCAAACAAAAAACTCTAGAATACACTACAATATTTAATACATCAATATAAAAAAGATAGCTATAGCCAGTATATAGCATGTACATAGGAATGGTGTACATGACATAAGCTGGCTATAACTATTTTTTTATATATAAGTTGTTATATTCAATATTGTACAGATTATTTCAAGTTTTGGTTTATTATATTTATACTATCTCATTATATATATACAGATATGAGGGGATACTCAAAAATTATTGGAATTGTTTTCTAGTAAATGTGCCTATTGCCGTACATGCTGCCACTGTTATATACCTCTTGCAGAGACACTTTTGCATCAATATTCAAAATTACATTATCATGTGAAATCATTCCACACAGCACATTTTCTTTATAAGGTGTGTTTCAGATATTTGGTAATTTTTTTGTAACAGTGAAAAAGTTGGAATAAGGTGAAATTCTATTTTTTTTAGGGAAAATTTCAGGGGAAACAGTTGGAATACCTGAAACAGATTACAAAAAAGCTATACATGATTTAATGAAATTGTCAAATTCACAATGCCCCCAAAAAGCATGATGAGTGAAGTCCAATGTCAAAATAATGCTGCTAATTTTTTATTAACACAGACAGTATTCTTCTCTCAAAATTATTTCTTAACAGTCAGGCGTTTTATCAACAAGTTTTGAAATATTTGTGTGATATAAATGGTCTCATTTTATAGCAAAGTTAGGAATGCAAGTTTCATCATGACATTTTCTCATTGAGTAGTCTACTTTTGAATTAAATTTATCATGACCCAGCTTATCTATTAGGCATATTCACTTTATCTCTAACCATGTGACCTATTTATTTTCTTGTATTTTTTTTGTTGACTTAGTAGTAAAAAAATTTTTTACAGATGTTAAAAGCTTTTACTTTGTAAGTATTCCAGATTGTTTTGAAAAGTAAAAACCACATTTGAACTGGTGGATTGTATTAAATGGACAATACTTTGAAGGAGATTAAATTTATAATACTTAAAGATAAATAAAGAAGTTTTTTATATAACTTCCATTATGTTTGGGTACTGTCTTGCAAATAGATAGGTTGATGCATTTAACTGAAGAAATATAATTGAGGCAAAATTAATATATTAATTAATTAGAATAACATAATGATGCAATTTTGTTATAATTTCTATGACGCACATTTGTTTGAAGAAATATAAAACTGTGACACTGTTATGGAATGTGAGACTTTTATTTAATTCTGTAGTAATATTGAATGTGTCTAAGAAGAAAATGTTTAAAAACACACATAGAATAAATCTATAGATGATATGAGAGGTTTGAAAAAATAAATCCTGGATTTTTTTGAAATTGTTATGAGAAATTATCAGCATGTTGCATTATTTTATTAAAAATTGGCTCAGAGTTACCATTAAAGAATGGGAACACACACACACAAAACTATTAAATTAGGCTTACAATTTAAATAATATTAAGTCACTAATGTGTAATAAAATCATTAGATATTGTAAATAATAATATGGCAAGAATACATGGTACAAAACATAGTGCTCATTATTAATAATAGGTGGATCAATTTCACAATCATACTGTTCCCAGAAGTAAAATTAATGTTTATTGGTAATTAGATATTAATTGAGGCTTATCAGTGAAACTGAAAATGGGATTACTTTTTTATTGCCCAGATCTATTACATTTTGATATTAGATAAAAAAATGTTACAAAGTCACAAAGGGATCAGTAACAGTTGCTGCCAATCAATTTATTATACATAAGTCAAATTCTGTTGGTCACATGCATCAAATTATCATTATATTTATTTGTAATTATATTTCTAGTTGTATCTTTGCCTTATAATGCACATTAGTATTAGAGATAATATATCTGAATAATTACATCAATCTATTACTAGCATTTTCTTTAAGTCTTTTTGCCATAACAAATTGCTTTTTATATTTTGATGTGATTATGGTGGGATTCAAAATGCAAGCTAATTAAGTGAACATAAAACACACTAATGATAAAGTTATTATTAGAATATATATAAATATATATTGAAACGGACATGTTATTCAATGTATATACTGAAGTTCTCCCCCCCCATTTTAAAATGGTTTCAAATTACAATGTTACCGATATAACGTTTATTTGTTGGAGCTGAATGTTTTCCAAATTAAAGTGCAGAAGCATAATTAGTTTATCAAGAACGATAGTATTTCTTTCTTGCTTTAGGCAAAGGAAGTAAACATATTTGTGTAAACACATTGGTCAGCAAGGGTGAGATCAAAGAGGATATTGAAAAACACTATGGTAAGTTGGAGTATATAAAGCGAGCAAGCAATCAATTCCAAGAGGAGTTGCAATTGATTGATTTTAACAGTTGCTTTGCAGTAAATAGCAGTTCAATATTTAGTCAGCCTATAGTAAAGAATTTAAATAATCAGACCAACTAAGTTTGGAGCCACAATGGCCAGTAATTAAAGAAGTGCTGCAGTTAAAGGCAAACCCATGGTTACCATAAACTGTAATATGAAGAAACAGCTTATTTACACAGTAAATGTTAAAATGTCTGACTAGTAAGGAATAGCTTGCTCTTCTTTCCACACCATGAAAAAGTCATGAAGATAAAAAAAAACATGCCTAAGTGACAACCAAAAGAAAATATATACCATTCAGCTCTAAGATAAATCACTTTTTAATGTGAAGATTTACCAGTGGTGAATCGCCAACAGATAAATTTAAAAGTATAAAAACTCTAGATAACAAGCATTTCAGAAAAGATAAAATGAAACATGGTTATTTAAAATGATTAATTCAACAAAATAATAAAATATTATGTACCGAAATAATTTCTTATAAAATAATATAATTGCCATTATTATTATTAAAATAAATAAATTGAAATACATTGACAGAAATGGTGAAACACAATAATGAATTCACTGATTTTTTTTAATGTGATAAAACTCATAACATTAATTCAAAGTTAAGCTCTATAATACAGGTTATAAAGAAATATATTTTAAATTGCTAATTTTAAACTTGCTAAACAGAATATGAAAATTATAATATAAGAAATAATTTAGGGTGGACATAGCCCAATATGTGTATACTCCATAAATGCATTATGTTTAACCAAGAATGAGTCACTATTTTATATACATGAATTAAATATGTGTCTACATAATGGAATTAAATATGTGTCTATGTACATGAATTAAATATGCATCTATATACTGGAATTAAATATGCATTTACATACAGAATTTAAATATGCATCCGTATACATTAATTAAATATGTGAATATATTCGAAGATAATTATTGGCTACTGAATGATTAGATGAAAAGGATTAATCCAAATATAAATCAAACTTACCTAAGAGTATATTACATTAGGGATTTAATAGACATGTCTATGAATTATATATATTATAATGGTCTGAAATGAAATGGAATCCCAGTCTTACCGTAATCTGCAGTACAGGGTCCCACCAGGTTATTTCAACCTGGAAAATTTATAGAGTAGGCAGATACGTGCTGTTAAGATCCCACTTTATTTTATATTTAGACCGTTAGCCCAAATCACTAGCTCAATGGAGATGCAGAGATAATATATATAACTTGTTTAATTTGTATCTTAAATATAAAAAAATAAAAGCTACTGCCAGTAATTAACACACAAACAACATTTATTTATGCACATATATAATCATTTTAAAATTTGAGGAATAACATTTATTATTTTAGATTTGAATATTCTTTTAATTTAAATTATTATTTTAAGATTTTAAATCATCCACACAGATGAATTTTATATTTATTTTAAGATTGTCGAGTATGAATAAACTACATAGATTTGCATTTGAAAAGAAAATATTCTATCCCTTATTTAACCTTAGGCCAAAAGTTTGCAGTCAAACCGGCGTCAATCCATCTGATACATTGATGTATTCAATGTAGCATGACAATACGACAGCACAAAATACCATACTGTCAGGAATGTACATATGAACAGTATGGTTAGAGAAGACATTGACTCTCAATCAAACAGGAATTCTATGTCTGTTGGCAAGAAGAAACAAAAAAAAAAACTCCATAGGAAGGGACTGCATTTTCCATCTTACTATTCCCTTCCATAGGCAAAAAAGGGTGTGTGGTATATAATGGAGATCCTTCATGTAACGGACCTCATACTACATCTACTAATTACACCAATATATCCAATCCATTGACCTAATTTAACTACGAAACAAATAACCTAAGATTACCCTCCCCTAATTAATTAATATAACTTTACAAATCTATATAGCCATTCATGCCCGACTTAAATTTAACATTTATATAAGTTTGCACAGATGGATTTATAAAAGTTTGTTTTTTAATGTTGAGCATAGATCGACTACATAGATTACATGCTCAAAAACATTTCAAAATAAACATAAATGATCAAAGTATAAAGTCATTGATGTAATTGCAGAGGGAATTCACAAGAAACCCATTGGCATTCATCATAAGATGCCGCATTGACACCAATAACTAAAAAGACATCCGAATAAATACATTTTAGATATTCAATGTAATATATTATTATTTACTGAATGTCTATATATTTTAATCAAATATGAAAACAAAAACATAATTAAACATGAACAAATCTATGCAAGCATCAATACTCAACTTAAATTTAATGCATTTAAATAAATTATACAAATAAATATTAATAGAAATAAAAAAAATAAAAATGGAAATGATTTTTTTTTAAACCTAAGTATAAAATCTAAATATTAATTATCAATTTGAAATTTGAAAGTCAGATAAGAGTTCATTTTAAAATTTAGGTTCTGAATATTAAAAGCTTGAACAAAAGTTCTTAATTATTTTTAAATTTTATAGTTCATGTCTTACAGAAGGACAATCACAGTTCCTGGTGCCAATTCCCATGACGTCTCTGTTTGAAGTCTGGTCTATTGTTCTGAAGGAGGCCTAAGCTGGTTCAATCCTGGTATTACAGTCATTTTATTTGAAATAAGTGAGAGAGAGCAACAAGTGCATCTTATCACCCTTCTCACAAAATCAAGCTGGAACTCCACTTAATTTTAATATTTTTCCTTTTATAGTACTCTTCCAGATTCATTGAACATCGTTTCCTGTTGCAATAATTTTCATTATGGTCCGGGCCTTCATTGCTGCTTCTACATTGGGCATCTAATTTATTTTTTATTCTCTTACCTATATTTTTCAACTGACCTTTTTTTCTATAAGAGCCCCAAGGGCTAGTTTGCTTTTCAATTAATTTATAAAACAATCATTTCCATTTACAAAAATATTTTATCTTTAGATATTGTACTTTTTTTTAAAAAAAGTACATTGAAATATATATATTTTTAAAAAAGAAATTAATTTTTGAAGTTTTGCATCTGTGCAAATATATATATATATATACGTATACACGTTTAACAACTCTTTAATTTTTTAGCTTTTAGTTTTTATTTACGAACTTAGTTTTTATTTTAATCTTAAATTAATGTAATGACATATTTTATACCATTACATATCAGTAAACTTCCTCAAAAAATAAAAACATTAAAAAAAAAAAAGGATTTACTTAGTGTTAGAAATTATGTTACACAATTATATACTAAACTTTTTTTTTTAAAAAAGTCAAAACTTTGGTTAGTAATTACACACAAATATAATGATAAAAAAATTGTTGACTGTTGATTCCTTTCTACCAGCTAAATTTCTGCCCCCTCCCTTCCAAGTTTCTTTTCTCCTACTTTTAACTATTACTTAGGCACGTTAAAATGGTTGGATTTTAAATAAGACTTTTTTTTAAAAAAAAAAAAATGATTTATATTAATTATTACATTTTAATTATTCATTTTATTCCTCGAATTTACCTAAACATATGCACAATTTTTTATACTGGCAGTACTTTAAAACAAAATTCCAACTATAACTTTACGTTAATACAAAAATATATATACTCATTTTTAAATAAAAATGTTATTGGCATGATTTATTTTTAAAATTCTCAGGGTACTGGTGGTTTACTAAAGATCAGCTCATGTTGGGTGGCCAATTATAACAGTCCAAAATGAAGTGGAAGTTTGCAGTCTTACCGTATCTGCCACTACAGGGTACCACCAGGTTATTTCAACCTGGAAAATTTATAGAGTAGGCAGATACATGCTGTTAAGATCCCACTTTATTTTATATTTAGACCATTAGCCCAAGTCACTAGCTCAGTGGAGACGCAGAGATAATATATATAACTTGTTTAATTTGTATCTTAAATAAAAAAAAAAGAAAGCCACTGCCAGTAATTAACACACAAACAACATTTATTTATGCACATATATAATCATATTAAAATTTGAGGAATAACGTTTATTATTTTAGATTTTAATATTCTTTTAATTTAAATTATTATTTTAAGATTTTAAATCATCCACACAGATGAATTTTATATTTATTTCTAAGATTGTCAAGTATGAATAAACTACATAGATTTGCATTTGAAAAGAAAATATTCTATCCCTTATTTAACCTTAGGCCAAAAGTTCGCAGTCAAACCGGCATCAATCCATCTGATACATTGATGTATTCAATGTAGCATGACAATATGACAGCACAAAATACCATACTGTCAGGAATGTACATCTGAACAGTATGGTTAGAGAAGACATTGACTCTCAACCAAACAGGAATGCTACATCTGTTGGCAAGAAGAACAATAAAAAAAAACTCCATAGGAAGGGACTGCATTTTCCATCTTACTATTCCCTTCCATAGGCAAAAAGGGGTGTGTGGCATATAATGGAGATCCTGCACATAGTGAACCTCATACTACATCTACTAATTACACCAATATATCCAATCCATTGACCTAATTTAACTACGAAACAAATAACCTAAGATTACCCTCCCCTAATTAATTAATATAACTTTACAAATCTATATAGCCATTCATGCCCGACTTAAATTTAACATTTATATAAATTCGCACAGATGGATTTATAAAAGTTTGTTTTTTAATGTTGAGCATAGATCGACTACATAGATTACACGCTCAAAAACATTTCAAAATAAACATAAATGATCAAAATATAAAGTCATTGATGTAATTGCAGAGGAAATTCACAAGAAACCCAATGGCATTCATCATAAGATGCCGCATTGACACCAATAACTAAAAAGACATCTGAATAAATACATTTTAGATATTCAACATAAGATATCATTATTTACCGAATGTCTATATATTTTAATCAAATATGAAAACAAAAACATAATTAAACGTGAACGAATCTATGCAAGCATCAATACTCAACTTAAATTTAATGCATTTAAATAATTTATAAAAATAAATATTAATAGAAATAAAAAAAATAAAAATGGAAATGATTTTTTTTTTAAATCTAAAAGTATAAAATCTAAATATTAATTATCAATTTGAAATTTGAAAGTCGTATAAGAGTTCATTTTAAAATTTAGGTTCTGAATATTAAAAGCTTGAACGAAAGTTCTTAATTATTTTTAAATTTTATAGTTCATCTCTTACAGAAGGAGAATCACAGTTCCTGGTGCCAATTCCCATGATGTCTCTATTTGATGTCCGGTCTGTTGTTCTGAAGGAGGCCTATGCTGGTTCAATCCTGGTATTACAGTCATTTTATTTGAAATAAGTGAGAGAGAGCGACAAGTGCATCTTATCACCCTTCTCATGAAATCAAGCTGAAACTCCACTTAATTTCAATATTTTTCCTTTTATAGTACTCCTCCGGATTCATTGAACATCGTTTCCTGTTGCAATAATTTCCATTATGGTCCGGGCCTTCATTGCTGCTTCTACATTGGGCATCTAATTTATTTTTTATTCTCTTACCTATATTTTTCAACTGACCTTTTTTTCTATAAGAGCCCCAAGGACTAGTTTGCTTTTCAATTAATTTATAAAACAATCATTTCCATTTACAAAAATATTTTATCTTTAGATATTGTACTTTTTTTTAAAAAAAGTACATTGAAATATATATATTTTTAAAAAAGAAATTAATTTTTGAAGTTTTGCATCTGTGCAAATATATATATACGTATACACGTTTAACAACTCTTTAATTTTTTAGCTTTTAGTTTTTATTTACGAACTTAGTTTTTATTTTAATCTTAAATTAATGTAATGACATATTTTATACCATTACATATCAGTAAACTTCCTCAAAAAATAAAAACATTAAAAAAAAAAAAAGAGTTTACTTAGTGTTAGAAATTATGTTACACAATTATATACTAAACTTTTTTTTTTAAAAAAGTCAAAACTTTGGTTAGTAATTACACACAAATATAATGATAAAAAAATTGTTGACTGTTGATTCCTTTCTACCAGCTACATTTCTGCCCCCTCCCAAGTTTCTTTTCAACTACTTTTAACTATTACTTAGGCACATTAAAATGGTTGGATTTTAAATAAGACTTTAAAAAAAAAAAAAAAAAAAAGATTTATATTAATTATTACGTTTTAATTATTACATTTTATTCTTTGTATTTACCTAAACATATGCACAATTTTTTATACTGGCAGTACTTTAAAACAAAATTCCAACTATAACTTTACGTTAATACAAAAATATATATCCTCATTTTTAAATAAAAATGTTATTGGCATGATTTATTTTTAAAATTCTCAGGGTACTGGTGATTTATTAAAGATCGGCTCATGTTGGGTGGCCAATTAGAATGGTTCAAAATGAAATGGAATCCCAGTCTTACCGTAATCTGCACTACAGGGCACCACCAGGTTATTTCAACCTGGAAAATTTATAGAGTAGGCAGATACATGCTGTTAAGTTCCCACTTTATTTTATATTTAGACCGCTAACCCAAGTCACTAGCTCAGTGGAGATGCAGAGATAATATATATAACTTGTTTAATTTGTATCTTAAATAAAAAAAAAAGAAAGCCACTGCCAGTAATTAACACACAAACAACATTTATTTATGCACATATATAATCATATTAAAATTTGAGGAATAACGTTTATTATTTTAGATTTTAATATTCTTTTAATTTAAATTATTTTAAGATTTTAAATCATCCACACAGATGAATTTTATATTTATTTCTAAGATTGTCAAGTATGAATAAACTACATAGATTTGCACTTGAAAAGAAAATATTCTATCCCTTATTTAACCTTAGGCCAAAAGTTCGCAGTCAAACCGGCATCAATCCATCTGATACATTGATGTATTCAATGTAGCATGACAATATGACAGCACAAAATACCATACTGTCAGGAATGTACATCTGAACAGTATGGTTAGAGAAGACCTTGACTCTCAACCAAACAGGAATGCTACATCTGTTGGCAAGATGAACAATAAAAAAAAAACTCATAGGAATGGACTGCGTTTTCCATCTTACTATTCCCTTCCATAGACAAAAAGGGGTGTGTGGCATATAATGGAGATCCTGCACATAGCAAACCTCATACTACATCTACTAATTACACCAATGTATCCAATCCATTGACCTAATTTAACTACGAAACAAATAACCTAAGATTACCCTCACCTAATTACTTAATATAACTTTACAAATCTATATAGCCATTCATGCCCAATTTAAATTTAACACTTATATAAGTTTTCACAGATGGATTTATAAAAGTTTGTTTTTTAATGTTGAACATAGATAGACTACATATATTACACGCTCAAAAACATTTCAAAATAACCATAAATGATCAAAATATAAAGTCATCATGTAATTGCAGAGGAAATTCACAAGAAACCCAATGGCATTCATCATAAGATGCTGCATTGACACCAATAACTAAAAAGACATCTGAATAAATACATTTTAGATATTCAACATAAGATATCATTATTTACCGAATGTCTATATATATTTTAATCAAATATGAAAACAAAAACATAATTAACGTGAACGAATCTATGCAAGCATCAATACTCAACTTAAATTTAATGCATTTAAATAATTTATAAAAATAAATATTAATAGAAATAAAAAAAATAAAAATGGAAATGATTTTTTTTTTTAAACCTAAAAGTATAAAATCTAAATATTAATTATCAATTTAAAATTTGAAAGTCGTATAAGAGTTCATTTTAAAATTTAGGTTCTGAATATTAAAAGCTTGAACGAAAGTTCTTAATTATTTTTAAATTTTATAGTTCATGTCTTACAGAAGGAGAATCACAGTTCCTGGTGCCAATTCCCATGATGTCTCTATTTGATGTCCGGTCTGTTGTTCTGAAGGAGGCCTATGCTGGTTCAATCCTGGTATTACAGTCATTTTATTTGAAATAAGTGAGAGAGAGCGACAAGTGCATCTTATCACCCTTCTCATGAAATCAAGCTGAAACTCCACTTAATTTCAATATTTTTCCTTTTATAGTACTCCTCCGGATTCATTGAACATCATTTCCTGTTGCAATAATTTCCATTATGGTCCGGGCATTCATTGCTGCTTCTATATTGGACATCTAATTTATTTTTATTCTCTTATCTATATCTTTCAACTGACCCTTTTTTCTATAAAGTCCCAAGGACTAGTTTGCTTTTCAATTAATTTATAAAACAATCATTTCAATTTACAAAAATATTTTATCTTTAGATCTTGTACTTTTTTTAAACAAAAAGTACGTTCAAATATATATTTTTTTTTAAAAAAAGAAAATAATTTTTAAAGTTTTGCATCTGTGCGAATATATATACGTATACATGTTTAACAACTCTTTAATTTTTTAGCTTTTAGTTTTTATTTACGAACTTAGGTTTAATTTTAATATTAAATTAATGTAACGACATATTTTATACCGTTACAATATATATATATGCACATACGAGAAGAATATAAACTCACAGAAGGATGATTTAAACTTGAGATATAATAAGGGAGATATCTGTGATGTATACACAGATATCTAAATAAATCTCTACTATATGAAGGCTGGCAGAATAGGATTATGGAATAAAATGATGGACACTGTATGATCATCAATGATGGGACCAAGCATAGAAGTTACCATTGAAATGGAATAACTATTTTATGGAACCTGAATTGCAATGAACTATTAGAAGGAGTGCTATCCAAATACTGTTAGTTAAATAAATTGTTATAACATAAAACTAACATATGTTGCTAGTTTCATTTAGCATCATTCATCAATCAGTATATGTCTTTATGGGAATCTCATGTTTTCTTAGCTATATCTGACATAATTTGATCTGGGTGAGTAAGGTTATAGTGAACTGAAACTCTAGTGGCATCATTTGGAAAAACAAACAGATAAATTTCTAGTTGTTGTCAGTCTCTTTAATACTACATCCTCTGATGAGGAGGAAATATTATTGTAGAAAGGGGGTGATGTCAGCCTTGAGTAATATCAATCATTTTTTCCTTCCTGCAATATCCTCATCAGTAAATAAATGGACCACCAGAGTAGGTGGGTTCCTAATCTGGTTACAATATATATATATGATAAACAAAAATGCAAGTTAAAAAACTTGCTAACGCTTGTATTTATGTCCACAGATGGCGTTCTACCAAAAACGCCCATCAAGCGTATGTTTTGAATACTAACTACTCTGACGTTTATGTAAACAAAACATACGCTTGATGGGCGTTTTTGGTAGAACGCCATCTGTGGATATATATATATTATAACCTACATTTCCAACACCGCTCATATACATTACATGAGCGAAATGCCCAGGCGCCAGTTCTACCAATGAATAGAACAATATAATAAAAGATATAATATAAAACTATTACTGAGACTCATATATTTAAGTTTATGTTCAGCTCAGCTCAGTGGGAGGCTATAGGCAGTTCTTAAGATACATGATAATAAATGAATAAAAGAAGAAATATTATAAAACATTCAATATAATATAAAGTCCTTTGTTAATTAATTGTATGATAAAGAATCATAATGTTTATTTGATACAGTCTATTAAAATATACTTTAAACTTAATTTCTTCCTTCATCCAAGTACAACATATATCAGCTTGCTAAAATTATATTCTTAAACAATTCTATTACTTGGCATATTATAATATTCACATCTACTTTAATGCCAATCAAGAAATAAATAATAAGATCTCAGGGAATTTAATAAACACAGTTGAATTAATAAACTCCATTGCCCATAAGTTATAATTCTAAAATATGAGAAAAATATAATAAAATAAATTGACTAATATATTTTACTGTGTTTCAATAATAAGATAATGACAGAGATAGGGTATTTTAATCTCATATCATCATCTAACAAATATACTGACTTGGCAACCTTTCTAATACGTTTATCAAGTGGCAAATACTCTTTATAATGTTTGGATTAGGAAAAACAATATTACCAGACATTACCAAATTTAACAGGATAACTCTAAAATAATATATCAGTTTTATAATAAATTTATGAAATATGGAGATGTGGAAATGAAAATACGAATGTATACAAAATAACTTACGACACAGTTGTTTTAAATTTAAATAACTAAACAAATCATTTATTACAAATAAACAAAATAAATTGGGATGAACATAATATTTACAAAATAGGTCTTCGTTTTATAGACCTTTAAATTATTAAATAAATCTTTAGCATCAGTTTGGGATTCCTACTATCTAAACAAACTAATAATAAACTTAAAGATCCCGACTTGGAACACATACTTGCTTAGATGTTTTATCCATACGACAATAAATAAATGAAATATCATATTATTAGCACAACAAAATATATATAAATACTTTCGAGAGGATATTACGGTTGATTGACAAAATAAATCAAACCATTAATATTTGGCTTTCAGCAAAACAACTTTCTCTAATTGACTAAATAATAATTCCAATTCCTTATACCTTTCACACATAGCAAAATCATGTTTATTCTGATGATTTGATGATTAATTTTTATTTAAATAGATACATTGTATTCTAAAATACTTATTTCCTGCTTAAATCTTAATGTTTTATACCTTTATTAACTGAATTTAGTATATTTCCAAGCATTTATTTCTCATTTTTATATTTCAATAATTCTATACTTTATATACGCGATATTATTTAAATTACGTGTGTGTGTGTGTTCAAGCAACAATAATATAAAACAATTTTTTTAAACTCTCCATTCATTAAGAAAACATTATATAATTATTTTGTTTCGAATAATGTCGTAATTCATCAATAAATATGACACTAGTACTACTACATCCTGAATTAATCTAACAAATTTATCTAGCCACTTTTTAATTAACACAAAGCTATATTTTTATGATTTTACATACAACACGTTATAAAGGGAATATACATGAGGAGCAGATAAACATCTATTGAATACTTCTAACAGAATTCATCTAATTCCATATATACCTTTGGTGGAGAACATTTCCTCAACACCAAGAATCCAAGAAAAACGTCACATAACTTCCTAAGCATCATTTAATCATCTTTTAACAATAACTCCATTACTTCTAAATACATTATTTGGTGGGGATTTTAAATTCCACATCACCAGGGCCCTAAGAACATCACTTCAAAAATATCATTAATCATACGCATATAAAATAAACTAGACTCTACTCATGGAAATTATTAACATATATCAAATAAGCAAGGTCTTTTATCCCTATAAATATTACAACGCAGTCAGATTTCTTTCTATTCTCATAGCTTCTAAAAATATTGAACTTTATAAATACATGCTGGTAGACAAATACCTACAGATAATATATCAATCTGTTCAACTCAGAAAATACGACAGTGCACGAATTTAGGCATAAATATTCACAAATTATACTTTATCACACAAATATTATAACTGTGCAAAACAAACACACACTCGCGAATAAAAGTATATATAATATTAACCCTAAATTACACACTAAGCAGGTAATATGATAATTAAATATTGCATTAAGGTATAACTTTTTAATTTAATAAACTTTAGGTTACTTTTTAAGATTTAATGCTTCTAATTATTATGAACGAACTTTCTTTTATATTTAACAAACTATTTTTATTATACGTTTGTTGATTCAAAAAAATAATAATAATAATTCTCACTTTAAGATAATAAAATATGCAAAATAAAATGTAAACCTCCCTAATAATATATTATTAAATTATTTCTTTCATCCTCGTAAGGAAAATAATAAGACCTATTTGAACACAATCAATTTTTTTTTTTTTTTTTTACCGGACGTACTACTCCTTTAAGTAGCACGTTTCCGGAGACGGTCTTGAAAATCAAAATAACATAGATTATAAAATAAACATAATAATATTAAAGCTTCTCTATCCATCATATACATTATATATGAGTTAGGTAATAAAAAAAAAATAAAGACACAAAAGTTATTAGTTTTGTAATTTGAATAAAAAGTTCATTTGCAAAGCTTCACTCCGGGATTATAATAAACAGTATAGGACACATTCCAAACCAAATTTAAACTAAATGCACTTCTGCAGTTTAACTTAATAAAAAAAAATATAAGCGTAACTTAAATATACCCACTACTTTTCAGTGTTCATAGCATATCCATTTTAGACACCAAATCATACACAAGCAGTTAATTTCTCCTTTATTATACTGAGAAATATACGATATTCCTCGTGCTGTTCTGGATTAAATACGCAATTGTCCTTATTATTTTGAATAGCATTCTACACTTTAAATTGTCTTTAGTAATTCCGTGATTAATAATGCTTTGTTTGATATTCTGTTTTTATTGAAGAGAATCAAAATTTACCAGCAATTTTGTCCTTCAAATTCAATTTAAACAGAAGTAGTTTATATTTTATTTCCTTAATTTATAAATGCGTATCAGCTCCAGATATATCCAATAAATGAATACTGTTATCTAATTACAAAGAATTTAAACATGGTATGCTCTATCAAGATAGACACATCCTTAAGACTATGTATAATCTTCACATAGCACGAAAAACAGTGACAATAAAATGTATTCTATATAACAGTTCTGCATACGTTTTCCATATATCAAAAAAAAAAAAAAATATGTTGCTTAATGATAAAATAATAATAGTTATGTAAATCATTCTTATTTAAAACAGCAATAAAATAAAATAATATAGACTGCATGATATTAATATACAGTTTTATAAGAGCAACAGTGACGGAGAGATTAGTTTAAAATGTTTAAATTGAAAGAGAATAAGTTAACTGAGTACCTCTTTAAAATTTATGGCTGCATTGTGAAATTAATTCCTTCCATGATATATTTCTTAAAATCTGACTTCAGCAATTAACTTTAGTTTTATGAAAAATATAAGCCATTGTTTTTTTTTGGGGGGCACCAATTCCTTACAAAGCTAATTTTTTACATACTGGAGAGCTTTGTTAACAGCTCTCTCTTTAGCCAAAAGTTCATTTGCCTCTTGTTACAAGCTTACTCCCACGCATCTTGCCAACTCTGCTAATTACATATGCAAAAAAAAAATCTTTACAAAAAAAAAAAAAACATTGTTTGATTTTCAGAATTAAATGACAAAAAAAAAATAAAAAATACAAATAATAAAATAAATAGCTTTTACAAACTTGAAAGAAAAACGAATATTAATTAATCATCAAATAAAAATGATAAACAATTTATTCAATTTGTAAAATAATTTATTGATCTAACTATCTATTAATTACTGGAAAGAAATATATATTTGTTAATTATTTAAGATGACTACTGTAGTTTAAATGTTTTTTATTGTGAATGTACTATTGTTGGCTGTTATTTAAAGGATGAAAATGAAATGAAACATAATGCAGTCAAACATGCATACACATGCACTAAAACCTAAATATTGAACTGTATTAACTAAATATAATTAAAGCTGCTATTAACTGTTGACAAAAGGATAAGAATTAATGGATAAAGGATTGTACAAACAATTCAACTAAATATTATACTAACACAGGATAACTGCATTTTTCCAACAAAATATATCAATTTCATTAATAAACAACCCCTCTTCCTAACATTATATACTCTATTAACCACAATAATACTAATGAATACCTATCAAGTGGTCAATAAACTGCATAAGCAACCCATATTTAAGCTTTAAACAATGTTGTTCAAAATTTTTAAAATTCTAAGGCTATTTCATTTTTTTTATAATACAATATAGCTATTTATTTAAGATACAAGGTATCTTAAACCCTTGTGCCCATTCAGATGGTCACAATATATATATATTAAAATAGACTTTAAATATAAAATTTAGTAAGATTTATTGTATAAAGTATACTTTCGACTCTTTGACATCATATTCATGGTTAGTCTGTGGAGAACATTAAATTTTGCAGATTTGAATGCTATTTGATTTTGGTTTATTATATATTCATTTTGTGTAATGAACCATGCATTTTTTATTTTATGTCTGCAATCGTTTCTTTCTTCGCTCATACTTTTAATAATACTCGCATCCAACCATGGCCATGCTCTCTTTCATAATTATGAAAGATGGATGAATTAACAGCTTTGGACTTCATCTTACATTTTTTATACATCAATGCAAACATGAAATAAAAGAGTCACAGTTTAATATACAAAATGAATATGTAATGAACCAATAATAAAGTAGCATTCAAATCAGCAAAAAAATAATGTTCTCAACAGACTAACCATGAAAGTATACTTGATATAATGAATCATACTAAACTTTATATTTAAACTCTGATTTGGTATTTTTGTTATTAATACATAATTAGAATAACAGAATATTAATATATATAGTATTTTTGAAATACAAGCATAATTCATATACTTGGAGTTTAAATGTAATATAGTGTAACAGGCACATACGACGTTACATTGTTTTTTTATTATTAAACATGAAAAAAATAAAAGTTCGCAAATAAAACTTCTTTTTTTTAAGAATTAAAAATTGAAAATTAAAAAAAATCATCTTAAACTCATATATATATAAAATCGCACAGAAAAAAAAATATTAAAATAAAACTTTATTAAAAATAGAAAAACTAAATCTTTTAACAAAAAGAGTTAGAGATAAAAATATATCTTTAAGTTTGGAAAACACATTAATTAATCAGAAAATGGAAATGATTGTTTTAATTAGTTAAATATAAACTAGCCTTGGGCATTTAAATGTATAAGCAATGGTCAGATAGGAAAACAATAGAAACTAATGGCCAATGAAAGAAATCCATCAGGAAATTGGACCTCAATGGAAGGATTATCATCATTGATGACTTAATGTCCATTGGATCCTAAAGTTACATATAAAAGAAAAAGGTTTGGAAACAAATTTTTAGTGAGTAAAGAAAATTTAAGAGAAGACGGAGATGTGTTAAGTCAGAGAGTTGGAGGTGAAGGGATTGAAAGACGAACTTTCAATTCCTTCAGTTGTTATAAAAAAAAATGAAACATCGCTTTTCTTATATTGAGGACCATAGGATCATCAGGGGATTTTAATGCTGGATTTCAAATGGCAAGCAACTAACTGTAAAGGATGAACATTTCTAAAACTGTAAGCATGTTATGAACTTAAATGAATAGTAATTTGAAAACACTAAGAACTCTAAAATATATACTTTCCCAGTATTTAATTTATAGAAATAGAATCCTATCTGACCAAACTAAATTATTTATTAATTAGTTATAATTTTATTTGATGCATTTTTTTTTTGTAAAATCATTTCCATTTATTTATTTTTTTAGTTTTTGTTCTTTAAGTTTTTATTATGAATTTTGTTTTTCGTTAAATTAAATTATATAAATGTTAAACTTAAGTCGGGCATGAATGGCTATATAGATTTGTAAAGTTATATTAGGGGAGGGTAATCTTAGGTTATTCGTTTTGTAGTTGAATTAGGTCAATGGATTGGATATATTGGTGTAATTAGAAGATGTAGTATGAGATTCGCTATGGGCAGAATCGCTGTATATGCCACACACTTCCATTTTGCCTATGGATGGGATCGTAAGTCGGCAAAAAGGACTGCCATCCCTTCCTATTGAGTTTTCTTTTTTATTGTTTTTCTTGCCTGATAGACATCACATTCCTGTTCTGGGTGAGAAACAATTTCTTCTCTTAACCCTGCTGTTCAGAGGTACATTCCTGACAGTATGGTTTTTGTGTTGCCATATTCGTGTTACACTGAATACATCAACATATCAGATGGATTGATGCCGGTTTAGCTGCGAACTTTTGGCCTAAGGTTAAATAAGGGATAATTTTTTTTTTCAAATGCAATCTATGTAGTCTATTCATACTTGACACTCTAAATAAAAATGCATTAAATTTAAGTTGGGTATAGACGCTTGCTTGGGTTCGTTACTGGTTAATTGTTTTTGGTTTTCATATTTGATCAAAATATATAGACATTCGGTAAATACTGATACCTTATGGTGAGTATCTAAGATGAATTTATGTCGGATGTCTTTTAATTTATTGGTGTTTTGCGGCATCTTATTATAAATTTCCCTCTGCATTTCCATCAATGACTTTATATTTTGATCATTTATATTTACTTTGAAATGTTTTTGACCGTGTAATCTATGTAACCGATCTATACTCAACATTTAGGTTGAAGTAAAGAAGGATTCTCTCTTTTCTTCATAGCGTAAGCTTGTGTTTTTAAGACCTATAGAGGTCCCTACCTTCGTATTTTTCAGACGCTTATTTCTAAGGTTACAGCCTTAGTAAATTATTATTACTTAAAACACACTTTTATAAATCCATCTGTGCGAACTTATAAAATAAAAATGTAAATTAAAATTTAAAATAAAAGTTAAATTTTAAAATGCTAAAGTAAACATATTAAAATAATAATGTTAAATTTTATGTATATGTGTGTAAATAAATGTTTGTGTGTTAATTACTGGCAGTGGCTTATTTTATTCTTTTTTAAAAAAAATTATTCTTAGATAAGAATTTATGAAATATAAATCTCTGCTGTTCCACTAAGCTAGTGACAATGGGCTAATGACCGGAATCAACCAATATAATTTTTTTTTAAACTTACGTATCTGCCTACTATATAAATTGTTCTAGGTTCAAATGCCTAGATGGCGCCCTTGTAGTGCAGATTACGTTAAGCTTTTTCATCCAGATTGTTATATTAGAGAATTTGAACACAGACTTTTATGTTCCCTTCCGCTATCCACTCTATGTCATATAATTGATACATAGTAAAAAAGATAAATGATTTCCAATAAAAGGTTTCATGCTAAACCAGCAGTCATCAGTTTAAAGATCTTCTATCTTAATATAAACTGAGCACTGATTATATATATGTTTGGAAGATGATGATCTGGACCATCTGATGACTGCTAGTTAAGCATGAAATACACATAATGGAGATCAATTGGCTTTTTCACATTTGTGTGGTCATGTGTATAGGTTATATGAGATAGAGTAGACAGCTGAATGGAGCTTGAAAGTCCTGTGTTCAATTTTCCTAAATTATATATATATATTGCTAGAGTGATATTAGATTTAGCATCAATTTGCTCATTTATTACTTGATTAGCAAAACATAACAATAATTTTACTGAAGTGTTCATTTTGGAAAAAAAATGAGTTAATTTGATTAGAGCTTATTCAGACAGATTATAAAATTGTTTTTAAATGCCTGATAATAATAAATAAATTTAGTCAGGAAAAGGCAATACAAATAGAAGAACATCATTTAAAACCTCTCAATCAATGAATTATAAGAACAAAGAGAAAATACAAAATAAAGGACTAGAATAACAAGTATTTTCATAATTTAAGAATGAGAGAGCTCTGATAAAAGTGTGCTATAATCACACTCAAACATCATTGATATATATATATTTCTCTATCACTATTTTAATTGATGCATACCACGTACTTTGATACAAAACTTTTCAATTTAACTCCACCACCATAGTGAAGAATTAGAATGATTTAATCAATAATAATTTAAAATTTTATACCCATATTTTTATATTAAACAATTATGAACAATCATTATTATTTCTCATATTTGAACAAACATTCATATATATATTAAATTAGCATAATATATATATATATATATATATTATAATAGTAACTTACAGTTATTATTATTGGTCTAACACGTTTTATCTCTTAGGAAATTATTTATAAATATAATTTTTTATTTGACTATTTTATTATATATATACATTTGAGTTTTAAATAATACATACCTTAAGCTTTTGAGTAAAATGCCAGATTTGAAGTTAAGAATAAATACTTATATATTTTTTTATTTTATTATTAAATCTTAATGTCAACGGAACAATTGATAGTTGAGTTAAGCATGAACTGGTAATAACACACGAGCAGATTGATTCGTTATCTTGTTATTAAGGAGAAGAAAAGAAAATCATTTCTCTTTAAATAACTTTTTCTTTTATCAATACTACTGTTCAACGATTGGAATTTAAATATTAACTTTTCCAAATTAAGATAATCTGTGGATTAAAAGTCTGCAAGGAAAATATTTTAATTTTCTATTAAATCTTAAAGGAATAGCAATATAAAAGAAAAGAACGTCTGTTTAAGTTTTTTGGAAACTACGTTGTTTTAACACTTCCGTTATTCTTCGGATATATATAAATTTAAGATAATTATATATATATATATATAGGATAAAACAATGTGTTTTGAGGAAAACAGAATTGTATCGTAAAGGTTTCGAAACCAACCTTGCATGCTATTTTAAAATATTTTGAAATATTGGAAATATAGAATGTCTAATGATAATAGAAAAATGAAGATTAAGAACATCTACATTTGAAGAATATTTATTTTATTTCACATTAATCAAATCATTGGATATTATTAACAGTTTATCATTTAAGGATAAATAAAATCATCATTATACCAATGGATTAATAATATACTTCGTAAAAGATCTTCATTAGGATGATGAACTATAGACTTCAATATCTACTCTCAACTCTATTATAAATAAGTTTTCTTTATTATTTATTTATATATATTATAATAATGCTTATATTATTTTAATATGTTTATTATTATTATCTTTATTTCAAATTTGGCATCACATCATTATATCTTAATAGGAAAATTATATTTATTATTAAATATAATTAATTGAAAGCTTGACATAATTCATCAAATTAGATGAGGGATATAAAGAATAGTTATTATTTGACAGATATCTTAAACAGGATTATATTGTATTTACTACGTAATATTGTAAAAGTTTAATATACTTTATTTATCAAAAATACATATAATATATAAGTTATACAATTGCAAATAGTACTTATATATTGGTAATTATAAAACATATAAATAAGAATGGGAAATAAATTAATAAGTTACATAAATTATTAATTTTTGAACCCAGATATTGTTTTTATATATCTGTTAATTTAAACTATTTTCTTTAATTTTTGAAAGTTTATTATAGTATTGAGTTTTATCATAGGGTATTAAATAAAAATATTATTTATTAATATTTTTAAAATGATAAAATTCATCCGTATTTATTTATTAATATTTTATTATCTATTATATTATATTTTTTATTATTTATTAAATATTGATTTATTAACTTGATCTCTTTGTCTAATCATTATTGAATTATATTATATATATGCTAGTATTATAAATATCATATGAATATCAATTGTAATTAATGCTTATATAAAGGCATATAAATAATAACTTGTTTTGGATTTTCCCTGAAGAGAGCTAATTGCAAATTCTCCATGAGTTTGAATATCGTGGCATAATGGTGACTGAAAGAGGGATGAAAGATGGATGAACTAGTCTAAATTATATTAAAACTTATTTAAAGATTATTGAGCTAGCATAAAAAAGATAGATATAATCATGGACTTAGTATTTCATTGATTCATTTCAAGCATTCTACCTGAAAACCCAAAGTCCGATTGTAGTGAAATGCATATCCTCTTTCTAGGGAATTTAATCATCCCCATATATACAACTTAGATTTTAAATATAATCCATTTTGTTATATTTGGCGAACCTAACTATGAAGCATTAAGTTAATGATTTCCAAGCATTAAATATAATCGATTCTATTATATTTGGTATATCAACTGGGATGATTAAATGCCATTCCGTTATATTTGGTGCCTCAACTAAGGCTATCAAATAGGTCATCCCATTATAATATATATACGTAAACTTATAAATAAATATTAGAAAATACAGTAATGAAAAATTTTAAAAAGAACAAAAAATATAAACGTCACTTAGGAGCACTTTCAATTATCCTCGTAGTCTTTGCCAACTTTTTTGTATGTGTGTGGTCATGTGTATTGGTTGCTTGAGACGGAAAGATAAATAGACAGAAAAATCCTGAGTTAGTCAAGCATTGTTAGCCGAGAGGTCATCGCATCAGCCTTGCAAGCAAGTAGTTGGTTGCAGACGGTTGTGGGTTCGCCTCCCAGATGATGCTATGACATATGAAAAAAAAAATTCTGAGTTCAAATTCCTCTAGTTACATATGTAAGAAACATTCAGTATAACCAAATTATATACTGTCTCAGAATCACATACGGCTTGGGAACTATATTACATCTTAATTAATATCAGTTCAGCCCATCCTTCTTCTATTAATATATATGAATATTTAATGGGCCAGTAGTGTGAGAGATTAGATTGATGTAATGTCTACATGGGCATGATTACAATATCAAATCCAATAAGGGCATTCATCATTCTTTTCAGTGAAATGGATGGTTGAATAATTGAAAGAGTGAGAAGAGTGAAACTTGTTCATTAAAGTTTGAGAAATTGTTATCTTAATGTAAACCAAGCACTGATTGTTTATATGTGTGGGAGACTATGATTTGTCTTAATTGATGAATGCTGATCCTACATGATATATATATAGTGGAGATCATGTAATTTTTCCACATGTGTGTGGTTATGTGTATAAGTTACTTGAGATAGATGGGAGGATAAATAGACCAACATATCTTGAAGTCAAATCATTCAAATTACATATATAAGAAACATTCAGTATTTGCAAATTATATATAAATAATTGAAAAGAAAACTATCTAACCTGCTGTGAATAAATAGCAATGTATTTTTAGCGAAAGATTAAGAATAGAAGTCATCCACCTATTTTTTAACTTTTCAATAAGTTTACTCTTACTAATGTTTTTTTTTTAAATTCAGTGTGAATTTAATATTTTAGCCAAATGAAAATATGGTATTATTAGTTATAAACTAATAATCAATTATGCAAAGGTAGAGGCAGAATTTTATATTTAATAATTTTGTTTGCTTTAATAATCACACAGAAGTTAATAATTGTAACATGAAATTAATAAAGCTTAATGTATATGTTATTAATATCAAAAACTAAAAGGAACGATGAATTCATTATACTGTTGATCTTTAAATAAATAGCTTGAAATTAAAAAAGAATGCTTAACCCTCTTAATTTCACATACTTAAGCTATGCTAATTTCATGTTATTATTAATTTCTATTTGATTATAAAAATATATGGTTATTAGAAATGAGATTGATTATTAGTCTAATAATTATTATCACCATGTTTCTGTCTGACTTATGTTGTTGAATTCAGTTTTAATTTCCATTAATGATTGGAAGGTGAAGTTTATAATTATTCTCACCTTTGCTGCATCATAAGTAATCTATCCTTTTCTCCACTTAAGTATATATATATATATATATATATATATATATATATATATATATATATATATATATCTATATCTTTTTACATGTATGTGGTCATGTGTATCAGTTGTATAAGATGGAGTGGATGGATGTATGGAGCTTGAAAGTCTGAGTTCATATCCCTTCTAATTACATTAAGTTCAATATAGTCAATATATTTGCATTTAAATATTATATATATTGAAATAAATAATATCTTATTCATTTTATGGTCAGCTATGTGATTTTCCACAGGAGAGTGAGCTGCTTTATAGTTGTTGTGAGGATAACTAATAAAAATAGCAGTAATTTCAAGCTATTTATTAAAAGAACAAAAGTAGAATGAATCTATCTATATATAACCACTGCTTGGTTTATATTAGAGTAGCAAATCTTCAAACAATAATTATTAGGATTCAATATATTCCACTGTCCAAATCTTCAGACATTCATGCCATTGGAAATATGATAATGGAATGCCCAAAGCTCTTGCTGATGTTGATATTACAGTCATGCCTGTGTTGAATTTAAGTCACTCTGAATCTCATTTATACGACTTTATCCATTTAAATACCAAGGAGAGAGATGGGAAGATTACAGGCTGAATCTGTAATATTTGGTTGAATACAATATATATATATATATATTGTGTAATGGTATGGGGGTGGATGAATATGTTTGAACTGGGTGATGGGAAAACATCATCAACCCCAAGTCACTACAAAATGAAATATCAATAATTTACAAAGTATATAAGTAATGAAATATTTAATAATAAAATGATATTAGAGAATCTCTGAGATCATTGAAACATCAGCCATCTACCCCGCAGAACAACCATAATTAACTATAAATCAACCAGCATTATAAAATAAAAGTAAGTATGAGTACTCGAGAGAAATAACCATCCATCATCATCATTGATGGGAATAAACAATTCAGTACAATAAAACAGAATAAAATCAACAGTCAATCTTGTGACTGGATTGAACAATAAAAATATAAATCAACAGTCAACCTTGTGACTGGATTGGAAATGGGTCTTCTTTAGACCAGGCTAACTATTGAGCCTTTGCCAGCTTGGGCAATTATTTAAACATAACTTGGATGCACCATTTAAGTGCCCATCCATTAAAACACACAATAATCAGAAATTGAAACAATAATGCTGGAACATTAAGACATGCTGATCATCATCAATGCTCTGGCCACTTGTATTGGCCAACTATAAATGTAAATTTTTTTAACAAGACTAAACTAAAATAAAATATAGTGTGTGGGCTTTAAAGAGTATCCTCTTTTGCACCAACCAGGATGATGATTGATCATCTCTGGATGCCCCAAAGCACTAAGTACACATCCCCATTTATCCATGCACAAATCTAGCTCAGAGAACATAAGATCTATTACTGTATGAGACCAAAAGATGATGAGAACAAATTTTAACAATTAAATACAAGTTTATTAATAACAAAAAAAGATATTTAAGGTCTTATAAGGGTTCTGATTTTGAAAGATACACAATAATAAAGTCATCCCTCTGTAATTTACAAGATTACTACAAAATTCATGTTATTACATCAATTGCATTATTTTTTAATTAGTTTCTATAATGCATATATATATATCCATACACAGATGTGCGTTTTATAATATATGATGAAGACATTTCAATTAAACATAAAATAATTATTACATTTGTGATTTACATAATTACTATTCAAAATTCAAATTGTTACTATGGTTTACATATATAAAAAAAAAATTCAAATTGTTACTATGGTTTACATATATATGTGCACAGATGCATGATTTATAATATACAAAGAATACATTTCAATTAACATAAAATAATTATTTAAAAAAAATGATTACATTTTATATGTGTTATATTTGACAAGCATTGGTATTATATTTTCATAATTAATTTCTTTGGAAAATACATAAATTCCCTACCTATACATGTGTATAAACAAAATATAGATATAATTTAAAATTAGTTTCAGTTTATAAGTTCTTTTTTTTAAAAAAAAAAAAAATATAGACAATTTTTGATGAGTACTTGTTGATTAATTATCAGTATTTTTAGACCATTTTTAAAGATTTGCTTTTTTGATTTTAATTCAAATAAAATTATGCTTGCATTTAAGTTATATACTCTTCTTTTAATGTCATTTTTAAAATAAGGATTTATCAAAACAATTTATTTAAATATATATCAAATCGATTTTCTTTTAGACATTTGAATCAAGTAAATTATTTACTTGTTTTGCTTTTAGTTGTTAATTTATAATTTTAAAAGTCATTTTTGGGAATATTAAAATAAAATAACTCACTGTTTATACACACAATGTGTTTATTTGTGGTTCCCTGTGTGTATTGATAAACAGCAGCATAAGTACACCAATTTCTTCAAGCTTTCTCTTGGTAAGCTTGGTTTTTGGTCCATCAGAAAATATAATCCAGGTTTGTTGTCATTGTCAGGTAAAATTACATAATTCAGGTATGGTTGGCTTTTTTTTCTTCTGTAGTCAGTTCCACTTATACTTGGATTTTGTAAGCTTCGGGTCAGCAAGCTGTTTTCCAGAACACTTTTACGGCTATGAATTACAAAGAATCTTGACCCATTTTCTTCCATGTAAATTCAAATTCCACCAGTGAATTTTATAGTAGCCACTTCCTTGCATTCTTACATCCTCATGGCAGTTCTCTTGATAATTATTTTAGCCATTTCTGCAGCTAACTTTACTATGGCTATTTTCTGCTACAGTTACCAACTCTTCACAAAATATTTTAGCCAACTTTACAGCTAGCCCTTCTGCTAACTCTTACAAAACTGCAAGCCAAAACTGTTCTCTTCAAAAATCACTATCCAGACTGTTCTCTTCAAAAATCATTACCCAGATTGTTCTCTTCAAAAATCTCTATCCAGACTGGAGCTAATTTGTTATCAGCCCTTTTATAGACTCATCTAAGGTGATAACAGCAGCTTGATTAAAAACAGAGTTTTTATTTTTATCTCACTAATCCCTTTGAAAACATATACATGTTTTTACTTAGGTGATTTCTAATAGATAAAAATTTTGTTTAATTAATTAAAATTTCAAAAATACAATAGGGTGTTTTTAAATTCCAAAATCAGAGTAATAATTAATAATAATGCAATATTTATATTTATTCAGACCTTTTTAAAATATTAATTTCATAATAAAATTTTACTTTAAGCCCAGAGTTATTTAACCCTTTAATTATTATTATTTTATTTTAGGAAATATTAAAAAAATCTACAAAAATTTATTCTATGTTTATTTCTACTTTTCCTTTATTTTATGTATATATATGCACATACACTATATTAGTGTATGCTATGTAAGCCAGCTGGTTACATTATATATATATATATAGGAGATGATTATCTAGACCAATTAATGAGTGCTGGTTCAGCATGAAATATGTATATTGGAGAACATTTACTTTTTTTACATAGCCAGGTGCATCAGTTGTATGAGATAGAGCACATAGCTAGGAAGCTTAAAAGTATGTTCAGATCCATTATAATTTACATCTAAAACTACAAGCATATAAATTATATTTGTATTCAATCAAATATTAACACACCCAAACACACACACACACACATATATATATATATAATACTTAAATATATGTATATTATCTATACTAAATTTAATATAATTAGACTTGAACTCAGACTTTAAAACTTGTAATGGCTATCTACTCCATCTTATACAAATGATGTACATGTCCAAATACATGTGAAAATGGTAAATGATCTCCAATATGCATATTTTTTACTGAACTAGCACTCATAAGTTGGTCCAGATCAAACTTTAATGGACCAGCTTCAATCTTTTCCACCCTCCAACTTTTCAGCCATCGATATGATTGAAAATCACAGGATGAAACATTCAAAGCCCTTGTTGATGTCAATATTATTCTAATTGCATTAAGTCTACTATAGATAATATACATGTATCTAAATACTACACATTCAGCCCGTATTATGCCCATCCCTCTTCTGTATATTTAAATGGACATATTAAGGTTCTATATGTGAGGGGTCATAGTGACTTAAAGTCAACATGGCCATGACAGTAATATTGGCATCAACAAGGGCTTTGGTTGTTCCATTCTCAGATTATCAATGATATGAATGGCTGAAATATTGGAGGGTACAGAAAATTGAAGCCTGTACCTTAAAGTTTGAAGATTTGATATCTTAATATAAACTGAGCACTGCTTGTATATACGTGTAGGTAGGGTGATTTGGACCAACTGAGGAGTGGTAGTACAGCACAAATTAGGTGTATTGGAGATAATTTATCTTTTTCACATGTATGTGATTATGTAGATAGAATGGATACCTACAAGGAATATGCATAAAACATTTAAATAATAATAGATTTTCATTATGCATACCATAAGAATAATATACAAATCAGACATATTAAAATTATTTAACAAACAAAATTAATATTCTCTCTTATACCAATGAGACAAAAAACGGCCTACTTGTATTTTACTTCCATGATATTATACAAATAGTATGTCAATTATTAAAACAAAGACTCAACAATACCAGCTCAAATTTCTGATAACAAGATTATTTATTAGTTTTAATAACCCTACAAGCAATGTATATTAAATAGGTTGCCTTGAAAACATTATTTATATAGAGGTGATGTATGAATTATCACTGGTACAAAGGGGGGGGGGGCATTATTTACGAGTTTGTTAAAATTACTGTAGTAAGACTGTTATGTAAATGATGTTTCCTAGAAATTTATTATTTTTAAATGTTATGTTTTTAGAATTTTATATCTAAAAGCCATTGTTTATTCATAAGTTTACTAAAATGGTTAAAAGATATGTGTGTATATGCATGTTTGTTCTTTGTGCTAACCTCATTATTGTATGCAATGTGTGCTTTGAATTGATAACCTAAATTTTTAAACAAAAAAATTTATGTATTATATCGTGTTATTATATAAAGAAGAGAACAATAATATGACATATAATAAATAAAAAAATTTTTTCTCAGTGATGAAAGTTTATTCATCAAAAAAGGTACAAATATAGTTAAATGAGAGGTTTACAAAGAATGGTAAAAATGAAATTCTGGAGCAACATAGTGAAGGGGGAAGGATACATATGAAAAGGGAAAGGGATGTGGAAAGGGTTTGTATTAACCATTAAAGACAAATGAATGTTACAATTAGGAATTATTTGTAAAGTCTAGAAATCAAATATGAATAGTATTTTAGGAATACAATATTGGGAAAGTTGAGAAATAGGAAAACACTTGGAGTTAACATAAAATATGGACTAAATCAATCTACTGTTCAGTTCTTCCAAATGGCCTTGAATATCTTCACAAGAGAGCAATCCTGAATACTTTGGAAAAATTATGGAAAACCTATGGAGAACAAGGGGAAAAAATCCAAGCTTCAAAATGTCTCTGCTGAAAACCATTCTAATCCATCATGAAAATCACATGAACAGCAAAATGCCAGCCCTATCAATAGCAACATTGGAAGTAATAAAATTAAATAAGGTGGATCACTTACAATTGGAATCATGAGGCCAAACTGTGACCTATTTTGCAATAATACATGGATAAAATCACTCATAAAGATAAAAATCACCATAAATAACATTATTTTTTCTATCTTGTTAATGAGAAAAACTAACGTTGGTAGCGATCACCACAGCGCCCTCATCCCAGACCCCTCCCTCAAAAGAACTAGAATTTAGACCCCTGGGAGTCATCCCAACAACTGTTTTTTTTTATAATTATGATGAATTTGAAAAAAATAACATTGATATGGTCGATAAAAAATAATATTTTTAGAAAATTATTTTTATGGACTCAAAATGCACCAGTAATCCATTTTTCACAATTATTGCTTACAAAGCTAGACTCCAGTAGGTTATATTTATTTATTTATGTACTATCAATCAATTATAATTTTCAAATGAATTTTGCATCCTAATTACTATGTTAAACATTTCATTAAAGAATATCTCTTCATCTGAATCCAACTTTAACTGTCTTAGTATTAAATATAAGTTTAATCATCTACACATTTCTTTTTAAAAATTGAAGATTATATTAATATTATCATTAATTGACAACAATCGAAAAATAAATAAAAATAATAAATTAATTCAATGAAACCTGAATATGAAATGCACTATTCCAAATATATGCTATCCAGAAACACACACACACACACACACTTTTTTATATATAACAATGTTTCCGTTTAATAATATTTTCTTTGAAGTCTTTCTTGTTTCTGACATCTTTTTCTGTTATAACGTAAAAATAAACTTGCTTACCCTCATTCAATCTATTCAAATTTCCCACAATTCTGTTGTCTTTTTTGGTTGTTTTTCTCAACCCCTCTTTCCTAGATATCTCTTGCCTCTTTATTTCGTTTTTCCTACCTTTCAATTTGAATAATTTTATATCTCTATTATTAAATTTAAAACCATAATTACTGTTTATTATGTCAAATATAATTGTGGAGTATTCTATTTATGAAGATATTTTTCTTCTGTACGTTTATATATGTCTTATGTCATTATTCGTTTTTGTATGATTTGGTTCCCCTATATATTTTATTCACAACCTTCACTTATATAAAGACTTAATTCAAACTTAGAAATCTTGGTTTGGAGTTATTTTCTTCTTTATATTATTTGAAGAGAAAAAAGAAATTCTAACAAACCATAAAAAGTTTAAATTTTTAGTTGTTGATTAGATATAAAAGGAATAGAATCCTTTTCTTTTTAATTTTTATTTTTCTTTTATTATTTATTTTGATTATATTTTGTATTGTATTATAAATATTCTCCTAACCAACATTATTCTATTTATTATTTTTTTATCATAATTTGATATGTGTGGGTTTGTTTTCTCCTTGTTTTTTATAGGTTAAAAATATAAAAATTGTATAGTGTTGATGTATCGAAGGTATATCGTGATCATAGAGTTTTGATTTGTTTTAAATCATGATAATATAGAATTTATTGTTAAAATATTAAGATTTGTGATGTAATATATATGTTGGTTTATGATTGTTTTATAAAATGAATTTTGGTTGGATGGGTTTGGTGGTTCACCTTTGTATTTTTTATTTTATTATGAGGTTAGATATTGTCTCAGTAATAAAAGGATTAAAGTATATTGTAGATATGTTGTGTGTTTTTGTGTAATGAAATATGTTATTTGTTTATGAGTTAAATATGATTAATATGTAAAATGGGTGTTAAATGAAGAGAGGAAGATTTATAAAGTTTTTAGATATATTTATTAAAAGAAATAATAATGTGTTTGTTATAATATGATTTTAGCTGTGGAAATTAGGGGTTTATTCCATATAATTCTAAAGTTCATATGGTATAAATTAGTGGTTTGAAGTTTTTTTTAGAAATGATTTTTGTGAATTTATTAGTGATAAAATTGAAAATATTAATGTATATATTATGATTGTTGAATGTTGGTTATGGAAGGAATATTATTTATAATAAATTAAAAATATAATCAAAATAAGAGTAATAATAAGAAAATATTAAGTAAATTAAAAGTGATAAATGGTTTCTATTCCTTTTATTCTAATCAACACTAAATTAATTTATAAACTTTTAGTGGTTTGTGTAGAATTTCTTTTTCTCTTCAAATAATATAAATGATATGATAAATAACTCCAAAAAGATTTCTAAGTTTGAATTAAGTTCTGTAATATGTTGGAATGTGGTTGTGGAATAAAATATTGGGGAATAAATGCATTAAAAATATAATGTCATAAGACTTATATAAACGTGTACAGAAAGAAATATATCTTCAGTAAATATGAATACTCCATCAATTATATTTGATCATAATAAAATGTAATTATGGTTTTAAATTTAATAATAGAGTGTAAAAATTATTCAAATTGAAAGGTGTAGTGAAAAACGTAAAATTAAAGAGGCAATGTTATTAGATAGAGGTGGTTTGTGAATAAAAATGAATATAAAAAAGAATTGTGGGAAATTTGATAGTTAATGTATAGTTTTATTTTTTTGTTAATTGAGTTGAATGTATTTTTTTTGTTTTTGTTGTTTAATTATGTTTTTTTTTTTTTTTTTTTATATATATATATATATATATATATCTTGTAACCTAGTGTTATTGACACTTGGTTTAGTTGGCATTATTTCTGCAGGAAAACAATGCTATTCTTTAAAGAAATAAAAAGATAAAATAACAATAGTAATAATTGATTAATAAAGTATGCTATTCACTCACTTTGGCATATTTGGGTGAATAACTAATAGATTTAATAACTCAATGTCATTTTAAAGAGAGAACATGAATAATTTAATTGAGATATTAATAATTAGAGCAAATTAATATGGTATAAAAGCTAAACAGTAATTGATTTTGGATGGGTAGAGGGGAGAGTGGATGAGTGTCTTATCATAAAGCACAATAACTTCTGGTAATTTCTTTTTGTAAAAAAAAATAAAAAAATAAAAAAATATATATATAATGTTTAAAGAATTATACATCACTGATTGTTAATTTAATGTATTTATTATTTTTTTTATATTGTCAAATTACTTTGTAATCCAGGTAAATAATACTAAAACTATATGATTGTAATATGTTTTTCCTTTCTTTTGTTTATGTTATAATCAAATGATTATTTTTCTGGAAGAGGTCGCTAAAGTAAAAAAAAAAAAAAACAACAACAAAACGAAACAACCAATTTCATAATCAAGATCCTTTTTTTTTTTTTTTGGAAAAATATAGTCTGCTTTTAGTTTTCAAGGAAGGAACAGTGCTGAAATTTGGTAACTCAATTTTTTTCATTTTATTTTGCAGAAATAAATGTAATCAAAGTAAAATTTTAATAATATAATGTGTGGCTAAAATTTTTTGATAAGATATCCTGATTTTCTTTGCCATCTACCTATTTAAAGACCTTTTATACTTAAAAGTTTATTGTCTCGCGCTAAAGTTCAAAAATGACAGATGTAACTAAAAGAGTCACGAAAAATTATATTATATCTAAATTAAGGAAAAGAAGCGATTTCCAAGAAAAGATTAATTATTTATTAACTTTATGTCATTTATTGATATTTTCTTGGTATAGAAAGAAAAAAATAATAATAATTGAAAGAAATATTTTGAAACCAAGAAAAATCAACTAGAAACATTTTCGCGCTCTTTCTCAATATTGTCTGCCTTTACAAGTAATGTAGTTACATACATTAAAATATGTTTTATTCACCAAGAATTGTCTGGAAATAATAATAATGATAAATAAGATTAAATTATGCACCTGTATATTTTAAAAAAAAAAAAATATATAAAAAAAAATATAAACTTTCTCAGAGTAAATATAGGAAAAGCCATATAGGGGCATTCTTACGGAGAAGTTACCGTTAAAAAAATTTATAATTCCTAAAGTATGAACAAAACCAAATATCTTAGTGACTTAATGATAAAAATAAATGATATATTATATTATACATCAGCTGGAATTATTAAAACTTCATGTACACGTAAATTGACTGCAGTTATTATCATAATAATCTCTCGGAAAATTGCGCATTTTCATCCATAAGTAAGCTAGCTAATAAGTATACGTATCGTCAATAACAAAAAAAAAAATATTGTGTATGTTTATCGTCTATAGTCAAATATTCGTCTATGTTAGAAGTCTATTTTTTTTCTTGGATCCCAAAATTGTAGTAGTTTAATTCAAGTAAGAATTAATCTTCAATTCTGCTATATGTTTCTTTACCTAATTTATTAAACGCACAAAATAAGAGAAAACTTTTATTTAAAGGAAATAATACCATGCGTTTATTGTTTTTAAACTTGCTTCGTGAAATACGACTGGATAAAGCTCTTCACCTGGACCAATTGCTCAACAGAAAAACATTTTCTAATGAGAGAGTATGCACTTGTTAATTAATGATTGTTTAAAACTAAGTTATAAATGATATGTATTTTTTTTATATCACATAGATTAAAGTCTGTATGGTCAAGTGATATTTAATAGCCTTGTAATGACAAAGGTATGTTTTAATATAATTATTATAGGTTAAGTTGATATTTAACACGAAAGAAAAAAAAAATAAATCTATAAAATATGTTTTAATTAGTACATACAATTGTAGGTAGAAATTTTGTATGTTAGATACGTAAAAGAAAAAAAAAATATTTAGATATTTAAGGGGTAAAATAAATATTGAAAATTATCAGAAGTAACTAAAAAAAAAAAAAATGCTATAACAAAATATTTCTTGTTAAAGTTTTGAAACGAATTTATACTGTATTAATTGAGGAAGTTATTCTTAATTATTCTTAAATAACACATCCACTTTATTTAGTTTAAGATAGTATGCTACCAACTATTTTTGAATGTTCCTTTATTAAAATTAAAATTATTATACTTTTATTCTATGATGTCCATTGATTTCAGATGTTGATCAAAGTATACACGGTAACATAAGTTTATTATAATCAGTGTATTTACTTATCCTGCCCAGATATAGCATTGGTGTATGCTTAGTATTCGCATAGGTAATAATTATAATGTATTTATTTTGTGGGATGAAAAATGATCTCCCCAAAAGCTTTGTTTTCCATGAGAGGAAGATTTTAAATATAATGTTCGGGTATGTTTATAACCTAAGTGATCGATTCTCATAGATAGGACGATCAAGAATTTATCTAGCATTTAGTATGCTTCATTCGTTTAAATCCCAGGAGAGGATTGTATTTGGTGTGTGTTCGTTGTATGCCCAAGTAAGAGGCAAGAAACCACCAAAATATTTTAATGTAGTAGATTACTCTACAGACCTTCGTGGTTATTCCATATTCCTCATGTGAAAATAAAGATAGCTCCACCATGGAAGGTGTTGATTATTGTGCTTAATTTTGAAAGTTCGGGCAAGATAAAGGTTATATTGGAGGTGTTAGTTCCTCAAGATCCACTTTAGTATAAATAGTGCGTTAGTAACTAAGATCAATATCTGTATTGTGCTGCTAAATATTGATAGTATTTGACAAGTAAATCAATGGAGAAAGTAATTAAAATTGCGTAATTTAAAACGCTTATTTACTGAAGGAATATTCAAATGCAATATTTAATTCTGGTTAGTAATTAAATAATACTCATATTTAAAATTATACGTATGAATAAAATTTATATCATAACTTAAGTTAGCATTAAGTTAAATGTAAGATGGTAAGTGTAACTTCTGATAACTGGCCTATAATTAGAATAGGTTATCCCATTAAAGACCATAAATAAAGTAAATGTATTAGAAATAAATTTAATATTTTGCGTATTGCATATGATGGGATTAATCATTTTAAAAAAAAAAAATAGTTAGTCAATGATTTTGAATAAAAGCTTCTACAAGGTTACCAAAATTTAATAAACAATGTATTGGTAATGAAAGGTATTTTTAGTTAATCAATCCATATGATTGCATACAGGAGAAGTAGTAACCTCTAGTCCATAACCAAAAGAGTATACAGATTAATGTCAGTTATATTTTATATTTTTGTATTACTATGGGATTATTGAATAAATGTTCATATATTTTTTTTTTGTGATAATAATAAATTATAGTCTTGTTAAAATTTGTTGTAGATTCATTTTTTTTTTTGTTTTTATATGCTAGATATAAGTGTTTGCACAATATTTGCAAAACCTTTTCTTGAGTCCGAAATCATTCCAAATTCTTAAAAACTTAATATACCAGATAAATAAAGTTAAGCAGATCGGAATATGTCATTATATTTTAGTTTAATGCTAATTATTTATGGAGTTGAAAACTTAAGACTAAACATTCACCTTTGTGTAAAAAAAAAAAAAATGAATTTATTCCCAAACCATTAACTTTGGTTGCAAATTATTCCATTCCCATTTAGTTAAATTGTCTAAGTAATAAATCTTAGTTATATTATTGTGTTGTCATGGATGATGGAAGGACACAAAAAGCACCCTTGTCTTTTTATTATTCTGACTGAGATTCTAAAAAAAAAAAAAAAAAGGGCTGTGTTATTCAAAATTATACGTCATTATTGAATAGAATTATCATCTCTTTAAATAATATAGCAGTTGATATGAGAGATGAAGACACATTGAATTTAAGTAAAAATAAATGTTTCCTATAGCCGACCAGAATGACAGTCATATGCGACAACACAATACTGCTGAGCATTTCCTTACATGAAACAAAGAACCCTGAGATTAATATTATTATAATTATTCTTTAAATTAATAAGTGATCAATGATTGTTGTTATTACAATCGTGGCATGGCTTAAGAGAATTGAATGTACAATTGTATTATATGAAAAGTATTTTAGATCATATTTGAAAATTAATGGATATGTTGCTTTTATTTTGGTTGCCTTAACAACAACCAGAAAAATTAGTGTCACAAGTGCAAATAAAATAAACTAAACTAATAAAAATATTAGAAAAGAGTTAGAAATAAATATAAATTTCTAATAAACTAATTCGTAATGGGTTAGAATATATATATATATATATATATAATTAAAATATATATATATATATATATAATTAAAATTCATAACTTTAATTAATTTTACATTATGGCAGTAACTATTTCTTTGGTCTTGGAGTGTTTCACTTAATTGAAATTTTTAAATGCTATATTTTATATGTACACAATTATGATTAATAATAATGTTTCTCTAAGTTATGTTGAAAGTTTACATCTCTTATTTATCACATTTTTTTTACTTTATGTTTGATATGTACTGTGTTTTATGTAATAAAATATTTACTAAGTACAGGCTAGATATTTTATAAAATTTGAGAAAAAATCATAAAGTATCTTTTTTAAGCCCTAAAATCAAAGCTGCCAATTTAGTAGTGGCAGAAAAACTGCTAAACAGTTTATGCTGCTCAGAAAATTTGAAGTTTGTATTTAGCAGTTATATGAAATTTTTAAATCACTAAACTGCAAGTAGGGATGCAAAGTCAATATTGATTTAAAACCTGAAAACAACTGAAGAAACTGTGGTGTGTCAATAATGACTGGCATTGCACTTCCACTAGAAAAAATGTTGTGAGTGTAGAAGTTAACAAATTTTGGTATAATGTGAATACAGAAAATCACAGCTGTTAATAACAACTATGTTCTGGTTAAAACTGATCATTAATACAGTTATTGAAACTTGATTCTTTTAAGATATTCTAAAAATTGTAATGCAGAAAGAATTTTTAAATTTATCAAGACTTCGTATTTAATCATTCCCATTAAAAAATCACTCAATAAAGATTTTATTGAGTATCTGGAATTGCTCATTTGACTATTTTTGTTCATGGTTGAGAAAAGAAAATGTTCTTTATTCTCAATCTATTTTTTTTTTTTACATTTTTATATTTCCAAAGTTCAAATATAATTTTCTAGAATGTTTTTCTTTTGTAAAAGATTTATTTCTAACAAATCAAGTCCAATTTATTAAATTTTTATATAGAATAATTGTTTAAATATAATCATCTAGAATGTTTTTCTTTTGTAAACATATATTTCTATATTAATCAAATCCAATTTATTGAATTTTTATATAGAATAATTGTTTAATACTAAAATCAAAAGTTGATTGAATGCAAAAAGATGTTATTACACTGAATAATGCAAATGCTACCCTTTTGAAAAGTTAATTGTGACGGAATAAAAATATTCTAATACATGGACATTTTGAGTAGCCCAAAATCAGATACTGTGTTTTTTTTTTTTAAAAAAAAAAGAAACTAAAGATACAATATAGTAGAAATTTTATTATTTTTATTTTTTGAGTGATTATACATGCAGTAAATATATGTGTAAATGTGCTATTTCAATTCATTATTAATAACATTATATATATTCTGACCTTGTAATTCTGCATCCTCACTTCCAGATAATATATGGTATAAAATAAAAATAGGTTCTATCTCAGTTAACAATTAATAACTAAAATATTCAGTATTAAAATTAAAATATTCCACTAGCTCAACTTTAAAACTTGAATAAGGTTCAATTTATAAAATATATTAAATAAATATTTAATAGATTCATGAGACTTGAAGTGAAAATACAGGTGACAAGATAGATTACATTGAGCCAATATCCTACAGGATACTACCTCAATGGCATAAGAACACTATCCCCCCTTATTACTATTTCAAATAACAAACTCATAGTATTCTTACGACTTTAATAACTTCCACTCACTAAGACTAAACTAATAATTAAATTTTAATCTTCTATTTAATAATAATCTAGCTCAATAAAATAATCTCAGGTTCATAAAATTTATTCTAAGTTAATTTTAAAAATACGGTAGTAAAATATGAGAAGGGATTTTATGTCATAATCTACTACACTTAAACTAATAATAATAAATAACAATAATAATATTCTTCATGTAATGATATAATAAATACGTGGTAGCATTTTAATAATCTGACAAACAAAATATGTGTGGCAACAGATAGCATATAATTTAATATAATATTGTGATAACTGATTTATGACCAATAAATAATGTAAGATTATGATTATTTAATTATAATGAATACCAATAAAATATTTAAAATTCTTAAAATAATTCTTTATTTATCTTTTGTGCAAAACTATATATTTGTTTCAGTTATTATGCATATATCGTGTTTTCATGCAGCGATGTGGAGAAATAAATAACTCTGACACAAAAATTTTTTAAATAACAAAATTTAACAAAGTTTATTACTAACAATAAATAACTAAACAATTTATTTACATTATTTACAGTGGATATCCTTAACCCTTTTTATTTTACAGTTTGATCTACCTGGTTATAAAAAAAATAATTTATATTTCAATTATATTTTATTTAGATTTAGGACAAAATTTAAAAAAAATGTTATTATTTGGTTTCTCATCATGTTTAACTTATTAAAAATAAATTTATCTCCTTTATTAGCAATAGCATTTTATCTCTAATATTATTAAACTATCCTATTTTAAAAATTCATATTTAGAAAAACATTCTATAGAAAACAAAATTTTAGAATGAGTATGGATTTCTCAACATATTAAAAAAATTCATCTTGCAAAGTCAAAGATGTTACACAAAATATTATCCAAAATTCAGTACTAGATTTTAGTATTTATCACACAATGTTTACTAATCATAATATATTCTTCTTTAAGCCTTACTTTAGTATGATATAAGTTTAATCATTAATAGATTTCTGTTAATTAATAAACAAAAATATACTATGCATATTGTTTACATAATCTACTTTGTACTATTGTATTTTAAAATAAAATATGCAATACTTATTTTTCTCTTAAAAAAATAATACTAAAGCATTTAAAATTATTATCACTTTTAAAAAAATATCTTTGTTTAGATATCCTATTTTAAAAATTTTATATTTCATTTCAGAAATAAAATTCAAAATATATTTTATGATTCTTTTCTTTCCCTAGGATACTTTGGATCTTCAATTTTAAGTTATAATATTCTGCTCCTTATAAGCAACTAAACTAATCTTATCCAAAAACGATAGCACAACCTTAGTTCTAAATTATTTATCATTTCTTTTAAAATATCTTACTAAACGATGCAGTTACATGAAATAAAGATAGCGAAAACAGATGCATAGGATTAAGGAAGAAAGCTAGAGTATTATTCTTAACATATCTCAAAATCATGGCACAGTGCGAAGAGGTAGGACATTTATCTGCCTAATATCCTCTAGTACAGGGGCGATGTTAAAGCTATTTCTTCAGCTTTATTAGAACATCAAATATTTAAAGCAATATAAACACTGTCCAATAAAATATGTATCAGTCATAGGGCTATGTTAACTATGCTGATAACCACATAAAGACTAAATATTATTCCCATTCCTTATAACATCCTATTTTTTAAAAATACATCATCTTGGTTTCCTGCTAACTATAGTACTTCCAAGCCACTATCTCAATATTATTTCTCAAGATTTTTCTACATCTTACATCGATAAAATAACTATCTGCATTTACAAAACAATAAATAAAATTCATTAATAGTTAAACAATCTTACTATCCCATAAGAAAAGTCTGCTTACTTCATTGCTCTGTATGTTTAATCATATACGATTTACTTAGACAATATTTGAATATCCCATATCATAAAAATTTTAAAAGAATCACATAATTATTTGTTATGTTGGATTATATCACTAATAAAAAAAAAAAAAAAAATTGTCGTATGCATATTTTCAAATCAATCCTATCTCATAATGTTTTTTTTTAAAATGTTGTATAAAAATGCGTTACATATAATTAAAAAAAAACTTTTACACTTCATTCTTCCAATTTATGGATGATCTAAAGAAAACAAAAATATACATTATAAAATTATTAATAGTTATTATTATTACCAATAACCTTTATCTAGTCATCGTGTTCAGTAGGCTTCCTTTGTCCACTTGAGCATTGCAGATATAGAAAAAAAAAATTCATACCCATACACTTTATATTAAAATATTTTTTAGCTAAATTATTAGATTGTTATATTATAAGATTTTAATATTAACAAATTAATGTTTTTATGTTTTTCCTAATCTTATATAAAATTTTAGATTTAAATTAGGTCAACAAAATAAAAAAAAATCAAAACTATAGTTACATATTTTCTTGACGATAGTTCTGATAAGTCCAAAATGCTTATTATTTTCTCTAGAATTTTTTTCAAAAATGTTCTCCAAGCACGTTAAAGTTTAAATAAAAATAATTATTAACCCATTTAGTAACATTCCAGAAAATAATCCTTGTTTTCATTTTTAGGACGATAATATTAATTAATCCCTTGAAGCTTCTTAATCTTCTCTACCAATATTCTCTGCGTATCCGATGCATCAATCCATCTAATTTAATTTTAAAATATTCGATAAACTTTTAAGTACCATTTATATTTCCATGGATCCATTTTTTCATTCATCTATGTGTTCACTTTTATCTCTGTTATCTTCTTGATACATTGAAACTTTCACTTGGTATTTTTATACATCTCTTTTAAAATAAAAACTTCAAATACTTTTGAACAAATTTTTTCCAAGTACATTTTAAATAATTCGAAGAACGGATATTTTAATACAAAACGCTTCTGTAACATATTTTCCTGGGCTCTTTATTTAGTTCTGCACTCGAAAATATTTTTTTTTAAAATGTTACCTTTAGAAAGGATATAACATTTTATTCCTTTGAATATCATACTATATAAAATAATTTAGGCAATATATAATTATCTTATTACCATTTAAAATATATCTTATATAAACTTATGCATAATAATGCGTTTCCAATTTTTTCATTAAATTCCGTATAATGTCCGAGCTGTGGTTTTTATGTACCAAAACAGTTCTTCGGTTATGCATAAATAAAGCTGTATCAATAAATATTCAAATATTTTTTCAGCATTACAATTTCTATCCATTTTATTTTGTAGTATATCCATTTTTTATTGCGTAGCTTAGGTTAAACTTTTAGATAAAATATGACTGGTAAGTACTTTAAAAATTAGAAAATCATATTAAAACGAAATTATTCAAATATTTTTAGTTTATACTTTCTTTTGTAAAAATATATTTTTAAAATTATCAATTAGTTTTTTTTTTTGCAGATAAAGTTATAAGAAAGTACTAAAAAAAAAATTGACTAAAATAAAAGATTTTAAAAATACTATCTTTTGATAGTTATAATTTTACCTCTCTCCGGTTTCAATACATTTTTTATTCTCCCCCTCTAACTTAGTTACAACAATATTTATCGTCTGCAAGAATACTTATTTCTTATTGGTCAATTCTTTCCCGCTTGAAAACAAATTTACAGATTTTCAATTTATAGTAGAATTATATTTTGAAAATAAAATGATGACGTAATGAACCTAAACACTACTTAAAATATTACTTTTAAATAAATTATTATTTTATTAAGACTAATTAAACCTTTAAAATAACATTTAATAACTTATTCCATTTATCTATTCAATTTATCTATTTTTATTTAAATAAAATATTTAGTTTTTATTTTATTTTTATGAATGTATTCGTCTTTATTACATTACTATTTAAAACATTACATACGATAGTTAACTTAGTGTTTAATACTATTTACTTTTATGATAGGCAATAATTCTATCCAATTCTATAATATAACTTTTAAAATATTTTAAACTTTGTTATTATTTCAAACAAGCAGTGTGTGATAGTATACTTTAAAAAATCACGTGATTACAACTTTGACAGACGTTTTTCTATCTATTTCTCTGTCTAGATTAATAAAATTGATACACTTATTATATAATATAATTATAAAAAAATTTGGAAGAACAATTTAGAAAATATAGAATTAGATATAATTTTCACCATCACAAAGTTTATTTTAAAAATATACTATATTAATTTTTGCTTATTAAATATGATTATAAATTTAAACATAGCATTTATTAAATCATATGTTTTACACTATTAAAATCGGATTTTTAAATATACTTTTAATTATTTATAGCTGTGTTATTTAATATGGCCAGCTTTTACAACCATATGAAACAATATTTAAAGCTTTATATAACTATTTTTAAATGATTTTATATACTACATATTCACTTTAGCTTCAAATTGTACTTTAAAGATATAATTGACTTAATATAATTAATGTATTAAAAAAAAAACATATTCTAAATTTAAATTTTTTTAGTAATTGACTGTTACAAACTATTACTGACCTATAGAAAAGGGCACAATATATATATATATATTGATACACAGTAATCTCAATTTCTATATGTACACTATACTCATAAAAGCATCTGTATTGTGTGTGTATATACATATGTGTAAAATAAATAAAATGTCCATTAATTAAAACGAAATTGTAATTATAATTGAAATAATAATTTTAATGGTTTACAAACTATTATAAACAATTCTTAAATCTGCAGAAGTACTTTCAATTAATTTCTTAAACCTGCCTCAACTGCCATTAAATTAAAAAAAACAAAAACAAAGTGAAAGCAAACGTCATCAATTCAAATCCCATGAATCTTGTATTTTAATATTAGCAGCTTGTCGATTTATTAAATGCATTTTATTCCTGTTTATAAAAATTGCCTTTTCAATTTTCCTTTTATTATGGTTTCTCTTTTCATGAAGAATTTTCACATTTTCAAAATCAAATTTAAATTTATAATTACATGTTTTTTCATGATCAAAGAAAACTGAAAGAGACATTAAATCACCATTATTTTTATTTTTTTACACACTTATATAACAATTCATGCTATCTCAATCTCTTCTCAATACTGCACCTAGATTCACCTATATATGATAGCATACAATCACAAAAAATTGATATATGACATTACTTTTCTGCTTGACAAGTATGACATCCTTAGAATTATTGACTAATTTATTAATATTGTTTGGAATGTAAAATGAAACATTAAACACATTCTTATATACATATCCTTAAAAAATTTCACTTGCGGATTTGAAATAAATGGAATAGATATCCATTGTTTACTATTAATCTTCATTTCCTTTAAATCATTATAACTTTTTTTAAATTGACATAAAGTATTGTTTATTTGTTTCATTTTATACAATTTAAAAAAAGTTATAATGATTTAAAGGACATGAAGATTAATAGTAAACATTGGATATCTATTCCATTTATTTCAAATCCACAAGTGAAATTTTTTAAGGATATATATAAGAATGTGTTTAACTTTTCATTTTACATTTCCAAACAATATTAATAAATTAGTCAATAATTCTAAGGATGTCATACCTGACAAGCAGAAAAGTAATGTCATATATCAATTTTTTTGTGATTGTATGCTATCATATATAGGTGAATCTAGGTGCAGTATTGAGAAGAGATTGAGGTAGCATGAATTGTTATATAAGTGTGTAAAAAAATAAAAATAATGGTGATTTAATGTCTCCTTCAGTTTTCTTTGATCATGAAAAAACATGTAATTATAAATTTAAATTTGATTTTGAAAATGTGAAAATTCTTCATGAAGAGAGAAACCATAGTAAAAGAAAAATTAAAGAGGCAATTTTTATAAACAGGAATAAAATGCATTTAATAAATCAACAAGCTGCTAATATTAAAATATGAGATTCATGGGATTTGAATTGATGATGTTTGCTTCCACTTTTGGTTTTTGAATTTAATGGCTGTTGAGGCAGGTTTAAGAAATTAACTGAAAGTACTTCTGCAGATTTAAGAATTGTTTATAATAGTTTGTAAACTGTTAAATTTATTATTTCATATATATATATATATATATATATATATATATATATTATTGATATTATATAATATATATATATATATATATATATATATTGAAAAGAACTGTAAACTTTCAGTAAAATAAACAATATGTAGCAACACTTATCAAATAACCATGAGCTATTATCCATAATATACTTTATACAATAAAAGGACTTGGAACAAAATATAGAAAATATTATGATGTTACTGTATTTCATTTTCACTTTTGAAGTTTAAGACTAATGTTGAATAAATAATAACATCAATAAAAAAAAATAGAGTCATATATCACACGACCCAATTGGGTCATATGATATATTACTCTATTTTTTATTGGCTATTTATAATCTTTGCTTTAAGTCTTACATGATGTTATATTGCTACGACTACTAACGTATGGTTTGGCTGAAGATCTATCAGCCCGATATAGTTATTTGAGTTAGATAACTGGGTTTGAAGACATTGTTTCTGAAAATTTCAGAATTTCTTCTTAATAGTTAACTCTTAGATAAATGCTGGCTTTGGGTTGGTATTTTTAAATCTAGTATCTGAAAATACCCCAGTGCCTCACTAAGGAATGCCAAAACATGAAACCATTGGTCTGGGTTTCGGTGTGGTTTCTGATAGAGATATTTTAAATGTTTTTTTCTTGCTAAGAACTTATAAACAATTAATAAATAAATGTTTTTTTCTCTCAAGAACTTATAAATTATTAATAAATATCAGAGTGAACTATCAATGCCAGATAATTTGCAGTGTAGGCAAGCCCAGATAATTGCACCAATTCTAACCACAAATACATCCACCATTTTGTAAAAAAAAATCTTTTGTAGAAAAAAAAACAAAAACAAACTGACCAGTTGCCTTTAATTGTTAAGTCTCACTACTCACAATATCTTTTTGTAATAGTGATAGTACCATTTTTGGAATGTACTAAACATACTATAATTCAAAACAACAAGAAAATAGAGACTCATATATTTTAATAACGCCATTAAATAGAAAAATTGAAAGGCAAATCTTTTAAAAGTTCATTAATAAAAATATTCTGTCAATAATACTATACAGTTTTAATCCAAATGCATATATGTATATATTTTGCAAACAATGTACAACCTATGACACGCACATACATCAAGCAATTTTTTCAGGTGAAAGTTAAAATTGTGCTTTAAAAACCAAAATCCCAACTTTTTGCCGGGGAGGCTCGCCCCCCCCTGAACAAGGGGGGGTTGGGGGGGGTGGGGGTTCGCGCCCGCTGCTGTCAAGGGGAAAAAAAAAAAAAACTACAATTCATTAAGTTAAACAACTGACCAACGGAATATTAGTTACACAGAGTAAATGTAGCTTTACAATATACTCATTTTAGTGATAATCAATGCATGTTTAGTAAATGGTGTTATTTTTGTTTACTAGCTAATAGAAATACATACTTTTCACAGATCAGTCTACCCATCTTTTTATGGAAATTATAGCAGAAATGCTGATTAACACAACAAAAAATGGTCTTGCATTGGTGGTCGAGAGGTCAGCGCGACTGCCTTGCACTAGCAGGCAGTTGCCCGGGTTGCGGATTCGCGTCCCGGCCGATGCTATGACACTTAAAAAAAAAAAAAAAATGTCAACAATAAAAATGTCATTGGAAGCATTTATGCTTAAGTCAGCAGCAAAGAATATATTGATGGAAATGGCAAATGAAGTATTTATGAATGAAATGATTGAAAAATAGTAATTTAGTAAAACGTATGTTAATGTAATATGTTTTAAAAAATTAATGAATTAAATTTTATTTTATTTTTCTTAATTAATAATGAAAGAAGTACAGATGCTTTTTTAATAGCAGACAGCCTATAGCGTAGCGTCCCAATCCCCGCTATCTTTCGAGCATACGTGCATTACCACGTCTTTTATTTTTTGATGATAGAAATAATTCATTGTTTTACTGTTAGTTGCATTAAAATATTTTACTTAACAAAAAAAATATTCTAATTATTATTGTGTTAATATAATAAATGAAATTGCTGCTGAAAGTTTTTGCTTTATTATATTTTATTACTAGAATGAAAATGGATTTAGTATTTATTGATGGTTTTTTTTTTTCAAATCTACAAATCAGTAAATTTTTATGTTAAGGGGGAAAGTAAATACCCAAGTGTATTCGACACATCTTTGCTTTCGTAGTTCATGCTTGTAAGAACTTTTAGCTTGAATCATTTGTTTATTCTCTTTTTTTATTTAAAGAAAATGATAATTGGCTTCTGCCTTACCAACAAAGTGATGAAGTATTTGTTAAAAATCACATACCAACAGATTCGTCAGTCTAAAAGACGAAAGATCCATAGCTTGCAGTAAGATCTTTTTTTTTTTTTTTTACATGTCAATGCGTTAACCGGGAAGCGAACCCGGGCCAGCTGCTTGGAAGGCGGCTACACTAACCGCTAGGCCACCAACGCTTGTTATTAAAATAATTTCACTATTACGATTTATATAGAAATATAGCATATGTATCAGTCTTTTTACGCATGCGTGTGTGTGTATAACAGAACACTATCTATAGAGAGAAATGTACGACAGTGTTTTCAAACTATCATATTGAGTTATCTATTGGACCACAGATTTTAGAAAAAAAACTAATTTCTCTAACCCCTCTTTATTAATTATAGTTCAGTAATGCCTACATTTTTATACATTTAAGAAAATATTAGTTATTTTATACTATGATATAAATGCCCAAGAGTGCACTTGGTAGAGCATTTGTCTTGAATCTTAAGATCCCAGGTCTTATGGAACAATAAAGCCATATGCATTTTTATGGTATAAAGATGTCATTAATTATGTGAATATACTTTTTTGTGATAAAATATAAGTAGATAATGCAGGAATATAATGTTGGGATGAATCAAATCTTATGGATGATCAGCAGCATTATCTAATAGTAATATCACCTTGAAGACCAATTTCTTCTTTAAATAGTTTTCAACCTCTGGTACAAAATACTTTAAAAAACATTATCTAATAAATCTCCAGTTATCCCAACTTTTGAATTTGCTTTTCAATATACTGGTAGGTATTTTTATTTATACCTTTAAGTGCACATGGATTTGAAGATAAATGAACAAGCAGTGGTTTTGTCATAGAGTCTTCTTACGTATTACTACACAAAAATAGTATTACATATCTTTAGATACAGTAAACCTAGAAACAGTTATTTTTGTTTGGTATAAAGGTTCTATTAGAAATTTTTTCCCACCAAAGCCCACTTTTATGAGCATTGTATGTATCCTTGCTCTTCTATAATTTTTTGAATTTTTTTCTATAATGTCAGCAGATCCAGATTCATATTGAATTTGTATGCTGTGATTTGCAAAAGACCTTTTGAATTTTTCAAATCAAATTTAAGCTGACAGAGAATTCTCCATTTTTAATGTCCTTATAAATTTTAAGAGATTTTTGTTTAATGATATTGCTATCCAATGGAATCCTTTTTTGGCAACTACTATCCATCGATATGCTGAATGTATTTTCCATTTTCTCAATTATTGGAAATAAGGAGAAATCACATATTTTACATATATCAAAGATCCTACAAAAACAACACTTCTAATATTTTTATTTTTCTTAATGATGTGACTGCTGCTTAATTTAAATTGAGAATTTTTGCAATGTGTGCTGCTTTTCTACTTTTATAAGAAGATCCAAAATTTGTATTATTACATCCAGAAAAATACATTTTTGTTATTAAACATTGTTTTTTAATCTTTATCAGACAGTATGGAACTAAAATTTAATTTTCCAAAAATTAGACTTAAAAATAAAATGATACCCTTTTACACATACTCCAAAAAAGCTTAAAATAAACCACAAATGGTAGAATTTCTTAAATAATGTGCACTTAACTGTGAAAGATATAGTCTTGATAAAATAAAATTCAGATATTTCCCCAATTGTATTTTATTTTATATATATATATATATATTTATTACCCATAATATGTAATTTAGCCACTAAACTTCAATTAATGTAGGCTATGAATATGGAGACTTAAGTTCACCGAAAGCGCTTAGCCATATAACTTTTAATAATACTTTGCAAGCTTCACTTTTTTGCGTAAAGCACAGTAAATTACTTACTACTCAAAGGTGAAGTATAAAACTAGTATTTTATTTGTAAATAGAGTACATATTGTAGTAGTAGGATTTGAATTTAAACCTGGTAATGTTATCCACAAAAAAAGAAAAAAAAATGTTATCTTTGTTTCAATTCTAAAAAAATATTTTATTTATCTCACAGGACAATTTTTATGATTAATATGGGTTATTCTTAATCTACAGATGGTACAGTAAAACTAGCTAAATATATATTATGTTAGTGTAAAATTAATAAAAGTATATAAATAATTTTATATGATAGCAATAGTAAAATAATTTATTTACTAAAATTTTACTTAGTACACATATTTTGAAAATAATCCTTAAATATCAACAAATAGGACATTAAACTCTTGTTATGGTGTGTGTATATGTATGGATGTATTTATATGTTGGTATGATTAAACAATATTAAATTATACTATAAAAATGAAAACATTATTTCAAAATATTTAATTTATTTAAAAATATATTTAAATATTGATTATCACATGTAAAATAAAGGCATAACAAGGGTGCGTCAACTTTATTTAAATATAATTTGAAATTATTTTGTATTCTAATTTGTACATTTATGCTTTATTGTCTGAAACATTTCATACAAATAATATACTTTATAAAATCTTGTAAAAAACATTTTTAACAGCATGGAATATCAGTTCATTGGAAAGGAATTTTGTAATATGAACAAATAAATAGATTTGACTCAGTCTAAAGAATTAGTATGGAAATGGATGTAATTAAAGAGTATGAAATAAAATGTCATATAAACAATATTCAGGCAATGATATATTAAGTAATCTTAAAAAACATCAATTTATTTGCATACTCTCCTTACAGATCATTTGTTACTACAATACATATATTGAATAGTAGAAGCATAGTGTTATATGAGGATTTCTGCAAATGTCTAATCATGTTAGAGTGAAAACATGTTGTAGATTATGTATTACCAAGTAATAGAGTGGAAACCACATTGTAGGAAATTGTGCTGTAGGAGAATTACCCTGTAATTGTTTGCAAAATAAAATTGTAATGATGATTAGTATTTCCTATAATATGAGTTGTTATTATGTTTTAAAAAATAGCTTTATCACTAGATATAAATATTTATTCATAACTTATTATTAAACTCAAGAGAATTATATAACTTGCTTATTCTATGCAAAGTAGAGTTTTCTAAATTCAATGTTTTAAATAGTTTTTTTATACCTTGTCTTTCTGATTATTCCTTTAAATTTTATAATTTAATTTTAGTCATACAATTTTATACATATAATCTCTGATGTGTAAATTTATATAATAATGATAAATCTTTTAATAGCCTTTGTTTGATTAACATTTACATATATTTAATGAAATTATCATATACTTTCTATAACATGTCCATCATTGTTATATTGTTTCTATTCCACATTTCTAATCCAAAATGGATCATAGGCATGTTAGGGCTTTAAATAAGATAATGTTTGTTTCTATGAGTTTTTATCATTTCTCACTATTCTTTTTATAATTTTATAACTACTACTATTATCTTCATCATCATCATCATTATTATTATTATTATTATTATTATTATTATTATTATTAGTAGTATTATTATTATTATTATTATTATTATTATTATTATTAGTAGTAGTAGTAGTAGTAGTAGTAGTAGTAGTAGTAGTAGTAGTAGTAGTAGTAGTAGTAGTAGTAGTAATAGTAGTAGTCGCGGGAGCAGCAGCAGTGTCAGTAATAGCAGTAGTAATAGCAGTAGTAGTAGTAGTGGTAGCATATCAGATATGTTAGATAATGTTTATCAAAAGACAACAGACTGAAGCTCAAGATCATGATATTGCCTCTGAGATCTACTATTTCCAGTTCTTGAACTTCTTGTGAACTTTAGGCAATAAACTATTAGATTATAACAATCAACCCTTAAGCTATTAACAATCTCAACCTGTAGTCATGGCAACCTCCTTTAACTCTAAAGATGGTACCCACCTTTAGATTATTTTGAAAAAATACATACATATATACATAAATTCCTTCTGATATATTTGATCCTTTGTTTTATAATACTATTGCCAAAAATAAATTTTTATCTATTCTCTTTACTTAAAATTTCTTATAAGTTAATGTATATGTACTCATTTCAAGAGAAGATGATGCATATTTATCAGTGATTTATATAAATTTAGAGTAATATTAAATAAATTTCAAACTTAGTGATAATTATTATTATTAATTGATAAATTACTTATAAATTTGGCTATTTCTATTGAAGAAAATGTTAAAAGTTAAAAAAATATGCAATATTATTTAATAAATAAGAAACAAGACTTACCAATTATCATTGAAAGTCCACTGATGCGAAAAGTAATCATTTCATAAATATTCCAAACATTCTTTCAGAATTTGTTTTATTTAAAGAACAAGAAACATGACAAAAAATTATTGGTTCTTATTAAACTTTCTTTATTCGTTAGTTTTGATAGAAAAATAATAAATTGCGACTATTCTTTTTTTATTTTAAAATTAAATATAAAATGTTATATTAATTTTGACAAAAAATAAATTTGCGCAATATTGATCAAGCATTTAATTTGATAAAGTATTAAAACTGATGTTTTGATAATCGAGTTTGATTTGAGAACTCTATCAGCATGCAAGTTTTTTTTTTTTTTTTTAAATCCCTCTAATGTTTCTTTTGACCTCGACTTGAGTTATATTTACTGACATCGTTTGAGTTTTCAAATTAATTTTTGCATAAGAAAGACACATACTGTTAGAAAAATATAAAATATCATTTTATTACTAAATATATACATTATGCAAGATATTAATACATTATTTTTTCTTTAATAAAATGAGAATGCTACGTATACTTATAAAATAGCAAACACAAATTAACATTAACAATACTAGACAAGCTTTTAATAATTTAACTCAACAACCATTGTTTCGCTTATACACATCAACTTAATAATCTCCAATCCACCATATATACTTTTGAAATATGTAAATAAGTGCACAATAGAAGACTGATGCTCCCAAGATGTATTTATTTAACTGAGGGTTAAAGTTTTCATCTGCAGTTAATAAATAATTAATGATAATCATTAATGTATTTATTTAGAGAGGATTGTATCGAAGTTGTGGGTGGAATAAGTTTGATATTGGTAAGCCTTTTCAAGCATAAATTCAACACTACCACATCCAAACTTTTTATCTTCATAAGTATATTCATTAATTAAAATATTCTCTTAATTCTTTTTTCATCCTGTTATTCTTGAAGAATACTATCTTTCCTTGAAGAAAAATATTTCACAGTTTATATTAAGTCCATGGATGTAATGTAAACATAAAATATTTGTTTAATTAGACAAAAGTTATCTTTTTCAAGATGGATATAATGAGAAGAAATAAAGAGATGCTTTTGATTTATTAGTATACATCTGAAGCTATTCATCTAATACTAATTTAACATAAAAGATAAATATTTTAAGAGTAGAATTTGGTTTTGGGTAATTTTAAATATATTTAAGTATGCATGTGTTGTTATACATATATATTTACTGAGGCTATAACCTCGATAATATGCGTATAAAATGTGATAGTAGGGACCTCTACAGGTGTTTCAACTAAGCTTGTGGTTAAAACACCTGTAGAGGTCCCTACTATCACATTTTATACGCATATTATCGAGGTTATAGCTTCAGTAAATATTACTACGTAATCAATGTGCATTTAATAAATTTATATAATTATACATATATATGAAAATATCTGCATTATAGATAAAACTATTGTTGAGTGTTTGACTTGTATTATTAATTTTAATATTTATGTTTTTTTATGTTATTTATAATAACTATCTAATGCTAGCCATGTTTTTCTAATAAACTTCTATCTTATAACTTGCAAATAATACCACTTATGTTTGCATTCTAATCTCAAAATGCTGATATAAAACGATCAGTTCTTTATTAATTGTAAAATCATATATAGATAGTTAACAAAAATAATAAGACCAAAAATGAATTTATAGTTGATTCACATAAAAAGTTATTCTCCTGGATGAATCATAGTTTTGTAATTGATATTGGTTTAGCCATCTATTTATAGAAAAATTTGGAATTGCAGCTAGTTTTTAATTTCTGTTTGTGAAAGTTGATAGAATTTCAGGCAATTAGAGAGCATTATTATTATTATCTGCCAGAATTTAATTATACTGAAGGTCATATATATATATATAACTATCAGAAACCAGTCAACACTTAGACAATCCCAATATAGATACAATCAAGAATTTCAAACTGTTGTCAAGGCAACCTCCTTTTACTACAGAGAGAAAAATTATTGATTGGAAAAAGTTTAAATAAACGTCCTTAAACAGGTAAATATAACCTGTTCTGAATGCAGACTAATAAATAGTCTATTATAACATTACAAATTGCAATTATAATTTTCAAATTGCACCCAAAGTATTATATATATATATATATATATATATATATATATATATATATATATATATCATCATCATCAACCATTATCAATCCACTGCAGGATGAAGGTCTCTCCAAGTTTAATCCATCTTCTCCGATCTTTAGCTTCTCTTTTCCACAACACCCCTGCACATTTTCTTATTTCATCCATCCATCTCACATGTGGTCTCTTTCTGGGTCTTTTACAATCTCTTGGAATCCAGTTTAAAATTTCAATTGTCCATCTATTATCATTTCTTCTAGCAATATGCCCAGCCCAACTCCATTTCAATCTTTTAATTTTTTCAATAAGGTCAGTAACACCTGTTTGTTGTCTTACCCATACATTGCATTTTCGATCTCTTCTTGTTACTCCCAACATACATCTCTCCATACTCCTTTGAGTGGTCTGAAGTCTCTGTATTGCTCTTCTATTAAGTGTCCAAGTCTCAGATCCATAAGTAAGAACTGGTAAAACACATTTGTTAAAAACCATTCTTTTCAAACACATAGGCATATTTCCTTTTAGTATCAAGTTATTTCTACCAAAAGCACTCCAACCAAGTTTAATTCTATGATTAATTTCCTCCAGTATGTTTCCATCTGTATTAATAATCTGACCTAGGTATTTGTAACTATTAACTTCTTCTAATTCTTCATAATCAGTCTTTATTTTCATATTTTGAGCAAATCGATTAAACATTACTTTAGTCTTTTTAACATTTATCTTTAGTCCTACTTTTCTACTTTCGTCTGCTAACTCCTGCAACATTTCCTGCAGCTCTGAAGCATTATTTGCAAAAACAACTACATCATCTGCAAAATCTAAATGACTTAAATACTCTCCATTTACTTTCATTCCTTTAGTTTCCCATTTTAATCCACAAAATACTTCTTGCAGCACTGCTGTAAAAAGTTTTGGAGATATGGAGTCACCTTGCCTTACACCTTTCTCAATGTTGATTTTTTTGGCATCATTATGTAATCTAATTGTTGCTGTTGCATTTTTATAAATATTCTTTAAAATATGACAATATCCTGGATCTATACCTTGATGATCCAATGCTTTAATCACTGAAGAAATGTGTATAGAATCGAATGCCTTTTCATAATCTACAAATCCAAAACATAATGACAACTCATATTCATTTGTCCTTTCTATGACTTCTCTTAATACCTGGATATGATCTATTGTACTAAAACCACTTTTAAATCCAGCTTGTTCTCTTGGTTGATGGAAATCCAAAGTTCTCTGTAGACGAGTTGTAATTATCTTGGTAAAAATTTTATATAAAACTGATAAAAGGCTGATAGGTCTGTAATTTCTAATATCTTCTTTATCACCTTTTTTAAATATTAATATTATTACTGCATTCTTCCAATCTTCCGGTACATCTTTATCATTTAGACATTTGGTATATAACTTTGCTAAAATTGTTTCTATTTCTTCACCTCCTTCTTTTAATATATCAATTATAATTCCATCATTTCCTGGAGCCTTTCCTTTCTTCATACATTTAATTGCATGTCTCACTTCTTCATTTAAAATTCTGGGCAATTCAGAAGATGTAATAGATATAGGAGGTACTTGTTCTTTATTACTATATAATTCTTGATAAAAATCTTCTACCAATTTCATGATGTCATCTCTCTTTTTAGTAATAATTCCATCTTTTTTTCTTATTGCAGATATAAATTTCCTACCAATACCAAAATGTTGTTTAACATTCTTGAGACTTTTATTTTCTTCTACAGCTTTCCTTGCTATTTCACAGTTATACTTTCTTATATCATTTTCAACTTTTTTCCGTACCATTTTACAAAATTCGAGATATTCAATTCTTTTTAATACATCATTTTTGTATATCTTCATATTCCTTCTTTTCTTCATAAATTCTCTAGTCTCAGTAGAAATTTTATTAGTCAATTGCTGCTTTTTTCTACCAGCTATCTTTGTTGCAGTTTTTAAAAGTGTATCAGTTATTTTCATATTAATTTCATTCAAATCTGAATCATGTTCAAAATCTCCTAACACTTGAAACCTATTTGTAAGTTCTAATTTAAATTCATTAGAATGTTTCTGAAGATTAGGAATATCAACTGTAAATATTGTTTTTCTCAATAATTTTTGTCTCTCTAGTTTTACATTAACACGTAACTTACACCTTACTAATCGATGATCACTTCCTGTGTTAAATTTATTAAGAACATTACAATCTTGAAATATGTATTTCCTGTTAGTCAAAATATAATCCAATTCTGCTGTATCTTCATTTGGATGCTTCCATGTCCATTTCCTTTTAACATTTTTCTCAAAAAATGAATTCATAATATAAAGTTTTTCTTTTTCTGCAAACTCCACAAGTCTATGTCCTCTCTCATTTCTATTACCATAACCAAAATTACCTACAGCAATTTCATCTTTCATTTGTCTACCAATTCTAGCATTAAAGTCTCCCATAACAATTTTAAAATGTTGTTTACTCTGATCAAAAGCCTTTTGTACATCCATATAAAAATCTTCTACTACTTCATCACTATGAGAACTTGTTGGGGCATAAACCTGAATTATCTGCATTTGGTATCTGCTATTAAGTTGTATAACTAATCTTGCAACTCTGTCCGATACACCATCAATCTCCACAATATTGTTCTTCCACTTTTTATTTATAATGAATCCTACTCCACTTGTATTTCCAATATGTGTGCCTTTATAATAGAGTATATGTCCACTTTTTAAATCAATTGTTTCTTCACCTTTTCTTCTAACTTCACAAAGTCCAATAATGTCCCATTTAATATAAGACAATTCTTCTTCTAATTCTTGCAATCTTCCTTCACTTGAAAGTGATCTGCAGTTGTAAGTACCTAAATAAAAAGTCGTCATCAAATGGCAGCCTGGGTCCACAATCAGGGGATTCTTAGCACCCTCCGCCTTCGGCCACCAACCGCTGCCTTGGTTGGTGACTTTACAGCCTCCTGGGAATAAGGGCCATGCTTTATTTTTGTCTGTCATAATTGTATATATGTATTGGAAAATATTTATCATTTACACAAACATTCATTCTGCCTTATCAGGCACTGAGAAGAAAGACCATGGTGTTTCTCGATCTTAAACTCAGAGGTAAAAAGCCAATAAACTCACCACGCTGGCTAATGCATGTTGGTGAGCAGCCCATCCATGTTCGTATACTATATGAATAATCACATAGTAATAACAGCTGCAACGACAAGAACGTATGGAGTGGACATTAAGAATTTGCCCTGCTCGGTTCCTTTAAGGCCTCCAAGAGGAATCAAAGGGTCTCCTTTCAGTTAATAGCAAACTCCTTTCTGCAGCCATATATATATATATATATATATTCTAACCTAATAAATAAGAAGACGGATTCTAATTAAAATAAAATCATATCCGGAAACCCTATTAAAACTTCCGACTACTACACTTCGTATAGTCCGGATAATAAACTTTACTTTACCCAATAATAATAATAGCTCTACTTTAGGTTAGTTCTATAAATTCAGCTACAGTGATATGCAGTTCAGACAGAGATAGAATTAAAAAAAATTATCATTAATAAAATAAATTTAAAAAGAAAATTTAGAATAAACTAACATTCTTTCTCTATCCAAAACACATTCTCTGAGCTGTAAGTACGTGCACTGTTCGACAATGATGATGATGATTTTTCATGTCATTGTTTATATTACTGATTAAAACAAAATATTCATTAATTTGCCAATATGATCTCAATATTTTTGTTATTATACAATTAGATGTTTCAATCTCTTAAGCCATGCCACGCTTGTAATATTGATCTGAATTTGATCAATTATTAATTTAAGAGCACTTATAATAATGACACTAATCTCAGGGTTCTCTGTTATATTTAATAAAATTGCTCGGCAGTATTGTGTTGTCGCATATGACTGACATTCTGGTCGGCTATAGGAAACATTTACCTTATTTAAATTCTAGGTGTCTTCATCCACATATTAACTAATATAATATTTAATGAGATGATCACCATATTCAATAACAACGCATAATTTTGAATAATAAAGCCCTTTCTATCCAGAATCTCAGTCGGAATGATGAAAAGACAAGGGTGCTTTTGTGTCCTTCCATTATCCATGACAACACAATAATTTAACTAAGATTTATTACTTAGATACTTCACTTAAATGTGTATTCAACAATGTGCAACCAAAACTAGTAGTTTGGGAATAAAGTGATTTTACACACATATAAAATAAAATAAAATGTCTTGGTCTGAAGTTTTCAATTCCATAAATAATTCTTATTAAAATATAATATAATGAAATATTTTGATCTGCTTACAATTGTCTATCTGGTGTTTTGAATTTAAGATTTCATAAATGATTTTGGACTCAAGAAAAGTATTGCAAGTATTATGCAAATACACTTTTATTTAGCACATAAGAAAAATGACTCAAAACAACTTGTAACAAGATTCTAATATATTATTAACTTATAACAAAATTCTAATTTTTTTATTATGGTTTAACAAAAATATCTTTTATGATTAACATAATAAACAAACATATACAATTTATTCAATCCCATATGGATAAAACAAAATATAACTAATATTAATTCGTCTATACTTTTAGACTTGGATTCGAACTACTTCTTCATCTTCTTTTTACATTTATGTAAAATTGAATATAACAAAATAAATCGTATTATCGATACATCAACTCATTCGTTTAGTGTATCTTATATGAACGGTTACTTAAATTTATTGACTAACGATCTGTTTTAAAACAAAAATAATCTGATTCTAGGCAATGCGTACAAACGATTTTTATTATCATATCTTTAATTAAATGATAGTTTTTTATTTAGATAACTTACTATAATTTATGGGTTACGTATCAGAAGTTACACTTATTATTTTAATGTTTATCTTAATAACAACTGAATTTGTTATACACACTATTTTTTTTTTTTAGTATAAGTTATATTGTGAGTGCTACTTAATCAGTAACCTGAATTAAACATAGTATTTGAACCCTCTATTGGCAAATGAAAATTTTTAACTACGCAATTTTAAAACTTACTCTCTCCATTGACTTACGTGTGGATTACCAGCACTATTCCAACGCACAATTCAGACATTGATCATATATACTAGCACGCTATTAATACTAAATGGAGCTTGAGGAATTAACCTCCAATATACCCGTTAATCTTGCCATAACTTTTTAAACAAACACAATATTCAACACCTTCCGTGGTGGAATTATCTCTATTTTCTCATGAGGAATATGGAATAACACCGCAGGGCTGTAGAGTTAACTACTATATTAAAATAGTTTGGTGGGTCCTTGCCTCTTAATTGGGCATAATAGGAGCCACACACCAAATATAATCCTCTCCTAGGATTTTAAACGAATGAAATACACTAAATGCTATATAAAGTACTGATTGTCCTAACTATGAGAAGCAATCACTTGGGTTATAAACATACCCGAATACTTGATTTATCTATTCCCCTCATGAAAAATAAAGCTTTTGGGGAGATTATTTCTATCCCACAAAATAGATACATTACAATTATTACTTAGGCGCATATTAAGCCTATACCGATGCTATATCGGGCAAGACAAGCAAATACACTAATTGCACTAAATTTATGTTCCAGGGTATACTTAGATCAGCGTCTGATATCAATGGATATCACAGAATACAATAATAATTTTCACTTTTGCCAAAGAAACATTCAACAAATAATAGGAAGTATAGTATTTTGAACTAAACCAAGTGAATGCGTTAATAAAGAATAATTAGGAATAAGTTCCTTAATTAACATAGTATAAATTTGTTTCAAACTTTAAATAAGTAATATTTTGTATAGCACTTCTCTTTAATTACTTCTGATAATTTTAACTAGATATTTTGCCTATTAAGTATCTAAATTCTTCTTCTTTTACGCATCTGACATCTAAAATGTGTTTACTTATGATAATTACATATCATAAGTAAACACATTTTATAAAAAAAAAAAAAATATTTTTTTTATGTCAAATATAAATTTAACCTAGAATAATTACGTGAAAACATACCTTTATGATTACAAGGTCATTTAAATATTGCTTGAATATATATCCTTTAACCTGCTGATATAAAAAAAAATACACATAATTTTACAAATTAGTAAAAAAAAATCATTACTTAACAAGTGCTTATAATATCACTAAAAAAAAAAATGTTTTCCGTTGGGCACTTTATCCAGATGAAGAACTTGATACATTCGTAGTTCACGAAGCAAATTTAAACAAGAAACATATTTTTTTATTTCATTTATAAAAAGTTGCCTTCATTCTGGTGCACTTAATAGTAGGCAAAGAAAAATATAGCAGTGTGGATTTTAATTCTTCCTTGAATTAACTGCTATAATTTTGGGATCCAAGAAAACAATACAGATTTTAACATTACGAATATTTGACGATAAAC